>OX442356.1:33614243-33694243 GCA_949357725.1 Hyperoplus immaculatus | reverse complement strand
CTTTTGTTCTGAATGTCTGAGCGTAATTAAATCTGTCACGCAGACACTTTTAAAGTAAACAGTGGCACTGATTGGTTACAAGGTGTGACCTAGATTCCTAGCGTACGGGGATGGCAGTGTGAAGTAGCAGGGAGGAGCTTGGGAGGAGCTTAGACCTGAGTCTTCTGTTATCAAAAAACAATACCAACAAATGCCACCATGTCAAATACAGTCAGAGAGAGGAGTGTGTGTGTGTGTGTGTGTGTGTGTGTGTGTGTGTGTGTGTGTGTGTGTGTGTGTGTGTGTGTGTGTGTGTTAAACCACATATTCTAGTGGGACAGAAGTGACCATTGAGAGGGATTATTTTTGTCACTCTATATAATTATTATTTTTGGAACGCCATGCTGAAAAGGGTGCAAACATAACACAGGCTACGTGCTCCCAAAGATTTAAGTTAGTGCAGAAACCTGATTCTCATGACTGATGGTCTATTGTTACCCACAAGAATTTAAGTGGAACTCCCTACTTTGTTTGTTATAACGAGATGCAATGGATGAGTCAGATGGTGAGACGAAAATAAATCTCTTCTGTTTACTTGTGGTTCAATGCCAACAGCATCAGTCCACACCCAATCAGTTTGTGTTTGTGTGAGAACACATTGATATAAATACACAAACCATTCAAGTCAATTCTGAGAGTCTCTAAACAAAATAAAGTGACATGTTCAGGTGTTAGGGGTCAATTATGACCCGACAGAAAATAGCGGCTGTTGAATCTCTTAAGTTGTTAGTGGCTCTGTGGGTAACATTTTGGCTCACACAAGAATCATCCTTGACTCTGGGCACCTCCTCCTCATCCTTCTGCTATTTGGTCTATTGTTATTGTTCTATTTTTTACCCGAGAGAATGTAGGTGGAATTCCCTGCTTGGTTAAATTTAACTGTAGTGGATATTAATAGTCAGAGAGTGAGTCACACAGAGATCAGTTTGTAAACAGTCGACCAATCGAATGTTTTCTACGCAGGAAGTCAAACTATTTGAATCAGTGCCAGTAAGTCTACGTGGTTTACGTGATGCCAGCATGTCTACGTGTTAACAGCACTAAGTTGAGACACACCCAGTGATCAATATAAGAGCGGCTGCCTGAGCTCACAGGTGCCATAGGTAAACGGGTAAGCAGACGGCACAGGTAAGCAGACAGACAGGGAAACAGGTAAACTCCTTCCCACCAGAGACGGACTGCAGCCATCGCCGACATGATACCCGCCTTCTTCATCCTCCTCTGCTTCACGCTCACGGTATTTGCACTGTTAACTCCTTTATTGTCAAATTTGACCCGTTTTTAACTTCAGATATGCAAAAAAAGCCTTATATGTATTTTTATTAGAACAAGATGTCATGATATCCTAGGCAAAAGCTATATAAACAAAAAAAACAATGTTTTACTTTTTTATATTTAATATTTTATTTTTTATTTAAGTAAATTCTGAAAGTCTCTAAACCAGGGGTGGCCAACCACTGACAGTCTACACGTCAAACATACCCCCGTGAAACTCAAGAACTCAAACCAAATTTGGATCTTTTTGATTATAATTCACACTGGTCTTGCCACCTGTCCCCTCTGTACTGTACACACACACACACACACACACACACACACACACACACACACACACACACACACACACACACACACACAGACCTCTGCTCAGCCAGATTTACTGTAAATGTCACACAACCAAAATGATAATGCAGTAACTTTAACCTTAACTATGTTTCACCCGTTTAAATTGAATTTTTTATTATTATTATCTTGTAAATAAATAACGCTTGTGCATGCTACCAGGCCCAGGGGCTCAAGGGGGCCCTAAGCCAGAGATACTGATAGTAACTTTACATGTCTTATAGTCAAAGAGCTCAGTCACTCATATCAATAAAAGGTTCCAGGGGCGCCCTTAGCTCAGTTGGTAGGGCGTCCCCCCCCATGGGCCTCGGCCAGCAGCGGACCGGGGTCCGATTCCAGCATGCGGTCGTTCTCTGCATGTCACTCCCCTCTCTGCCCCATTTCAACTCTGTCTCTACACTATCAATAAAGCAAAAAAAAAATATCTTAAAAAAAAAAAGGTTCCAAAAAGGAATAGCCTAAATATAAGGAAATAAATCATCATGGACCCCTCAACTAATAAGGGAGAAATACAAAAGCAATTGTAAAGCAATAGCATTAGTAGCTCTGTCTTCATGGGGCTTCATGAGGGGCCTCTAAGGCCCCCACACACATCCAGGAATAAACTTTATATGTGTAAATTCTATACTGTTCATAAAAGTATAGCTATCCACCCTGTATCTGTTGGAATGGGTCTCTCCATCATAGAACATGGGTCTGCAGACCAATCTACTGTTTTTTGCAGTTGCAGAGTAAAGAGTGCTGCCTGTTTAAGAAAAATCAGAAAAATAATGTTCCTTCTGCAGCTCAAGATTTGATTTAGCCTCTGAATTTCCCCCTCAAAGTGCAGCAGATTGATGCATTTTACTTTAAAAAGGTACAAATATTCTTCCAGGGTGCAATGTCCCCTGACCAGTTTTCAGTGATGAGACCCAGCACCACGGTGTCATCGGAAAACTTGATGATGGAGGTTGAGCTGCTGGAGGCTATGCAGTCATGTGTGTAAATGTTATAGAGCAGTGGACTCAGAACGCACCCCTGGGGGGTTCCCGTGTTGAGGGGTCCTGACACTACACCTCCTCCTACTCTGACCACCTGGGGGCGGTCAGTGAGGAAGCTGAGCACACAGTTACACATGTGGGTGTTGATTCCCAGCGACCTCATCTTCTGGATCAGGCGAGAGGGAACTATGGTATTGAATGCCGAGCTGTAATCTATAAACAGCATTCTCACATAATTCCCTCTCCCCTCATCAAGGTGGGTCAGAGAGGTGTGTAAGAGGCTGCAGATGGCATCATCCCTGCTCCTGTTTTCCCTGTATGCAAACTGGAGGGTGTCAAATGAGCTGGGCAGGGAGGAACTGATGCAATTCTTTATCAGCTTCTCAAAACATTTCATCACTGTTGATGTCAGGGCCACAGGACGATAATCATTCATGCATGATGGGTTATTTTTGTTAGGCACAGGGATAATGACAGAGTGTTTAAAGCAGGATGGAACGACAGCTTGGCCAGGGATGTATTGAAGATGTTAGTATACACTGGGGCTAGTTGGTTTGCACAGGATTTTAGGACCCTCCCAGGAATCTGGTCCGGCGCCTTTTTCCCATTCACGCCCTCTCTCTCAGTGACAATGAATGGGGTTTCCCTGTCGTTTGCCACTTCCTCTGCCATATCTGCAGTAAAGATGTTTTTTCCCCAGTCTGTCCCAAACCGTGCATAAAAATAATTTAATTCATCAGCAAGAGAGGGGGCAGAGCTACTCACTGAACAGGGCTTGTTCTTGAAGTCGGTCATAATCCGCAGGCCCTTCCACACTTGTGCAGGGTCACCCATATTGAAATTGGCTTCCACTTTGTCCCTATATCGCTGTTTTGCCTCTTTCACAGTCCTTCTTAAGCCATAGGCTGCAACTTTATATCCAGTCATGTCACCTGAAATGATCCCGGCATTGTAGGCGGAAGTCTGCGCTGTTAATGCTGCTTTGTCAGTTCCATCTACCCATGGTTTCTGATTTGGGAAGACTTTTATTTTGACAGCCTGTATGGTCTCGCAGTATAGCAGATTGACGTAACTCCCAACCACTTCCGCCATTTCACCGACATCATCCGAGGACTCGCGGAACATTTCCCAATCCACGTTGTCTAACGCGTCTTGGAGCAATGCTTCTGATTGGACCGTCCAGTATCTGACGTCTTTCGTCACTGGAGCTTCACGCAGTATTTTCTGTTTATATTTTGGTAGTAGGAGAATGGACAAGTGATCCGATTTCCCGAATGCAGGTAAAGAGACAGCTTTGTAACTGTCCTTAAACACTAAGACGACAGGCCAGTCATTTTCAACAATGAACATTGTGTGCACTGCCTCACACACAAACTCTTAGTTCAACCAAGTCCACAAACAAAAATATAACAATTTACAATAGCGTTTTTTTCTTACTATGCATGTTGCTTAGTGGGACTTATACTTTTAGCATGGAGTGAGCTGAAGTGGCGCTGAAGATTTGCGCTAATGACGCCTGGCATATAAGGCAGAATGGCTTGCTATAGCGTTCAACAAAAAATATAAACTCTCCCACTCTGTTTCGGAGCGAACTTGACTCAAATTGTTTACTCACGGAAAACCTCCCTCCAAGCTGAGCGGGCAGTTTTATGTTGCGTCCACACCAAACGTTTGCGAACGTTATGTTGCGTCCTCAATTAAACGTTTGCGAACAGGCATACACATACACATTACCAAAAAAAAAAATAAATAAATAAACAACATGTAATACGAACGTAAGAGCCGCATGAAACGTTTGCGAACATAATAGGCCCACACAAAAAAAAAGTATAAAAAAAAATTAAAAAAATAGAACTGCAAACAGTTGTGAACGGGGGCCAAGCGTCCCGCGGCGTCAGCGGCGCCAGCCTCTCGCTTCACGGATTCCGGGGATGTAAAGTTTTTGTATGTGGCCTGTTTGGTTTGGGAGTTATAGACCAAAAGGCAAAAAAATGGCAGAGAAAGATGCTCAGGTGTGTTTTTGGCGCCCGCTTTCGCAGCAATTTAACGAAAAAGTTGAACCAACCTGAGAAGCATAGGACAAACACATGTGGGAAGTTTGGTGTTAATAGGATGAATCGTTTTGAATTTAGGAGCAGTTTGGTACAAGGTAGCTAATGTGCAAATCTTTAAAGCGCTACCGTTTGGTCTTCCTATGGTCATAGAAAAATTCTTTATACAACTTTTGCTTGTGGGAGGGTAGAGCATAATGCTTTTGGTTTGGTCCAAATCGGGCAAAAACTGTAGGAGGTGTTTTGGTGACTGACACAGTTTTTGCGATGTAGTGAAAAAAAATCCCATACACAAATGGGCGTGGCCTATCTGAAATGATGCAGCTGACTTGTGGTCAAATCAAAATCAAATCAGTTTTTGTATAGCCCAAAATCACAAATAGCATTCATCTCAATGGGCTTTACAGTCCATACAATATGATACAATATGGTACAATATGACACAATATGATACAATATGAAACAATATGACACCCTGCCCTTACACCCTTAGCTCGTCATCTGTGGATATAAAGTTTTTGACTCTGGGATGTTCAGTGTGGAAGTTATAGCCCCAAACGCGTTTTCTTTACTTTATGTGGTTTTGGCGCCCCCTATGGATGACATTCACAAAACTACGTTAGATAGAAAGATGCCCCTGTTATTCGATGCAAATATGACCCTATGTGCTCATCATTATGTGTGAAATGTAAAAGTAGTTCTGGCACTTATGGACATCTAATGTGGTCATGTCCAAAAATATCAAGTTTCTGGCTATCGGTTAAAAATGAGATTAAGAACATTTTTAAGTTTGATATTCCACTAAACCCATATCATTTTGTTTTGGGACTGGATGCAAATTGTGAGCGTAGATACAGGTACATTCTTAGAGTGGCTTTGTATGCTGCACGCCTCACAATACTACATAAATGGTTAGATGAAGATCCTCCTAATATTACAATGTGGTATGAAAAATGTATGTCCATCTTGCCATTGGAGAGACTGTCACATGTGGTGCGAAATACGCTTGATGTATTTGTAGGAGAATGGTCCCCATTGGAATTGTACCTGGGGGAGGAATGGTCTAGAGTGATGTGTATAGGGGTATGCATTTGAGGAGAGACTGGAGAGCCACACGAGATATTTGATTTGGCACTGCATCAACATGTTATATTTTAGTTTATGTTATTTTTATTTCTTTTTGTGACTGTCTGTTTGTGTCTTGTGGTCTACATGTCTGTGTCACTTTGTGGTTCCTTGTGTTGTCTCACATAAAAAAATTAATAAAATAAAAAGAAATAAAAAAGAAAGAAAGATGCAGCTCAATGTACCAAACACGTGGATGTCAAGTTTGTGAATCTGCGATGTATGGTTGGGGAGTTATGAGCAAAATAAAATTGTCAGCCTCTCCATTGTAAAGACACTTTTTAGAATTTTCCCGCCAAAACAGTTCGAAACAGGAAGTAAAAGTGAAAAACTAATTTGTTTAATAACTCCGGCATACATAGGAATTTCTTGGCCATATTTTTTTTATAGACTCAGGTAAGCCCCATGATAGTCTCCCTTGAGTTTCAAGAAAATCGCCCTTTTTTTTTTTTTTTAAGGGATTTTTGCAAATCTTTAAAGCGCTACCGTTTGATCTTCCGTTGATCGTAGAACAAATATTTGACCAACTTTCGCTCGTGGGAGTGGGTAGAGCATAATGCTTTTGGTTTCGTCCAAATCGGGCAAAAACTGTAGGAGGAGTATGTTTTGGTGACTGACACAGTTTTTGCGATGTAGCGAAAAACCTGTATATGCGCAAATGGGCGTGGCCTATCTCAAAAGATGCAGCTGGCTTGTGGGCATCTGTGGATGTGAAGTTTTTGATTGTCGGACTTTCGGTGTGGGAGTTATAGCCCAAAACGCCTTTTCCTTTGTTGTAGCGCCACCGGGATGTCTGAATTTTTTTGTCTGCGTACCAGGCATGGACCTGGATAAGCCATGGAAGTGACATGTCCCAACCCTTTACGGTTTGGGCTGCAGCACCACTTTTACGTAAGGAATAGGAATAAAATAAAAGTCCCAGCAAAAACAATAGGGTTCCCTGCCCAGCAGGGCTATGGAGCCGCAGGTTGGCCAGGCCTGCTCTAAACCAAAAAGTGACATTTGTGGTGTTACTGGTCAAATATGACACGACAGACAATACTAGCTGTTGCATGAATCTTTTAGGTTCTTGACTTTGTTTAGTGGCTCTGTGGATCAGATTTGGCTCAACAAGAATAAACCTTCTGCTATTTTGGGCCAAAGAAAATATATACAAATTTTTCTTTTCTTTTTTTCACCCTTTTTCCCTAAAATAAATCTACAGATGTCACTATGGTAATTTTTTTTTTCTTTCTCTTTTGGATTTCTCCATGTAGGTTGATTCACAAACGACCCGACCCAGCTCCGTGACGTTTTCCTGCGGTGGCAGACAGTGCCCTTCTGGTCAGGACTGCCTCCTGGTGGACGGCACATCTCGCTGCATGGACCCGTGTGATCGCTACACGCCGCTAGACGACGCCTGGAGAGCCACAGACATCAGGAAGATAGAAGAGACTTTTCGCTGCGACCGAGACCCAGCCTGGCAGGGCTGGTACCGTCTGTTCCTCGGTAGCAGCAGCGTTCAGATGCCAGAGAGATGCATTGAGAGTAACATGTGTGGAACTACTGTTCCACTGTGGCTGCAAACGCCCCACCCGCATCTCTCTGACGGCATCATAGAGGCCCAGGTTTGTGGCAACTGGAGCAGTGACTGCTGCTATTACCAGTCCAAACCAATCCATGTGAAAGCCTGCCCAAGAAACTACTACGTCTACAAGTTCATAAGGCCCAGTCAATGCGATCTAGCATACTGTACAGGTAATCATCAAGTGCCTTCTGTGCGTCACACTGTGGTATCAACGTTGAGCCAAATGCTAAGATCAAGATCCAGAGATTTCAGCTGCTAAAGCACGAAGTAATAAGTCTAGTTATTCAGACTGACAGCGAATGGAATCCGTATTCCATATTTGTATTAGGAGATGATCATGTCTTAAGGATAATTCAGACCTTTGGTACCATCAGAATCTCTAGTGGACTAATTTGTTTTGTGCTCCTCATCAGATGTCAACACAAAAATACCTGTGTGTGACACCTGCACTACAGCTGAGACCTGTGTGAGCAATGGCATCGTCTGGAGGTGTGAAGGTCAGTCTGAGTTACCATGAAACATCCAACACTCCACATTAAATAATTTGATGATTTGGTCGGAAAAATAGTTTAGTGTTTATTTATTTTAACATTTCAAACATATTTTCCTTCCTGAGGCCTGTTGCATAAAAGTGGTACCTTAAAACAGGATAATGAAAATAAAGCAGTTCACAAAAGATCACTGTTAAACACCTTGATTTCAGATCGGAGTGACAGCTGACTGAACCAGTCAGGCAACCGAATAAGTTTATCCTTTACGTTTAGCCTGGTAACTTATGTCCCTCCGCTTTTATGCAACCGGATCATGGCTAACGCAAGCCAGGATAACCGCAATATCCTAGGTTGATCCCTTATCTTGGTTTTATGCAACAGGCCCCTGGTTTGTGTGGTGTAAAATCTGTCAACATGTTTTTGAAGCTCACAAGACTGTTATACCCACAATGCCTTGTTTCCACTGTAGATGAACAGTTGGAGCTGATGAAGAGATATATAATAATAATAATAATAATAATAATAATAATAATAATAATAATAATAATAATAATAATAATAACTAGAACTGCAAGCAGTTGTGAACGGGGGCCAAGCCTCCCACGCGACTCGGGATCGGGCGTCGTCGTCCGCGGCGCCGGCCCCTCGCTTCACGGAATCCGGGGATGTAAAGTTTTTGAATGTGGGATGTTTGGTTTGGAAGTTATAGACCAAAAGGCAAAAAAACCGCAGAGAAAGATGCTCAAGTGTGTTTTTGGCGCCCCCTTTTGGAGCAATTTAAGGAAAAAGTAGAACCAACCTGAGGACAAACACTTGTGTGAAGTTTGGTGTTAATAGGATGAATCGTTTTGGATTTAGGAGCAGTTTGGTACAAGGTAGCTAATGTGCAAATCTTTAAAGCGCTACCGTTTGGTCTTCCGATGGTCGTAGAAAAATTATTTATACAACTTTTGCTCGTGGGAGTCGGTAGAGCATAATGCTTTTGGTTTCGTCCAAATCGGGCAAAAACTCTAGGAGGTGTGTGTTTTGGTGACTGACACAGTTTTTGCGATGTAGAGAAAAAAATTCCCATACGCAAATGGGCGTGGCCTATCTGAAAAGATGCAACTGACTTGTTGGCATATGTGGATATAACGTGTTTGACTGTGGGATGTTCGGTGTGGAAGTTATAGCCCCAAACGCGTTTTCTTTGCTTTTTGTGGTTTTGGCGCCCCCTATGGAGGACATTCGCAAAACGACATTTGATAGAAAGATGCAGCTCAATGTACCAAACAAGTGGATGTCAAGTTTTTGAATGTGCGATGTTCGGTTGGGGAGTTATAGCAAAATCAAATTGTCAACCTCTCCATTGTAAAGACACTTTTTTGAATGTTCCCGCCTAAAGACTTAAAATAGCGAAAACAGGCAAAAAAATTTAAAAACTATTTTTTTTAATAAGTCCCGCCCACATAGGAATTTCTTGCCCATATTTTTGCCATAGGCTCAGGTATGCCCCATGATAGTCTCCCTTCAGTTTCAAGAAAATCCCCCTTTTTTTTTTTTTTTTAAGGAATTTTCGCGAATCTTTAAAGAGCTACCGTTTGGTCTTCCGATGGTCGTAGAACAATTATTTATCCTACTTTTGCTCGTGGGAGTCGGTAGAACATAATGCTTTTGGTTTCATCCAAATCGGGCGAAAACTGTAGGAGGAGTATGTTTTGGTGACTGACACAGTTTTTGCAATGTAGCAAAAAACCTGTATATACGCAAATGGGCGTGGCCTATATCAAAAGATGCAGCTGACTTGTGGGCATATGTGGATATAAAGTTTTTGACTGTCGGACTTTCGGTACGGAAGTTATAGCCCAAAACGCCTTTTCCTTTGTTGTAGCGCCATCTAGTGGCCGGCATGTCTGAATGTTTTCGTCTGCGTACCAGGCACAGACCTGGATAAGCCCTGCAAGTGGCATGTCCCAACCCTTTACGGTTTGGGCTGCAGCACCAGTTCTAGACGACGCCAAATAATAAGCATAAAAGGCCCAACAAAAACAATAGGGTTCCCTGCCCAGCAGGGCTATGGAACCGCGTTGCTCTGCAAAACGCGGTCCCAGGCCCTTCTCGGGCTTGGCCCCCTAATAATAACTAGAAAATCCCGCAGAGATTTTGAAAGTACGGGCCGCCTGACCACCAGTCCCGCATCGCCGGCGTCCCACCCGTCGGCCGGGCTCGAACGCTTCTACTAACCGCCGCCGCGCCCATTCCGAACTCGAGTCCCGAGTTGTGGCCTATTGAAGGTCGCAATCGTGGCAAATGTGCAGAAAAACGGCCTCTCTCGCGAAGACGTTTTGGTCAACAGCGGCCATGTTTTTTGAGCTATCTCGTTAAAACTTCATACACGTGTGCATGTCGGTCCCCTGATGCTGTGTACAACATTTGGTGATGATAGGTTGGAAATCCATAAAGTAGACGTCACTTGACTGTATTTCAGGTCATGCAAATTTGGGATGAAAAAAAAATCATGGCTGACCCCTATGGTCCAAGAGGCTTTATTGTAGAGCACCATGAGCTGTACATGTGTAAGAAAGTTCACGTCAATCAGACTCAGGAGGAAAGGGGCGTGGCCTGTCAAACATTGCATTTTTGAATTATAGTTTTCGCATTTGTGGCGCCCCCTATGGGTTAATCTCGACAAGCTTGGAGGAACATGCTACCACATGACTTCTGCACATATCCAGCAAAGTATATGATGATGAGACCTATGGTTAAGGAGTTATGGCCAATTTGTTAATAAGCCCCGCCCCTGCGCAAACGTTTTGGTCAATGGCGGCCATGTTTTTTAAACTAGCCTACTATTCTTTTACAGACATGTGTGGCATAGTCCCCCGGGGCTTCGTGAGACATTTGGTGTTGATAGGTCGAGATTTGAGGAAGTTGTGGTTCAAACCCTGTTTTTCCGTTTATGCTAATTAGCGGAAAATATTCCCAGGCGGACTTACATGGCCCCCCAGAGGCTTTTTTGTAGAGCACCCTAACATACACCTGTGTGAGAAATTTCAAGTATGGTAAATGGTAAATGGACTTGTATAGCGCTATATCTCCGTTTATCACAGACTCAAAGCGCTTTACATTGTTTTTTTGTACACATTCACCCAGTCACACACACATTCATACACCGATAGCAGCAGCTACCACGCAGGGTAGGCTTAGCACTAGGGTGCTAAGCTAACTAAGCCAACTATCGGGAGCAATTTGGGGTTCAGTGTCTTGCTCAGGGACACTTCGACATGTGGCGGGGAGACGGGGGATCGAACCTCCGACCCTGCACACCAGAGGCGAACACCCTACCCACTTCGCCACTGCCGCCCTCGAGTGAATCGGACGGGGGTGTGCGGGGCGTGGCCTCTCAAACTTTCTTCAGTCGGGGCTTAATAACAGCGCCCCTAGCGGAAATTCCAAAAACTGTATAATAGCACACCCCGCGGGGTGGGGACGCACGTTCTGTGAAATGTTTGCATGTCTGCGTGTAATGGTGTGGGAGGAGTAGCAGCTAGAAAATGTGGCGGAAGAATAAGAAGAAGAAGTAAGAAGAGGAAGAATAAGTATGGTGGAGAGTAATAATTACGGGCCCTCAATACTTTTGGGCCCGTACTTAACCTCAATACTTTCGGGCCCGTACTTAATAAGTATGGTGGAGAGTAATAATTTTTTGCATGTCTGCGTGTAACGGTGTGGGAGGAGTAGCAGCTAGAAAATGTTACGTAAGAATAAGAAGAAGAAGTAAGAAGTAAGAAGAAGAATAAGTATGGTGGAGAGTATATGAGTGATGTGATAGAGTGATGTGGTGAGAGGAGGGGGTTCTGGAGATGATCCTTGCTGCTGAGTGTTGAACAAGTTGGAGTTTATGGAGGGTTTTTTGAGGGAGACCGAAGAGGAGGGAGTTGCAGTAGTTGAGCCTTGATGTGACCAGACTGTGGACAAGGATGGCAGTGGAGTGGGGGGTGAGGGTGGGGCGGAGGCGGTTGATGTTTCGAAGGTGGAAGTAGGCAGTCCGAGTAATGTTATTGATGTGGGGTTGAAATGATAGTGTGGTGTCGAGGATGACACCCAGACTCTTAACTTATATACACAGTGCTGCTTGAAAGTATGTGAACTAGGGTTGGGCACCAAAACCCGGTACCAGTATGGCACCGGTTCCGACGTAAGCGGTAGTAACCAGACCGAATAAGAATGAAAGTTTCGGTGCCTCATTTCGGTGCCGCCCCCTGCTGTAGTCACGTTTGTATTTTGACAGACTGATCGCTCTTTATGTCATGATCGATGATGTATGTCCGCTGGCGGATGCTGTTCTGTGAACACCGAGAGGAGCATTTCTCACCGGGCTGTGAGTGACGAGAACGAGCACGACCGTCTCAAGGAGCGCACGCACGAGTGCTCAACACTCGCTCGCGTTCGCAGTTTCACAGACTGATCAGTGATCGCTCTTTTTATCTCAGACTATTTTTGAACGCCAATGCAAAGCATTTCTTTTTGCAAATGACACTCAATCTAGCAGTATTGTCACGCATGTATTAGGCACGCCTGCACGCTTCCTCCCGTCAGCTGTTCTAGTGCTGCCTTTACGCACGGCGGTGGAGACGAACCCAAAAAACACACAGCGGGACACGGCGGCCCGGTGATATGGAAACATTTAACAAGAAACTTCATAAAGACACACTTAAAATGACGATCTCTGCCCATACAAAAAGCTCTGACTTGGATAACGTTATGGAGTGATCGATGTATAAAACCATCCGGTAGGCTACATGTGTGGGAATATGAAGGTGTATTGAATTCTGAGATCCTATGTAGTATAAATGTGCAAACATTTTTTAAATTGGTTCATCCTAGCCTGAGAAAAGCTGAGTGTTTTTTAACCCTATATTTCTCTTTCTCGTGACATCACAGAAAGAGAAATATAGGGTTAAAAAAAAAAACTTACTTTGTACATATTACCGTGGTGTCACAGTAAAAGACATCACAGTAATATTTACAAAGTAAGTTTTTTTTTAACCCTATATTTCTCTTTCTGTGATGTCACGAGAAAGAGAAATATAGGGTTGAAAAAAACATTCTTTCTGCCTTTTCTCAGGCTAGGATGAACCAATTTAAAAATAAAATTGCATATTTATACTACATAGGATCTCAGAATTCAATACACCTTCATATTCCCACCGGTGAAGTAGGCCTTTAAGCTTAATAGCTTAGCAAACATAGATAGCTAACTGTGGTTAGCAAACTGTTGCTAGCTAGCATTAGCTAGATGTGATGAGCACCAACTACCTATAAATATGACTTTAATGACTTATGATAAATAAGTATACAAACACATAACTACAGATATGATATTAATGTGTAATAATACATACCCAACACAGAAAGATCACCTCAAACAGAAAGATCTCCTCAGTTTTCTTAGGTGAAGTTTGAAAGATAACAGAATCCACTGAGACAGGCTGAGGAGGTTATTGGAGCAATCTTTATTTAAAACAAAACTCAGCCTGCAGTCAGTCTGGGATTTGGCCATTACCCCATCGCCAATCATGCAAAACCCCAAAGGAAAGTAGAGAGCCCCAAAAACCTCTACTGCCTGCACACGTCTATCTATCTTCTATCTATAAAGCAAGAAAGGTCTGTCTGTCTGTCTGTGTGTGTCTGTGGCTCGCATATCTCTCTGACTGTTTGTCAGATCAGCCTGAGCTTTCGAATGTGGCACAGCACAGCACAAGGGTGTGCATCCTTGATTTTGAAGTTTGTTTTACGAAATATGTAGAAGTTTATATCATGCTGGCCTGCACATAGACGAACGGGCATGAAGTAAGCTCCGAAAAATAAAACATGCCTCTTTCTGATTTGAATCGGCTGCAGCAGCCACAGCATTTTCTTATTTCCTCATTCCATGCTCAACAGTGAATACCGGGATAAGTCTCCAAAGAAAACGATCTTAAACCTTTCCACAGACACCAACACTTCAAAAAAGGCTGCTTTAGTGTTAAAGATCACACTTTACCTATTTTCACTGTAATATAGTTAATGTATAGTTAAACACTACTGCGACAGTTATACAGAGGTGGGTCGTAACGCGCTGCATTTACTCCGTTACAAATACTTGAGTAACTTTTTGAATAAATTGTAATTCTAGGAGTAGTTGTATTGCAACATACTTTTACTTTCACTTGAGTAAATATTTGAAGAAAGAACGGTACTTTTACCCCGTTCCATTTGGCTACGTGACGGTCGTTACTCATTACCTTGTTTTTTTTATATATTTTATTTATTACATGTGAGATCTATTTCTCTCATGATTTCTCTCCCCGGGGACGTCTTCAGCCAACATCTCTATCACGTGACTATTTCAACCAATAAAAACCACATTACAAAAGCTTACCAATCAAATGCAGCCACTTGAGTCACATGACAAGTGTTGTCATGTTGTCATAGGGCTCAAACATGTCCGCAGACTTTTTTAACTGCTCCGGTTGATGTGTAACAAAGTTTAATTTTGTGTGTTTTATATTTTTGGGGCTAAACACAACCTAGATCATTTTCTCAGGGCCTGTGACATATTGTAGGAATTAGTTTAAAAATGTGTATGTGCAAAACAATTGCAACAGTGTTATAAGTGTATTGGTTTTAATTAATATAATTTTGGACAAACCTAATTTATTATAATTTTATTTGAAGGGTGATGTATTTAATTTGGCAAATCATTAATTTATTATTGTTTGAGTTCAAGGGTTATTAATTTTATTTTTAAAGACCTTATTTATTGTTTTATTTAAAATTATGTTATTTAACATATCTTTATTTGAACATTGCTGTTTTATATTATGTTTGTGTCTATTCTGTACCGTTTGTGTTGCTCTGTATATTTCAAAAATAAATCCGGAGTAAGGCCTACTTGTACTCTTGAGTACTTGACTAGTCTTTTAACTGCATACTTTTTTACTCTTACTTGAGTAATTATTTGTATGAGTACTTTTACTTCTGCTTGAGTAATTATAATCTTAAAGTAACTTACTTTTACTTGAGTAATTTTTTTGGCTACTCTGCCCACCTCTGCAGTTATACTAATGTAAGCTTGCGTGTGTCTCTCACACACACTGTGGTTCTCACAGCAGACTATTGACACGTTAAAGTTATTTGAAAGTTATCCAAACTCTGTCTTATATTTTAAACTTCTTCTAATCCATTCTCCTTGCTAACGTGGCAACCATCCAGCTTGATACAGAAAGACCAAAAGTGACATTGATGAGCGATGTGACAGCCAGTTCAATGACAGTGTGACACTGCCTATGTGTAGGCTACATCTGTTTCTGTGTCCCACTGTCATATACAGGTTAAATTAAGCTTGCATAAGCTAATACTTGCTTCATTCGGGCACAGCACTTGTCTTTTAGACTCAGATTAGATGTAATTGCTCCCTTATCTGATAGGTCAGTTTCTCTCACAAAATTTTCCCCGTTCTCCTGATTGGTGAATCCTGATTGGATGGACACAGCCTACCTTTAGCACTTCCTGGTTTTCCTGCTAAAAGCACTTTCTAACTGACCTGGCATGCTAGTATGTAATTAAACCAAACTCTGTGGAAGTCTGGACGAGCAAGGCAAGTATATTTACAGTCCCCTCCAATAGTATTCAAACAGTGAGGCCAATTCTGGCCGAGCCTCAAGACTCACACAGCAAACTTACGACTACCACAATGCTGGACAGATGCATAAGTAAACACCAAACCTGTACAGTGTGAGGTCAGACTCATACATTAAAGGCATTCCTGGTCCCTAATGGCTTTGCCCTGAATCTTAACTGGAATCCCTAACAGACTATCAACTGTACTTGTATGGTACTATATATTTAACCAAGCTCTGATCGCCTTAAAGTCAATACAGAACTTGCTCTAACACACACACAAAGAAGAGGCATTAGCCTTATAGGGCCTGTATGTAGTGAAGCATTCTCTCTTGGTTAAGCCATAACTTTAGAATGTGTTATATGAGGAGAATCCTCACATGAAACATTCACCATTCCACATGATTTACCTTGATGATTTTGACACAAAAAGAGTTTGGTGTTTATTAAATGTAACATTTCATATATTTCTCCTTCCTGATAGAAACTTCCAAAAGAGAGTTGACTACTACACCAACAGGTCAGATTGTTATGTGCTGGTTTGTGTGGTGTAAACAATGTTGAAGCTCAAAATAATTCTGGTAACACTTTACAATAAGGGTAGCCTACATTAATTAATGGTTAGTTAATGCGTATTTGAGGCTTAATAAACATTTACTAAGCATTACCTAACTGTTAGTAAAAGCTTGGTAAATGCATAATAAACATAAACTAAGCATTTACTAACTGTTAGGCTTAGTTCATGCTTAACTGAGCATTAGTTAACAAACTATTAACTAACCGTAAATAACTAAGATTAACAATTAATTAATACTTAATAGGCATTAACTAACCATAATTAGCATTAAATAACAGTTAATCAATGTACCCTTATTGTAAAGTGTTACCAAATAGAGTTTGGTGTATATTAAATGTAATGTTTCAATATTTTTCTCTCCTGGTTCTTAACTGCAGTGTGCAGAATTTTGGGAATTTTTTCATAGCAGACTTGGTAGAAAATAATTGTAATATCCATAAGTACGTGTCATTTTAGATTTATTTTTTTTTTTCCCTTAGAAAGGGTCTCATATATTTCTCCATACCATGGACTAAGGCATGGGCTCCGCACCAAAGGTGCAGTGTGTAATATGACATCATCAAGAATTTCTAGAAAATTATAGAAATTTCTAGAATGCACTGCAGGTTCAATAGGCATTAACTAACCATAATTAACTTTAACTAACAGTTAATTAATGTACCCTTATTGTAAAGTGTATAGAGTTTGGTGTATATTAAATGTAACATTTCAAATATTTGTCTTTCCTCGTAGATGGTTCCATGATCGATGATAATGCAAGACCAGGTCAGATTGTTATTTGCTGTTTTTTGTGGTGTAAAATATGTCTACATGTTGTTGAAACCCAAAATACTTTAATTCCCACTATAGATAAACAGTCGGAGCTGATTAAACATGTTCAGTTTATGGGCTTTGTTTGATCAGAAGGTGAAGTTTGAAAGATTCAGAATCCGCTGGGACAGGCTGAGGAGGTTATTGGAGCAATTTTTATTTAAAACAAAACTCAGCCTGCAGTCAGTCTGGGATTTGGCCATTACTCTGTCGCCAATCTGTATCAAGAAATATAAACTAAGGGTGTATTCACACCTGCCGTGTTTAGTTCAGTTGAAACAAACTCAGGTGCACTTCTGCCTTTGGTGCACATCTTTCAGGCGGGTGTGAATACAGCAATTGCACTTTGGGGCGGACCAATCAAGCGCTCCGAGACC
This sequence comes from Hyperoplus immaculatus, assembly GCA_949357725.1. Taxonomy (NCBI): domain Eukaryota; kingdom Metazoa; phylum Chordata; class Actinopteri; order Uranoscopiformes; family Ammodytidae; genus Hyperoplus; species Hyperoplus immaculatus. Next base: position 33,676,959 of record OX442356.1, on the reverse strand, counting down.
CAGCTGAAGAGGTGGTTCGATGCGCTTCCAAACGCACTCTGCTGCAGTTCGTTTGGGGTGTGAATTTGGCTGGACTCAATCCGACCCAATTGCAGGAAGCACTGCGCCTTTCCTTTCTTTTCTTTTTTAATAAATCACCGTCAGCTTCACATTATGGTAAAATGTTGTTGTCGCCATTGTTAGGAAGATTAGCTGTGGTTTGACCGAGAGCCCCCAAGCGAAAATATTACATTTGATAGAGAAGCGTAAACATGCTGATGTGTTCAGCGCTTTGCATGAAGTGTGTGTTTTAATTTTTCTTGTCATATTAACGGTACCGTCAATACTATCCCCATGTCAGTTTGGAGCTGAACTGCGCCAAACTGACAACCAGCTGATACAGAGCTAAATCAGCTGTGTGTCAGCTTGAGCCAATTCTTCTCGCGAGCCGCGCGTCCAGCAGCAAAAAGTGAAAGTACAGTAACAATTATGTTTCACACCGTAGGCTACAAGCCACATAACGTGGCATTGACATAGGGCTACATATTATAACCATATGAAACAACACTAATTTTATGTTTTTCTTCTTTATTTATTTTATTTTTAACCCCATATTGTGTGGTCCACTTTCATATTGCCCCTTTTGCAAGTGAACCAGCATTACGAAGCAAAACCACACGTGATCTGAGGTCATTCATTCATTGGACAGACATTCTGGGGTGGAGAGAAGCAGGAAGCACAAAGTAATAACTGCGAAATATGTAATTGATATAATATTGGGTTAAAAATAATAAAAAGGCCTATATCTAGCCTATAAATAAAGAAGATAAACATCAAATTATTGTTGTTTCATATGGTTATAATATGTAGCCCTATGACAATGCCACGTTATGTGGCTTGGAGCCTACGATGTGAAACATAATTTTTACAGTATTTTTGCTGCTGGACGTGCGGCTCGCGAGAAGAAATAGACTCATGCCGACACTCCGCTGATTAAGCTGTGTATATCAGCTGGGTGTCAGTTCGGCGCAGTTCAACTCCAAACTGACACGGGGATAGTATTGACGGTCCCATACATGGGAAGCAAAATAAAAACACACACTTCTTGCGCAGCGTGAACCTGTTGTCACTGTGCGGGAGACGCTCCCCTTTCCTTCATGTGACCACATTCAGCATTTTTACGCGTCTTCTCGATCAAACGTAATATATTGTTCTGGGCTCCCGGTCAAATTACAACATATCAATGGCGACAACAACACTTTCCCATAATGTGAAGCTGACGGCAATTTATTAAAAAATAAAAGGCACAGTGCTTCCTGCATTCGGGTCGGATCGAGTCCGGACAAATTCACACTACAAACAAACTGCAGCAGAGTGCGTTTGGAAACGCACCGAGACTACCTCTTCAGCTGGGTCTCGGAGCGTTTGTTTGGTCCGCCCCCGAGTGCGATTGCTGTATTCACACCTGCCTGAAAGATGCGCACCAAAGGCGGAAGTGCACCTGAGTTTGTTTCAACCGAACTAAACACGGCATGTGTGAATACACCCTTAATGTGTTGTTGCAATCCTTCGCTTGCAATAACTGCATCAAGCCTGTGACCCATTGACATCACAAAACTTTTGCATTCTTTCAGTTGCTGTTTGTTTTGGGGGGTTACTCTCTTCACTCTCCTCTTTAGCAGGTAAAATGCATACTGTAAAGCAGGGGTGTCCAAACTACGGCCCACGGGCCAACTGCGGCCTGCGGCCCGCTTTGTATTGGCCCGCGGCCGATTTTAGAAATATAATGTAATATTAAAAAAAAAAAAAACACAATTTTTTTTTTTTTTTTTTTTTTTTTTTTTTGCATTTCTTAGTTAACCCACTAGTGCAGGGGTGTCAAAACTGATTGATTGGCCCGTGGCACATTTTTAAAATATAATGTAATATGGCCATTTTAATTTTTAAATAATTTAAATACACTCATTATATTACAGAGAAATATGTCCCATAAAAGAAAAAGAGCACAAATCCCATCCCAGAGGACCCTGCATAATATTTTATTTTACATTAATATTATTATGGAAAATCCATGTGTCCTTCTCCAATAGCTTCTAATTCATCTGACACAGTGTCTCCATTTTTTTTCAAACACAATTCTTCAGATTTAGCCTCTTAATGTCCCTCTCAAAATGCACCAGATTCATGCATTTCACTTTAAAAACTTAAAAAAATCGCCCGGGGGGGGGGCATACCCCCGGACCCCCCTAGGAGGGTCGGGATCTTGGCTGGCTACTATTTTCACCCAGACTGGACATAGGATGCAAAAGCAGAAAACACTGGGTGTATCAATGGCATTTAACAAGAGAGGGTGTGTGTCTGTTTAATGTGCAAGGAAAGTGTTGCCGTGAAGAAGGATTACAATTTACGAAGACACTATGACACTAAACATCAGAGCAGCTACATGTCCTGATAAATGTGTTATTTTTGCTTGTATAAGTGGCCCGGCCCTTCGTAGATTTTTCTGTATGTGGCCCTCAGTGAAAAAAGTTTGGACACCCCTGCTCTAAAGCGTTTAAGTCTGGAGATTGACTTGGCCAGTCTAAAACCTTCTATTTCTTGCCCCTGATGAACTCCTTTGTTGTTTTTGGATCATTATCTTGCTGCATGATGAAGGATCTTCCAATCAGTTTGGTTGCACCTTTCTTTAAATTGGCAGACAAAATGTTTCTGTAGAAATAGTTAATTTTGCTACTGCCATCATGTGTTACTGTGTTGTTGTCAAGATGAACCTTTACCAAAGTGATGGAAAGGCTAAAGTTTGGCGAAAGAAAGGTTCTGCTCATGATCCCAAACATACAAGCTCATCTGTGAAACATGGTGGAGGCAATGTCATGGCTTAGGCTTGCATGGCTTCTTCTGGGACGGGCTCATTAATCTTCAATGATGATGTAACACATGATGACAACAGCAAAATTAACTCAGAAGTTTACAGAAACATGTTGTCTGCCAATTTAAAGAAAGATGCAACCAAACTGATTGGAAGATGCTCCATCATGCAGCAAGATAATGATCCAAAAAAACTGCAAAAACAACAAAGGAGTTCATCAGGGGCAAGAAATAGAAGGTTTTAGACTGGCCAAGTCAATCTCCAGACTTAAACCCTTTAGAGTATGCATTTTACCTGCTAAAGAGGAGAGTGAAGAGAGTACACATGCAACAACTGAAAGAGGCTGCAGTAAAAGCCTGGAAAATCATCACAAAAGAAGAATGCAAAAGTGTTGTGATGTGACATGCTTGATGCAGTTATTGCAAGGGAAGGATTTGCAACAAAACATTCAAAAACAAAACAAAACAAGTCTTATTTACTTTAATTTATTTTAAATGTATATGTTCCAATACTTTTGCTCACCTAAAAATGTGGCGTTCTTTTACAAATAATGATATACTCTCAGTTGTGTATCAGATCCAGATGTAAATACCTGGAAATGAAAGCTGAAATGTTGATCTATTGTCTCATATTCATATTTTGGTGTCAAACCCAAATGTTTCCAGTCTACAGCAAAAAAAAGGAATTTGCCTCAATGTTCCGATACTTTTTAGCACAATTCAGACACAAGGCCATTCACAGTATTTTACAGGGGCAAGGTTAAAATACATCATGTTTAGAATACACATTAGAGAAGCAAATGAAAAATATAAATATAACTAAAATATTTAAATAAAACATTTCAATCAAATAAAAATGACAGGTTAAAAGGGAAACAGAAAAATCTTCAGAGCTGAGAGTTGCAGCAGACAGTGGTTGGAAGTTTGTCAACTTTTTCACCTCTTATGAGTTTGCAGGTCTGATTAACAGTTTTAAGGGATATTTTGAAGTGGTTGTATGGGATACTTTGGCATCATAAGTGTGTTAACTTGTGAAAATGGGAAAGATGTTCCTGTAGCAGAGGTCAGCATTGTACTGTTGCAGAGGGGACCAGACCAAAACGTTTTTTTTTACCAAATATATGAATGCTTGCCTAAAACCTAAATATCAGTTCAATTGTATGCTAAACTGAGATTGTTTCCACAGCTTTATGTTGACACCAGATAGCCCTTTATTTTTGCCAATCAGCTGCTCGGCTCAGAGCTACTGCGGATTACTCAAGAGACTAAAAATCCAAAACTAATATCTTTCTGGCTGCAAACTGAAGCTGTGGGAAAAAAATCTCTGTTTAGCTTGTAATTGAACAGACATTTAGGTTTTAGGTTGGCATTTATATATGTGGTGAAAACATGTTTTTCTTCTGGCCCCCTCTGCAACAGCACAATGCTGACTTATGCTACAGTAACCTCGCCCCTAAACTCTTTATAATGACTGTGCTGATCACCATCTCCATGAGGTAACAGACTAACTTTGCCTAAGTACTCCATTCAACCCTACTTCAAAGATGAACTATCCCTTAAGTACTTTCAAACTGATGAAATTGATCATTTTGCTTATTGCTGGTGAAATCAAAACCTGCTGTTGCAATGTCGGTTGAAAGAGATTTTGTTTTGACTTCAAACATAAATTGGCTCATCAGTTTCTACAAACACACCTACTCCAACAGCACTAGTTTTTCAAGTGATGCTGGTCGGCCCCACACCATGCTCTGGCAGAGTGGAAGTCTTCCTTAACGGCAAGTGGGGGACAGTGTGTGACGGAGGCTGGGGAAAAAGTGATGCTAAAGTGGTCTGTCGAGAGGTTGGCTGTGGCAATGCTCTGGAGGCTAAAAGAAATGCATTTTTTGGAAGGGGAAATGGACCAATCTGGCTAGATGATGTTCGCTGTGCAGGAAATGAGGCATCTCTAACAGACTGTGCACATCCGGAACGAATCAGCATCAACTGTGGTCATAACGATGACGCTGGTGTTATTTGTGAAGGTAAATGTCTATACATAGGGGGGAGTGGGGTAAACTGAGACAGACTGGAGAAATCCAGGGGGTTAACTGATCCACTTACTTTTTCCACTCTGGAACTACCATGACAAAACATGTTGTAACAGTTAGAATTCTGACAGCCAGCTTAAAAACCACATGTTCCAGAACTAATGTAGGAGTAGTTACAGAATCATGGGGTTTGGTCAATTAAGATTTTTTTTCTAAACACGGTAAAGTGAGACACTTTTTACATTTGCTCCCCTCTAAGTGAGCTAAAAGTATTTATCAGTCCAATGTACACATTCCCCATTAATTAAGGAAGTTTTCTAGCAATGGAAATTATCAGAATTGATTCAGGATGAAGGGCAGTGAAAATATGATTGTTTCGAAAAAAGTTGTATTGTGTCTCACTTTACCCCAGTTTAGGAGTAAACTGAGACAGACCAGATAAAACAAGGGGGTAAACTGATCCACTTGCCTTTTCCACTCTGAAACTACCATAACAACACAAATTGTAACAGTTAGAATCCTGACAGCTTGCTTGAAAACCATATATTCCAGAACTAATGTCGGACTAGTAACAGAATCATGGGGTTTGGTCAATAATGCATGTTTTTTTTCCTAAACACCTGAAAGTAACTCTGATCAACACAGGACCCTTAGAGCAAGCTAGTGTCTGGGGGTCAGAGCAAAGGACAATCAGAACCAGCTAGAACAGCCTGGGGCTCAGAACATAGCACTAGACCCACCGGTCATTTTCCATATTTTGAGTCTTTACTTAGAGTCCATTGATAATAAAGGTCACTCTCCTGTCCCCCACACACATACCTGCCAAACCATGCCCTTGCTGACACCCCTTCAACAATTCAACACCCACCTTCGGACCACATTGTCTCTATTCAAACTAGTCTCCTTGCTACCTTAAATATAATGAATTCATTAACAGAGGGCACAGACACTGTCTCAATTCACCCCACAGCATTTGTTAAACTTAACCCCACCACCACAATTTGAGAAGAAACTACCTCTCTTAGCAATTCAGGCTTATCTTCAGTTAGCATCATCACATGGTTACATATGTTGGTAGTTCATCAACATGTATGATTTAAGTTAAGAATCAATTTGCTTTGTCACAATAGTTGGTGAAGTTGACAGCAAGAAAAGTTACTTGTACATGCAAAAAATAACAGCACCTGTGCTCACAACAGCACAGGTCCTCTCCCTCATGGCCAAGGGGTAATGGGAGGGGCTTGAAAACATAATGCTCACATGACCAACAATTGGTTCCGTTACCTAGATACAGGGGGTGTCTCACATTACCCGATATCTCACATTACCTTGTTCTCCCCTACAGTAAGCACAGTGCAGTTGGTTTTCATCACACATGACATGATAAAGTTCAAAGCACTAATTTGATATCTTACAGAATGGTTGTATTTGTGTCCAAAAAAAAGCTACATTTTCATCACAAGTAGCCCATCTTTACTCCAATTTGTACCAAACATATTAGGTATCTACTACCAGTGTGATAAGGAAATATACATTTAGGGCATTATTCTTTGTTGAGACCATTATTTTAAAACAAGTGTAAATGAAGCTGAAGTATTAACAGTTTAAAGGGATATTCAGGATGTTTTGAAGTGGTCGTATGGGATACTTTGGCATCATAAGTGTGTTAACTTGTGAAAATGGGAGAGATGTTGCTGTAGCAGAAGTCAGCATTGTACTGTTGCTGGCCAGACGAAAACGTTTTTTTTTCACCAAATATATGAATGCGTGCCTAAAACCTAAATATCAGTTCAATTGTATGTTAAACTGAGATTGTTTCCACAGCTTTATTTTGACACCAGATAGCCCTTTATTTTTGACAATCAGCTGCTCAACTCAGAGCTACTGCGGATTACTCAAGAGACAAGAAAACAAAAACAAATATCTGTCTGGCTGCAAACTCAAGCTGTGGGGAAAAATCTCAGTTTAGCTTGTAATTGAACAGAAATTTAGGTTTTAGGTTAGCATTTATATGTGTGGTGAAAAAACTATTTTCCTCTGCAACAGTACAATTCTGACTTCTGCTAGAGTAACCTCACCCCTAAACTCTTTATAATGACTGTGCTAATCACCATCTCCATAAGGTAACAGACTAACTGTGCCTAAGTACTCCATTCAACCCTACTTCAAAGATGAACTATCCCTTAAGTACTGTCAAACTGACGACATTGATAATCTTTGCTTTTTGCTGGTGAAATCAAAACCTGCTGTTGCAATGTCTGTTGAAAGAGATTTTGCTTTGACTTCAAACAGAAATTGGAGCATTAGTTCCTGCAACCATCAGGCTGGTCGGCTCAAACCAACGCTGCTCTGGCAGAGTGGAAGTCTTCCATGAAGGCCAGTGGGGGACAGTGTGTGACTTTGGCTGGGACGTGATGGATGCTAAAGTGGTCTGTGGACAAGTTGGCTGTGGCAATGCTGGGATGGCTAAAAAACGTGCATTTTTTGGAAAGGGAATTGGACCAGTCTGGCTAGCTAATGTTAACTGTGTAGGAAATGAGAAAGTCCTAAGAAACTGTGAACATCGGTTACTAAGCAGCCAAAGCTGTAGACATGCCAACGACGCTGGTGTTATTTGTGAAGGTAAATGTCTATACATAGGGGAGAGTGGGGTGAAGTGAGCTAAAATGATGTATCAGTCAAATTGACACATTTCCCATTAATTCAGGATGTTTGCTATCAATATATCAGAATTTATTATAGTATTTTTATTTGTACAAGTATTTGTTCTTGTGTCTCACTTTACCCCAGTTTAGGGGTAAACTGAGACAGACCAGAGAAATCAAGGGGTTAAACTGATCCACTTACTTTTTCCACTCTGAAACTACCATAACAACACATGTTGTAACAGTTAGAATCCTGACAGCTAGTGTAGTAGCCGAAATGCCCCCATGGCTGACAAAAGACAAAGGCTGTAGACTGGACAGTTCATCATTGTTTCAGGTTTATTCAGAAGATTCCATCAGGACAATACAGAGGATTTCATGGAGCGTTGAAGCAGCAGGCTGAGGCACTCTTGATAGCTACTGAACAGTGTCTTTTATATCATGTGTGGGGTGCATCACGATCTTCTACAAAGATCGTTTCATCACAACAAGTCGAACACAAGTCCTTACATAGGTGTTTTCGTCTCTCACTAGTTACCCAGCAACCTTTAAAACTGTCTGCTCTTCAAACTCTATTTCCACCACATATTCCTCCATTTAGATGATACTTAATATACCAAAAACGAGATGGAAACAAACATATTTGAAAGAAGAGACATTAGCCTTAAAGGGCCTGTATGTAGTATAGCATTATCTCTTGGTTAAACCATAACTTTAGAATGTATAATATTAGCAGATACCTCACATGAAACATCCACCATTCCACATGATTTACCTTGATGAGTTTGACACTAAGAGTTTGGTGTATATTAAATGTAACATTTAAAATATTTTTCTTTCCTGATAGAAAATCCCAGAAGCAATTTGACTACTTCACCAACAGGTCAGATTGTGATGTGCTGGTTTGTGTGGTGTAAAATCTGTCTACAAGCTCAAAGTAATTCTGGTAGCACTTTACAATAAGGGTAGCCTACATTAATTAACGGTTAGTTAATGTGTGTTTGAGGCTTAATAAGCATTTACTGAGCATTACCTAACTGTTAATAAATGCCTGGTAAATGCTCAATAAACATAAACTAAGCATTCACTAACTGTTATGCTTAGTTCATGCGTAACTGAGCATTGGTTAACAAACTATTAACTAACCGTAACTCACTAAGCATTAACAAGTACTTTAGGCTTAATAGGCATTAACTAACCATAATTAACATAAAAAAAACAGTTAATCAACGTACCCTTATTGTGAAGTGTTACCAAGTAGAGTTTGGTGTTTATTCAATGTAACATTTCAAATATTGTTCTTTCCCGGTAGAAACTTCCACAACAGAGTCGACTACTTCAACAACAGGTCAGATTGTTATGTGCTGGTTTTTGTGGTGTAAAATATGTCTACATGTTGTTCAAACCCAAAATACTTTTATACCCACATTGCCTTGTTCCCACTGTAGATAAACAGTCTGAGCTGATGAAACATGTTCAGTTTATGGGCTTTGTTTCATCAGAAGGTGAAGATTGAATGATTCAGAATCCGCTGAGACAGGCTGAGGAGGTTATTGGAATCTTTATTCAAAACAAAACTCAGCCTGCAGTCAGTCTGGGATTTAGCCATTACCCCGTCGCCAATCTGTATCAATAAATATATTCTAAGTGTCTAATTAAAAGAACAGCTACATGAATGCAAAAAACTTAACTTTTCCTCCCTGCACACATCTTTTAAACTCAAATAAGATCTAGGCTACTTGTTCCCTTATCTGAAAGGTCAGTGTCTCTCACTAAAATCTACCCCGTTCTCCTGATTGGTAAATCCTGATTGGATGGACACAGCCTACCTTTAGCAATTATTGGTTTTCCTGCTAAAAGCACTTTCTAACTGAGCCGACATGATACTATGTAAATCAACCCAACTCTGTGGAAGTCTGGCCGAGCCTCAAGACTCACACAGGAAACTTAAGACTATCACAATGCTGGACAGATGCATGAATTAACGTATGGTGCTATTGGCTTCTCAAAGTCTATGTAAACACCAAACCTGTACAGCGTGAGGTCAGTCGCATGAATTAAAAGCATTCCAGGGGCCTCATGTATCAACAGTACGTAGAAAAGGTTTAACTTTACCTTGATGATTTTGACATAAAAATAGTTTGGTGTTTATTAAATGTAACATTTCAAATATGCATTTCCTTGTAGAAACTTCAACAGGAGCTCCGACTACTACACCAACAGGTCAGATTGTTATGTGCTGGTTTGTGTGGTGTAAATGTTGTTGAAGCTCAAAATACTTTAGGTAACACTTTACAATAAGGGTAGCCTACATTAATTAAGGCTTAGTTCATGCTTAACTGAGCATTAGTTAACAAACTATTAACTAAACATAAGTAACTAAGCATTAACAATTACTTAATTCTTAATATGCATTAACTATGCATTAACTAACCATAATTAACATTAAAAAAACAGTTAATCAACGTACCCTTATTGTAAAGTGTTACCAAATAGAGTTTGGTGTATATTTAATTTAACGTTTCAAATATTTTTCTTTCCTGGTAGAAACTTCAACACGAGCTCCGACTACACCAACAGGTCAGATTGTTATGTGCTGGTTTGTGTGGTGTAAATGTTGTTGAAGCTCAAAATACTTTAGGTAACACTTTACAATAAGGGGAGCCTACATTAATTAAGGCTTAGTTCATGCTTAACTGAGCATTAGTTAACAAACTATTAACTAAACATAAGTAACTAAGCATTAAGAATTACTTAATTCTTAATATGCATTAACTATGCATTAACTAACCATAATTAACATTGAAAAAACAGTTAATCAACGTACCCTTATTGTAAAGTGTTACCAAATAGAGTTTGGTGTATATTTACACTCAACAAAAATATAAACGCAACACTTTTGTTTTTGCTCCCATTTTTCATGAGATGGACTTAAAGATCTAAAATTAATTCCAGATACACAATTGTACCATTTCTCTCAAACATTGTTCACAAATCTGTCTAAATGTGTGATAGTGAGCACTTCTGCTTTGCTGAGATAATCCATCCCACCTCACAGGTGTGCCACATCAAGATGCTGATCTGACATCATGATTAGTGCATTCAATAGTCAATAGTGATTAGTGTGCCTTAGACTGTCCACAATAAAAGGCCACTCTGAAATGTGCATTTTTTTGCTTTATTGGGGGTTTGGGGACTCAGAACCAGTCAGTATCTGGTGTGACCACCATTTGCCTCATGCAGTGCAACACATCTTCTTCGCATAGAGTTTATCAGATTGTCAATTGTGGCCTGTGGAATGTTGTTCCACTCCTCTTCAATGGCTGTGCGAAGTTGATGGAGACGGCTTATGGTGGAGAAATGAACATTCAATGCAAGTGCAACAGATCTGGTTGACATTCCTGCTGTCAGCATGCCAATTGCACGCTCCCTCAATGCTTGTGGCATCTGTGGCATTTTGCTGTGAGACAAAACTGCACATTTCAGGGTGGCCTTTTATTGTGGACAGTCTAAGGCACACCTGTGCACTAATCATGATGTCAGATCAGCATCTTGATGTGGCACACCTGTGAGGTGGGATGGATTATCTCAGCAAAGCAGAAGTGCTCACTATCACACATTTAGACAGATTTGTGAACAATGTTTGAGAGAAATGGTACAATTGTGTATCTGGAATGAATTTTAGATCTTTAAGTCCATCTCATGACAAATGGGAGCAAAAACAAAAGTGTTGCGTTTATATTTTTGTTGAGTGTAATTTAACGTTTCAAATATTTTTCTTTCCTGGTAGAAACTTCAACACGAGCTCCGACTACTACACCAACAGGTCAGATTGTTATGTGCTAGTTTGTGTGGTGTTAATGTTGTTGAAGCTCAAAATACTTTAGGTAACACTTTACAATACGGGTAGCCTACATTAATTAACGGTTAGTTAATGCTTATTTGAGGCTTAATAAGCATTTACTAAGCATTACCTAACTGTTAATGAAAGCTTGGTAAATACTTAATAAACATAAACTAAGCATTCACTAATTGTTATGCTTAGTCCATGCTTAACTGAGCATTGGTTAACAAACTATTAACTAACCGTAAATGATTATGCATTAACAATTACTTAATTCTAAATCGGCATTAACTAACCATAATTAACATTAAAAAAACAGTTAATCAACGCACCCTTATTGTGAAGTGTTACTAAATAGAGTTTGGTGTATATTTAATTTAACGTTTCAAATATCTTTCTTTCCTGGTAGAAACTTCAACAGGGGCTCCGACTACTACACCAACAGGTCAGATTGTTATGTGCTAGTTTGTGTGGTGTTAATGTTGTTGAAGCTCAAAATACTTTAGGTAGCACTTTACAATAAGGGTAGCCTAGATTAATTAATGGTTAGTTGATGCTTAATTGAGGCGTAATAATCATTTACTAAGCATTACTTAAATGTTAAAAAAATGCTTGGTAAATGCTTAATAAACACAAACTAAGCATTCACTAACTTCTATGTTGAGTTCATGCTTAACTGAGCATTAGTTAACAAACTATTAACTAACCGTAAATAACTAAGCATTAACAATTACTTAATGCTTAATAGGCATTAACCATGCATTAACTAACCATAATTAGCATTAAAAACAGTTAATCAACGTACCCGTCTTGTGAAGTGTTACCAAATAGAGTTTGGTGTACATTAAATGTAACATTTTTAATATTCTTCTTTCCTGGTAGAAACTTCAACAGGAGCTCCGACTACTACAACAACAGGTCAGATTTGTATGTGCTGGTTTGTGTGGTGTTAATGTTGTTGGAGCGCAAAATACTTTAGGCAGCACTTTACATTAAGGGTAGCCTACATTAATTAAATGTAAGTTAATGCTTCATTAAGGCTTAATAGGCACGTACTAAACATTACCTAACTGTCAATAAATTATTGGTAAATGCTTATAAACAAACTAGGCATTAACTATCTGTTAGGCTAAGTTCATGCTTAACTTAGCATCAGTTAACAAAGCATTCAATAACTATGCATTAACTAACCATAATTAGCATTAAACAACAGTTAATTAATGTACCCTTATTGTGAAGTTTTACCAAATAGAGTTTGGTGTATATTAAATTCAACATTTCAAATATGTTTCTGTCCTGGTAGATGGTTCCAGTTTCGATTTGACTACTACACCAACAGGTCAGTTTGTTATGTGCTGGTTTGTGTGGTGTTAATGTTGTTGAAGCTAAAAAGACATTAGGTAACACTTTACAATATGGGTAGCCTACATTAATTAATGGTTAGTTAATGCTTAATTGAGGCTTAATAATCATTTACTAAGCATTACCTAACTGTTAGTAAAAGCTTGGTAAATGCTTAATAAACATAAACTAAGCATTCACTAATTGTTATGCTTAGTCCATGCTTAACTGAGCATTGGATAACAAACTATTAACTAACCATAAATGACTAAGGATTAACAATCACTTAATTCTTAATAGGCATTAACTAACCATAATTAACATTAAAAAAACAGTTAATCAACGCATCCTTATTGTGAAGTGTTACTAAATAGAGTTTGGTGTATATTAAATGTAACATTTTTAATATTCTTCTTTCCTGGTAGAAACTTCAACAGGAGCTCCGACTACTACAACAACAGGTCAGATTTGCATGTGCTGGTTTGTGAGGTGTTAATGTTGTTGGAGCGCAAAAGACTTTAGGCAGCACTTTACATTAAGGGTAGCCTACATTAATTAAATGTAAGTTGATGCTTCATTAAGGCTTAATAAGCATGTACTAAGCATTACCTAACTGTCAATAAATTATTGATAAATGCTTAATAAACAAACTAGGCATTAACTATTTGTTAGGCTAAGTTCATGCTTAACTTAGCATTAGTTAACGAAGCATTCAATAACTATGCATTAACTAACCATAATTAGCATTAAACAACAGTTAATTAATGTACCCTTATTGTGAAGTTTTACCAAATAGAGTTTGGTGTATATTAAATTCAACATTTCAAATATCTTTCTTTCCTGGTAGAAACTTCAACAGGAGCTCCGACTACTACACCAACAGGTCAGATTGTTATGTGCTAGTTTGTGTGGTGTTAATTTTGTTGAAGCTCAAAAGACTTTAGGTAACACTTTACAATACGGGTAGCCTACATTAATTACCGGTTAGTTAATGCTTATTTGAGGCTTAATAAGCATTTACTAAGCATTACCTAACTGTTAATGAAAGCTTGGTAAATACTTAATAAACATAAACTAAGCATTCACTAATTGTTATGCTTAGTCCATGCTTAACTGAGCATTGGTTAACAAACTATTAACTAACCGTAAATGACTATGCATTAACAATTACTTAATTCTAAATAGGCATTAACTAACCATAATTAACATTAAAAAAACAGTTAATCAACGCACCCTTATTGTGAAGTGTTACTAAATAGAGTTTGGTGTATATTTAATTTAACGTTTCAAATATCTTTCTTTCCTGGTAGAAACTTCAACAGGGGCTCCGACTACTACACCAACAGGTCAGATTGTTATGTGCTAGTTTGTGTGGTGTTAATGTTGTTGAAGCTCAAAATACTTTAGGTAGCACTTTACAATAAGGGTAGTCTACATTAATTAATGGTTAGTTGATGCTTAATTGAGGCGTAATAATCATTTACTAAGCATTACTTAAATGTTAAAAAAATGCTTGGTAAATGCTTGATAAACACAAACTAAGCATTCACTAACTTCTATGTTGAGTTCATGCTTAACTGAGCATTAGTTAACAAACTATTAACTAACCGTAAATAACTAAGCATTAACAATTACTTAATGCTTAATAGGCATTAACCATGCATTAACTAACCATAATTAGCATTAAAAACAGTTAATCAACGTACCCTTCTTGTGAAGTGTTACCAAATAGAGTTTGGTGTACATTAAATGTAACATTTTTAATATTCTTCTTTTCTGGTAGAAACTTCAACAGGAGCTCCGACTACTACACCAACAGGTCAGATTTGTATGTGCTGGTTTGTGTGGTGTTAATGTTGTTGGAGCGCAAAATACTTTAGGCAGCACTTTACATTAAGGGTAGCCTACATTAATTAAATGTAAGTTAATGCTTCATTAAGGCTTAATAGGCACGTACTAAACATTACCTAACTGTCAATAAATGCTTGGTAAATGCTTAATAAACACAAACTAAGCATTCACTAACTTCTATGTTGAGTTCATGCTTAACTGAGCATTAGTTAACAAACTATTAACTAACCGTAAATAACTAAGCATTAACAATTACTTAATACTTAATAGGCATCAATTATGCCTTAACTTGCCATAATTAACATTAAAAAACAGTTAATCAACGTACCCTTATTGTGAAGTGTTACAAACTAATGGTGTATATTAAATGTAACATTTTTAATATTCTTCTTTCCTGGTAGAAACTTCAACAGGAGCTCCGACTACTACAACAACAGGTCAGATTTGCATGTGCTGGTTTGTGTGGTGTTAATGTTGTTGAAGCTCAAAATACTTTAGGCAGCACTTTACATTAAGGGTAGCCTACATTAATTAAGTCTAAGTTAATGTTTCATTAAGCATGTACTAAGCATTACCTAACTGTCAATACATTATTGGTAAATGCTTAATAAACTAACTAAGCATTAACTATTTGTTAGGCTAAGTTCATGCTTAACTTAGCATTAGTTAACAAAGCATTCAATAACTATGCATTAACTAACCATAATTAGCATTAAACAACAGTTAATTAATGTACCCTTATTGTGACGCTTTACCAAATAGAGTTTGGTGTATATTAAATTCAACATTTCAAATATGTTTCTGTCCTGGTAGATGGTTCCAGTTTCGATTTGACTACTACACCAACAGGTCAGTTTGTTATGTGCTGGTTTGTGTGGTGTTAATGTTGTTGAAGCTAAAAAGACATTAGGTAACACTTTACAATATGGGTAGCCTACATTAATTAATGGTTAGTTAATGCTTAATTGAGGCTTAATAATCATTTACTAAGCATTACCTAACTTTTAGTAAAAGCTTTGTAAATGCATAATAAACATAAACTAAGCATTCACTAATTGTTATGCTTAGTCCATGCTTAACTGAGCATTGGTTAACAAACTATTAACTAACTGTAAATAACTAAGCATTAACAATTACTTAATTCTTAATAGGCATCAACTAACCATAATTAACCTTAAAAAAACAGTTAATCAACGCACGCTTATTGTGAAGTGTTACTAAATAGAGTTTGGTGTATATTTAATTTAACGTTTCAAATATTTTTCTTTCCTGCTAGAAACTTCAACAGGAGCTCCGATTACTACACAAACAGGTCAGATTGTTATGTGCTAATTTGTGTGGTGTTAATGTTGTTAAAGATCAAAATACTTTAGGTAGCACTTTACAATAAGGGTAGCCTACATTAATTAAATGTAAGTTGATGCTTAATTGAGGCTTAATAATCATTTACCAAGCATTACCTAAATGTTAAAAAATTCTTGGTAAATGCTTAATAAACACAAACTAAGCATTCACTAACTGTTATGCTCAGTTCATGCTTAACTGAGCATTAATTAACAAACTATTAACTAAACGTAAATAACTAAGCATCGACAATTACTTAATACTTAATAGGCATCAATTATGCATTAACTTGCCATAATTAACATTAAAAAACAGTTAATCAACGTACCCGTCTTGTGAAGTGTTACCAAATAGAGTTTGGTGTATATTAAATGTAACATTTTTAATATTCTTCATTCCTGGTAGAAACTTCAACAGGAGCTCCGACTACTACAACAACAGGTCAGATTTGCATGTGCTGGTTTGTGTGGTGTTAATGTTGTTGGAGCGCAAAAGACTTTAGGCAGCACTTTACATTAAGGGTAGCCTACATTAATTAAATGTAAGTTAATGCTTCATTAAGGCTTAATAAGCATGTACTAAGCATTACCTAACTGTCAATAAATTATTGGTAAATGCTTATAAACAAACTAGGTATTAACTATCTGTTAGGCTAAGTGTATTTTTAACTTAGCATCAGTTAACAAAGCATTCAATAACTATGCATTAACTAACCATAATTAGCATTAAACAACAGTTAATTAATGTACCCTTATTGTGAAGTTTTACCAAATAGAGTTTGGTGTATATTTAATTTAACGTTTCAAATATTTTTCTTTCCTGGTAGAAACTTCAACAGGAGCTCCGACTACTACACCAACAGGTCAGATTGTTATGTGCTAGTTTGTGTGGTGTTAATGTTGTTGAAGCTCAAAATACTTTAGGTAGCACTTTACCATAAGGATAGCCTACATTATTTAAAGGTTAGTTGATGCTTAATTGAGGCGTAATAATCATTTACTAAGCATTGCCTAAATGTTAAAAAATGTTTGGTAAATGCTTAATAAACACAAACTAAGCATTCACTAACTGTTATGTTTAGTTCATGCTTAACTGAGCATTAGTTAACAAACTATTAACGAACCGTAAATAACTATGCATTAACAATTACTTAATGCTTCATAGGCATTAACCATGCATTAACTAACCATAATTTGCATTAAAAACAGTTAATACACGTACCCTTATTGTGAAGTGTTACCAAATAGAGTTTGGTGTATATTAAATTTAACATTTTTAATATTCTTCTTTCCTGGTAGAAACTTCAACAGGAGCTCCGACTACTACACCAACAGGTCAGTTTGTTATGTGCTGGTTTGTGTGGTGTTAATGTTGTTGAAGCTAAAAAGACATTAGGTAACACTTTACAATATGGGTAGCCTACATTAATTAATGGTTAGTTAATGCTTAATTGAGGCTTAATAATCATTTACTAAGCATTACCTAACTGTTAGTAAAAGCTTGGTAAATGCTTAATAAACATAAACTAAGCATTCACTAATTGTTATGCTTAGTCCATGCTTAACTTTAAACTTAAACATGACTTTAGACCTGGTCATCTCGGACTCTCCCTCCATCAAAAATCTTTCAGTGTATGACCTGGGCGTTTCTGATCACAGCATCATTTCCATGGACATTTCCTGCCCATACCACCCCCCCCCAGCCTAAACGCGATATTCATTTTCGCAACATAAAAAACATCAACCCTGCCATCTTGCACTCTGACCTCCAACTGCTGGCCTCAGTCAACCTTCCATCAGTTAACAAATTGGTCGAACACTACAACCATTCTCTTCACTGCCTCCTGGATATACATGCCCCTCTCAAAACAAGAACTGTGTCTTTCTCCCGCTCTGCCCCCTGGTTCACGAAAGAACTGCGCAAGATGAAGGCTGCTGGCCGTGCCATTGAGAGGCGTGTTAAATCATCTGGCCTGGTGGTACACAAGCTGGCCTACAAAAATCACCAGAAGGCCTATGCAGCAGCCCTTAAAGAAGCCCGGTCCATCTATTACTCCAACATCATCAATAACAGTCCGGGAAATTCAAAACAGCTTTTTTTCACCATAAACTATCTCCTTAACCCCAAAAACCAAACCCATACAGAACCCACAGCAGACCACTGCAACAGGTTTCTTGTATTTTTCAAAGACAAGATCAATTCCATCCGGTCCCAGCTCTCAGGCTCCCCAGCTCCATTTCTGCCATCTGCCTGCCCTCAACCAGCACCTCTCAGCACCTTTGCTACAGTCACACAGACCGAAGTTGAGGGTTTCATCAACAAAATGAAGCCTTCCACCTCCCCCCTGGACCACATCCCTACAACACTCGTCAAATCAAACTTGTCTGTCATAAGCCCTCTTATCACACAAATAATAAACCACTCGTTAAACTCCGGCCATGTCCCACCCTCACTCAAAACTGCCATTATCAAGCCTCTCCTGAAGAAACCCAACCTCGACTCAGATTGTCTCTCAAACTACCGGCCCATTTCACATCTTCCATTCCTGTCCAAAGTGCTTGAAAAAGCTGTTGCCGTACAGCTACAGGAACATCTACAACGTCATTCACTGTTTGAAATATTTCAATCTGGTTTCCGTTGTGCCCATAGTACAGAGACAGCATTGTTGAGGGTAACCAATGACCTTCTCATCTCTGCCGATTCTGGATCCCCCTCCCTGCTCATCCTTCTCGACCTTTCAGCGGCTTTTGACACTGTCGACCACCATATTCTCCTGAACCGCCTCCACACCGACATTGGTCTCCATCATTCCACACTGGACTGGTTCACTTCTTACCTCGCTGACAGGACAGAGTATGTCAGCCTGGGATCTGCCAGGTCCCAAACAGCCCCTGTTACTTGCGGTGTCCCCAAAGGATCTGTCCTAGGACCCCTCCTTTTTATCCTGTACATGCTGCCACTGGGTCGTGTCATCAGCCGGCACGGCATCTCTTTTCACTGTTATGCCGATGACACTCAGTTGTACCTCCGAACCGACCCCAACCTACGTTCAACCCCGGTCCGCTCATCATCACCTACTCTAACCCTCTCCAACTGCCTGGAGGAGATTAGGGCGTGGATGAGTCACAACTTCCTCCAGCTGAACAGTTCCAAAACCGAAGCCATACAAATTGGCACCCCTCATCAGGTCCAGTCATCACCCATAACCACCATCTCCTTCTCTGGTCAAGTCATCCCCCTCTCTACCTCAGTTACCAACCTCGGTGTGAAGCTGGACCCACAACTTACTTTTGTAAGCCACATCAAACATCTGTACAAAACCTGCTTTTTCCATATCAAGAACATTTCTAAACTCCGCCCATTCCTCACTTTCTCTGATGCAGAAAAACTCGTCCACGCCCTAATCTCCTCCAGGCTTGATTACTGTAATAGCCTGCTCATCGGCATTCCCAACAAACACCTTCAGAAACTTCAATTCATTCAGAACTGTGCTGCCCGAATTCTGACGAAAACCCGCAAATACGACCACATCACCCCCATTCTTCAAGACCTCCATTGGCTCCCCATAACCTCAAGAATCCAATACAAAATCGCCCTCATCACCCACCTTTGCATCTACAGCAACGCCCCGCAATACCTCAAAGACCTCCTTACCCCTCACTCATCCACCCGTAACCTTCGGTCTCAAAGTACCAACCTCCTCCATCAGCCCCGCACACGACTCCGCACCATGGGAGACCGAGCTTTCTGCTTCGCTGCCCCCCACATCTGGAACTCCCTCCCTGAACACCTACGACAACCCCAGTCTGTGGTCACCTTTAAAAAAGGGCTTAAAACTTTTTTGTTTAGACAGGCTTTCCTAGGTCGTCCCTAGTTGTTTTTATTCTCTCTCTGCAATTTAATCTCTTTTAGCTGTTTTATCTACTACTGATTTTAACGTGTCTGATTTTATTTTCTCTTAGTCTTTTGTTTATTTTGTTTCTGGTTTCTGTAGCACTTTGAGATTACTTTATAAAAAGCGCTTTACAAATTAAATTTATTATTATTATTATTATTATTATTATTATTATTATTATTATTATTATTATTATTATTATTAACTGAGCATTGGTTAACAAACTATTAACTAACCGTAAATAACTAAGCATTAACAATTACTTAATTCTTAATAGGCATTAACTAACCATAATTAACATTAAAAAAACAGTTAATCAACGCACCCTTATTGTGAAGTGTTACTAAATAGAGTTTGGTGTATATTTAATTTAACGTTTCAAATATTTTTCTTTCCTGGTAGAAACTTCAACAGGAGCTCCGACTACTACACCAACAGGTCAGATTGTTATGTGCTAATTTGTGTGGTGTTAATGTTGTTGAAGCTCAAAATACTTTAGGTAGCACTTTACCATAAGGGTAGCCTACATTAATTAAAGGTTAGTTGATGCTTAATTGAGGCGTAATAATCATTTACTAAGCATTACCTCAATGTTAAAAAATGCTTGGTAAATGCTTAATAAACACAAACGAAGCATTCACTAACTTCTATGTTTAGTTCATGCTTAACTGAGCATTAGTTAACAAACTATTAACTAACCGTAAATAACTATGCATTAACAATTACTTAATGCTTAATAGGCATTAACCATGCATTAACTAACCATAATTAGCATTAAAAAAACAGTTAATCAACGTACCCTTCTTGTGAAGTGTTACCAAATAGAGTTTGGTGTATATTAAATGTAACATTTTTAATATTCTTCTTTCCTGATAGAAACTTCCACAGGAGCTCCGAATACTACAACAACAGGTCAGATTTGTATGTGCTGGTTTGTGAGGTGTTAATGTTGTTGGAGCGCAAAGGACTTTAGGCAGCACTTTACATTAAGGGTAGCCTACATTAATTAAATGTAAGTTAATGCTTCATTAAGGCTTAATAAGCATGTACTAAGCATTACCTAGCTGTCAATAATTTTTTGGTAAATGCTTATAAACAAATAAGGCATTAACTATATGTTAGGCTAAGTGTATGTTTAACTTAGCATCAGTTAACAAAGCATTCAATAACTATGCCTTAACTAACCATAATTAGCATTAAACAACAGTTAATTAATGTACCCTTATTGTGAAGTTTTACCAAATAGAGTTTGGTGTATATTTAATTCAACATTTCAAATATGTTTCTGTCCTGGTAGATGGTTCCAGTTTCGATTTGACTATTACACCAACAGGTCAGTTTGTTATGTGCTGGTTTGTGTGGTGTTAATGTTGTTGAAGCTAAAAAGACATTAGGTAACACTTTACAATATGGGTAGCCTACATTAATTAATGGTTAGTTAATGCTTAATTGAGGCTTAATAATCATTTACTAAGCATTACCTAAATGTTAGTAAAAGCTTGGTAAATGCTTAATAAACATAAACTAAGCATTCACTAATTGTTATGCTTAGTCCATCCTAAACTGAGCATTGGTTAACAAACTATTAACTAACCGTAAATAACTAAGCATTAACAATTACTTAATTCTTAATAGGCATTAACTAACCATAATTAACATTAAAAAAACAGTTAATCAACGCACCCTTATTGTGAAGTGTTACTAAATAGAGTTTGGTGTATATTTAATTTAACGTTTCAAATATTTTTCTTTCCTGGTAGAAACTTCCACAAGAGCTCCGACTACTACCCCAACAGGTCAGATTGTTATGTGCTGGTTTGTGTGGTGTAAATGTTGTTGAAGCTCAAAAGACTTTAGGTAACACTTTACAATAAGTGTAGCCTACATTAATTACAGGTTGGTTAATGCTTAATTGAGGCTCAATAGTCATTTACTAAGCATTACCTAACTGTTATTAAATGCTTGGTAAATGCTTAATAAACACACTAAGCTTTAACTAAGTTAATGCTTGACTAAGCATTAGTTAGCAAAGCTATCAATAACTATGCATTAACTAACCATAATTAGCATTAAATAACAGTTAATTAATGTACCCTTATTGTGCAGTTTTACCAAATAAGATCTAGGCTACTTGATCCCTTATCTGATAGGTCAGTTTATCTCACAAAAATCTACCCGTTGTCCTGATTGGTGAATCCTGATTGGATGGACACAGCCTACCTTTAGCACTTCCTGGTTTTCCTGCTAAAAGCACTTTCTAACTGAGCCGACATGATACTATGTAAATCAACCCAACTCTGTGGAAGTCTGGCCGAGCCTCAAGACTCACACAGGAAACTTAAGACTATCACAATGCTGGACAGATGCATGAATTAACGTATGGTGCTATTGGCTTCTAAAAGTCTATGTAAACAGCAAACCTGTACAGCGTGAGGTCAGACGTATACATTAAAGGCATTCCTGGTCCCTCAGAGCTTTGCCCCGAACATGAACTGGGCTCCCTAACAAGAGACTATCAACTGTACTTTTATGGTAATATATATTTAACCAAGCTCTGACCATCTTAAGGTCAATAAAGAACTTTCTCTAACGCAAACACAAAGAAGAGACATTAGCCTTAAAGGGCCTGTATGAAGTAAAGCATGCTCTCTGTGTGAAACCATAACTTTAGAATGTGTTATATGAGCAGATACCTAACATGAAACATCCACCATTCCACATGACTTACCTTGATGATTTTGACACAAGTTTGAATGTTTGAATATTTAATGTAAATTTTAAATATGTTTATTTCCTGGTAGAAACTTCCACAACACAGTTGACTACTTCACCAACAGGTCAGATTGTTATGTGCTGGTTTGTGTGGTGTTAATGTTGTTGAAGCTCAAACTACTTGTATATCCACATTGCCTTGTTTCCACTGTAGATAAACCCAGTTTTTGGGAGTCAGAGCTGGTGTGTGGACAGGAGCACATGATTTATATTTAACCAAGCTCTGACCGTCTTAAAATCAACACAGAACTTGTTCTAACACACACACAAAGAAGAGGCATTAGCCTTATATAACTTGTATGTAGTATAGCATTATTTCTTGGTTAAACCATAACTTTAGAATGTGTTCTATACATCAGGTCGGCAATACGTCATCTGGACTGAACTCTCGTGACCACGCCCCCTTTGGGGGGAAAATAATTCGGCTTACTCCATAGACATAGACAGCGTGATCATTCAAAATAAGCCGTTATAGCTCAAATCTGCTATGTCCTGAGCTGTTGTGTGGTTTACAAAGTAAAAAACAAACATCATGGTTTTATTCCTTCGCCGTGCCCCCAAAAATTCCCCTAAATAAGGTCAGTATGACAGCAGGAAGCTCCTGGCTCCCCCCGTGCTCTGCATTTCAGTGGGAGTTTGCTATCGTAATGAGCCGTTAGGACCGTTGGTACCGTCTAGTCAAGGCATAGCGCTATAGTAAGCATTATTACAGACAACAAAACTTAAAATAACAATTATTTCATGTGTAATTAGCTTACATAGAGACTCAGTGAGGTGAAGATATATATCAGGGCATGATATCTCTGGCCAATGGGTCGGATCATTGTGCCAGCTTGATGCTGAGAGACTAAAAAGACATGGTTTTAGATTGATCAAATTAATCATTTATAAGTGTCTTTAACGTTATCCCGCCTG
Source organism: Hyperoplus immaculatus (assembly GCA_949357725.1). Classification (NCBI taxonomy): domain Eukaryota; kingdom Metazoa; phylum Chordata; class Actinopteri; order Uranoscopiformes; family Ammodytidae; genus Hyperoplus; species Hyperoplus immaculatus. The sequence goes on along the minus strand of OX442356.1, from coordinate 33,653,478 downwards.
CAGAGTTGTTGTAAAGGATCTTGACACTGTGTCGGTCGGTCAAATGTTTACTTATTTTCCTCTGATCGTTTTCTTTTTGTGCTGTTTTGGACCGCAATTTTGCATTATAGTCAATGGCACGTTCGGTTTGTTTTCCCCCCAAAGGGGGCGTGGCCTGATTGCCGACCTGATGTATGAGCAGACACCTAACATGAAACATCCTCCATTCCACATGATTTACCTTGATGATTTTGACGCAAACATAGTTTGGTGTTTATTAAATTTAACATTTCAAATATTTATTTCCTGGTAGAAACTTCCACAAGACCTCCGACTACTTCAACAACAGGTCAGATTGTTATGTGCTGGTTTGTGTGGTGTAAATGTTTTTCAAACTCAAAAGACTTTAGGTAGCACTTTACAATAAGGGTAGCCTACATTAATTAAAGGTTAGTTCATGCTTATTTGAGGCTTAATACTCATTTACTAAGCATTACCTAACTGTTGATAAATGTTTGGTAAATGCTTAATAAACAAACTAAACATTATGCTTGACTAAGCATTAGTTAACAAAGCTATCAATAACTATGCATTAACTAACCAGAATTAGCATTAAATAACAGTTCATCAACGTACCCTTATTGTGAAGTGTGACAAATAGTTTGGCGTTTATTAAATGTAACATTTCAAATATTTTTCTTTCCTGGTAGATGGTTCCATGTTCGATTTGACTACTTCAACAACAGGTCAGATTGTTATGTTCTGGTTTGTGTGGTGTAAAATCGGTCTACATGCTGTTCAAACCCAAAATACTTTTATACCCACTTTGCCTTGTTCCCACTGTAGATAAACAGTCGGAGCTGATGAATCATGTTCAGTTTATGGGCTTTGTTTCATCAGAAGGTGAAGTTTGAAATATTCAGAATCCGCTGAGACAGGCTGAGGAGGTTATTGGAGCAATCTTTATTTAAAGCTTTGGCCATTACCCCGTCGCCAATCTGTATCAAAAAATATATACTAAGGGTCTATTTAAAAGAACAGGTACATGAATGCAAAAAAACTAACTTCTCCAGCTTGCACACATCTTTTAACCTTCAGTGCATCTTAGGCCCTTTTTGGTCCATTTTGGTTTTTCAACTGGCTTCATATTTGGTCAAGGCTATTAGCTCTGACCGTCTTAAAGTCAACACAGAACTTGTTCTAACGCACACACAAAGAAGAGGCATTAGCCTTATAGGGCCTGTATGTAGTACAGCATTCTCTCTTGGTTAAGCCATAACTTTAGAATGTGTTATATGAGCAGATACCTAACATGAAACATCTTCCGCATGATTTACCTTGATGATTTTGACACAAGTTTGACTGTTAGAATACTAAATGTAACATTTTAAATATTTTTCTTTCCTGGTAGAAACTTCCACAACAGGTCAGATTGTTATGTGCTGGTTTTTATGGTGTAAAATCTGTCTAAATGTTGTTGAAGCTCAAAATACTTTTGATATTGAGGCTTAATAAGCATTTACTAAGTATTACCTAACTGTTAATACATGCCTGGTAAATGCTTAATAAACATAAACTAAGCATTGACAAACTGTTTTGCTTAGTTCATGCTTAACTGAACATTAGTTAACAAACTATTAACTAACCACAAGTAACTAAGTGTTAACAATTACGTAATGCTTTATAGGCATTAATTATGCATTAACTAACCATAAATAGCATTAAAAAACAGTTCATCAACGTACCCTTATTGTGAAGTGTTACCAAATAATGGTGTATATTAAATGTAACATTTTCAATATTCTTCTTTCCTGGTAGAAACTTCAACAGGAGCTCCGACTACTACACCAACAGGTCAGATTGTTATTGCATTAGATAACAGTTAATCAACGTACCCTTATTGTGGAGTGTTACCAAGTAGAGTTTGGTGTTTATTCAATGTCACATTTCAAATATTGTTCTTTCCCGGTAGAAACTTCCACAACAGAGTCGACTACTTCAACAACAGGTCAGATTGTTATGTTCTGGTTTGTGTGGTGTAAAATATGTCTACATGTTGTGCAAACCCAAAATACTTTCATACCCACAATGCATTGTTCCCACTGTAGATAAACAGTCTGAGCTGATGAAATGTGTTCAGTGTATGGGCTTCGTTTCATCAGAAGGTTTGAAAGATTCAGAATCTGCTGAGACAGGCTGAGGAGGTTATTGTAGCAATCTTTATTTAAAACAAAACTCAGCCTGCAGTCAGTCTGGAATTTGGCTATTACCCCGTCGCCAATCAAGCAATATCTGCTAAGTGTCTAATTAAAAGAACAGGTACATGAATGCAAAAAACTTAACTTTTCCTCCCTGCACACATCTTTTAAACTCAAATAAGATATAGGCTACTTGTTCCCTTGTCTGAAAGGTCAGTTTCTCTCACTAACATCTGCCTACCTTTAGCAATTCTTGGTTTTCCTGCTAAAAGCACTTTCTAACTGAGCCGACATGATACTATGTAAATCAACCCAACTCTGTGGAAGTCTGGCCGAGCCTCAAGACTAACACGGGATACTTAAGACTAGCACAATGCTGGACAGATGCATGAATTAACGTATGGTGCTATTGGCTTCTAAAAGTCTATGTAAACAGCAAACCTGTACAGCGTGAGGTCAGACGCATGAATTAGGGTGTATTCACACTGGGAAAGTCCACTAGTTCACTTGCTTTGGTCCAGACCAAATAGAGTTTTGATTTTTTTTGTTTGGTGTGGTCCACTTTCATATTGCCCCTTTTGCAAGTGAACCAGCATTACGAAGCAAAACCACACGTGATCTGAGGTCATTAATTCATTGGACAGACATTCTGGGGTGGAGAGAAACAGGAAGCACGAAGTTAACTGCGAAATATATAATTGATATAATATGGGGTTAAAAATAATAAAATGGCCTACCTCTAACCTATAAATAAAGAGGAAAAACATCAAATTATTGTTGTTTCATATGGTTATAATACGTAGCCCTATGTCAATGCCACGTTATGTGGCTTGTAGCCTACAGTGTGAAACATAATTTTTACTGTATTGTTGGTGCTGGACGCGCGTCACACGAGAAGAATAGGCTCAAGCTGACACTCATCTGATTAAGCTGTGCATCAGCTGGGTCGGCGCAGTTCAGCTCCAAACTGACACGGGGATAGTATTGACGGTCCCGTAGGCTACATGGGAAGCAAAATAAAAACACACACTTCTTGCGCAGCAACCTGTTGGCACTGTGCGGGAGACGCTACCCTCTCCTTCATCTGATCGCTGAACACATTCAGCATGTTTACGTGTCCTCTCGATCAAATGTAATATATTGTTCTGGGCTCCCGGTCAAACCACAACTTATCGTCCAAACAATGGCGACAACAACACTTTCCCATAATGTGAAGCTGACGGCTATTTATTAAAAAAGAAAAGAAAGAAAAGGCACAGTGCCTCCTGCATTTGGGTCGGATCGAGTCCGGACAAATTCACACCACAAACGAACTGCAGCAGAGTGCGTTTGGAAACGCACCGAGACTACCTCTTCAGCTGGGTCTCGGAGCGTTTGTTTGGTCCGCCCCCGAGTGCGATTGCTGTATTCACACCTGCCTGAAAGATGCGCACCGAAGGCAGAAGTGCATCTGAGTTCGTTTCAACCGAACTAAACACGGCAGGTGTGAATACACCCTTAAAAGCATTCCTGGTCCCTCAGAGCTTTTCCCTGTACATGAACTGGGCTCCCTAACAAGAGACTATCAACTGTACTTTTATGGTAATATATATTCAACCAAGCTCTGACCGTCTTAAAGTCAACACATAACTTGCTCTAACGCAAACACAAGGAAGGGGCATTAGCCTCATAGGGTCTGTATGTAGTAAAGCACTCTTTCTTGGTTAAACCATAACTTCAGAATGTGTTATTTGAGCAGATACCTAACTTGAAACATCCACCATTCCACATGATTTACCTTGATGATTTTAACACAAATAGAGTTTGGTGTATATTAAATGTAACATTTCCAATATTTTTCTTCCCTGGTAGAAACTTTCCCCAGAGAGTTGACTACTCCACCAACAGGTCAGAATGTTATGTGCTGGTTTGTGTGGTGTAAAATCTGTTTACATGTTGTTGAAGCTCAAAATAATTCCGGTAACACTTTACAATAAGGGTAGCATACATTAATTAAAGGATGGATAATGCTTAGTAGAGGCTTAATAAGCATTTACTCTGCATTACTTAACGGTTAATAAAATGCCTGGTAAATGCTATTCTAAGAAACTGTTCTTAATGTTTTATCTGGAAAAATAAAGGTTAAATAAATAATAAAATTAAAATTAAATTAAATAAAAAACTGTTAACTAAACGTAAATAACTAAGCATTAACAATTACTTAATACTTAATATGCATCAATTATGCATTAACTAACCATAATTAACATTAAAAAACAGTTAATCAACATACCCTTATTGTGGAGTGTTACCAAATAGAGTTTAGTGTTTAATAAATGTAACAATTTAAATATGTTTCTTTCCTAGTAGAAACTTCCACAACAGAGTCGACTACTTCAACAACAGGTCAGAATGTTATGTGCTGGTTTGTGTGGTGTAAAATCTGTCTACATGTTGTTCAAACCCAAAATACATTTATACCCACATTGCCTTATTCCCACTGTAGATAAACAGTCTGAGCTGATAAAACATGTTCAGTTTATGGGCTTTGTTTCATCAGAAGGTGAAGATTGAAAGTTCCAGAATCCGCTGAGACGGAGGACGTTATTGGAGCAATCTTTATTCAAAACAAAACTCAGCCTGCAGTCAGTCTGGGATTTGTTTATAACAAAACACTTGTTACCCTTAAAAAGTGTGAAGGGAAAGCTATAGTTTAGATTGTTTTTAGCTAGCTAACTAGTTGTCAGGTGGTGGTAAGCCTACATAATAGCAGGAAATTCCAGTTGGGGTTGTTCTTCACATTTTCTTTGGGGTTGGTTGTCGCATGTTATCCAAAGGCCAGGAAAGGAACCCAAAAACACAAGAAGATGTAAACTTGTAATGCACAGACACGCAAGAGAAGGACAGAATAGAGCAGTAAAAACAAAAAAAAAGGGCAACAAAATCAAAACGACCCAGTGTATCATCTAGACCAGCTGCCAAGGCTACTGCACCCCAGTGCACTCCATCCCAGCTGGGGAAGAAGAAACAGAAGAGCAAGAGACAGGAGGAGGAATCCTCATCAGGGGCCGTATTCACAAAACATTTTATCTTAGCGCTAAGAGTACTCCTAAGAAGCACTAAAAGTTCTTAGTAAGGAGTAATTTCTTAAAACCTATTCACAAAGCTGATAAGACCAACTTTTACTAAGGAATGGGAGGGACTCCTTAGCTAAGACTAGAGGGCGGTGTTGACCCTGTTGCTATGGATGATGTCATGTTCATACCTTCTATGCCCACAGTGATTGGCTGAGAGGGAATGAGAGCTAAGAGTGAATTTATGATGGAAACACTGTGGGAGATATCCATATCGTGTCGCTGTATTAAAGTAAAGAGTTTTTATATACAATTAATGACAAGTGACACTGATTTAACATGAAACCAAGATACTGCAGGGTTTCCCACACATTTGTTCACAATTAACCTACAATAGCTTCACATAGGTCTATTCATTTTAAATTTTACAATGATTTGAATCCGAAAAATATCCTCATTGAACAGCTGCACGCCATGCACTCTCACTGTATTTCTGTCAATGGCGGACTATGCAGCAATAGTCAGACAGCGACAAACCAGGAAATTCACAATTTAGAAACAACAGCCGGCGAAATCGTAAAGTACATGCGGAAGGAAAAAGGCGAGACGCGCAATTATACAGTAGCGGATCTGTGGAACGGAGGAGATGCTGCGAAGCGCCACATATAGGCCTACTCTAGTAGGAAATTAAACCCAAACGTGACACCAACAGTAACTTTCAGTGCATCATAAACCCAAAGCAACAGGAAAATGAACTTAATAAATATTTTTTTATAACAATATAATAAATATAAATGTGTCTATACTTTCTAAATATAGCTTTACTAAGATCATTAAACCCTTACAGCTATTAAGGTACCTTTTATAAAGCTCACTAGCATTACATCTCTCCAAAACACCATCAAATGGTTGTCTGTGATTTACTCTTAGTGACTTAGGAGTCTTCTTGAGGACTCCTAGCTTTTTATAGATTTAGGAGCTAGTTTTAGCGCTAAAATGCTTTGTGAATTACACTTATCTTAAAAAGTTAGGAGTCCTAAAATTAGGAGTGAAACGCCCCTTATTTTTGAGAGTTACTCCTAAATCAGCACATTAGGACCTACTCTTAGCCTTAAAATGTTTTGTGAATACGGCCCCAGATGAAGAGGGTAGTTTTTGTTTGGTTTGTATGGAAACGTTCTCCAACAGCCGTTCAGAGAAGGTATGGGAGAAGTGTTGGATGTGCAACCATTGGGCACACAAGCTCTGCTTAGTTAGAGTGAGCAGACCCTACATTTACCATAACTGTAACTCAGATAGTGAATGTGTCTAGCCTAGTTGAGTAAGCTATTATTGTTAGACCTTTTTGTTTTGTTCTTTATGTTGGCTGGTCTTAATATGGGTTTCCTGTTCATCTTCCTTGCTCATCGTGTCTTAAGATACATTTAGTTATGTAGCTTAGCACCGCCCGCATACCTACTTCTGCTCAATTCTCATTTCACTTCAGTAGTCAGTCTAGGGCTGCATTGTATTCATGGATTCCTGCTCAAACCGGTCCCCAAAGAAAAGTAGAGAGCTCCAAAAATGATTTAGATTTTGACACAAATATTGTTTGGTGTTTATTAAATGTAACATTTAAAATATTTTTTATTCCTGGTAGGAACTTCCACAAGAGCTTCGACTACTTCAACAACAGGTCAGATTATTATGTGCTGGTTTGTGTGGTGTAAAATCTGCCTTTAGCACTTCCTGGTTTTCCTGCTAAAAGCACTTTCTAACTGAGCCGACATGATACTATGTAAATTAACCCAACTCTGTGGAAGTCTGGCCGAGCTTCAAGACTCACACAGGAAACTTAAGACTGTCACAATGCTGGACAGATGCATGAATTAACGTATGGTGCTATTGGCTTCTCAAAGTCTATGTAAACACCAAACCTATACAGCGTGAGGTCAGACGCATAAATTAAAAGCATTCCTGGTCCCTCAGAGCTTTGCCCCGAACATGAACTGGGCTCCCTAACAAAACACTATTAATAATATATTGTAATATATATTTAACCAAGCTCTGACCATCTTAAAGCCAACTCAAAACTTGCTGTAACTCAAACAAGAGACATTAGCCTTATATGTAAATCATTTCTTGGTTAAACCATAATTTAAGAATATGTTATATGAGCAGATAACTAACATGAAACATTCACCGTTCCACATGATTTACCTTGATGATTTTCAAACAAATAATGTTTGGTGTTTTTTAATTTTAACATTTCAAATATTTGTATTTCCTGGTAGAAACTTCCACAACAGAGTCGACTACTTCAACAACAGGTCAGATTGTTATGTGCTGGGTTGTGTGGTGTAAAATCTGTGTACATGTTGTTGAAGCACAAAAGACTTTCGGTAACACTTTACAATACGGGTACCCTACATTAATTAACGGTTAATTAATGCTTAATTGAGGCTTAATAAGTATTTACTAAGCATTACCTAACTGTTAATACATGCTCAGTAAATGCTTAATAAATATAAACTAAGCATTGACTAACTGTTAGGCTTAGTCCATGCTTAACTGAGCATTGGTTAACAAACTATTAACTAACCGTAAATAACTAAGCATTTACAATTACTTAATGCTTAATAGGCATTAACTAACCATAATAACTAAACATACAACATAACTAAACATCAAGGTCCCCTTGTTGTAAAGTGTTACCAAATAGAGTTTGGTGTTTATTTAATTGAACATTTCACATATTTTTTTTTCCCGGTAGAAACTTCCACAACAGAGTCAACTACTTCAACAACAGGTCAGATTGTTATGTGCTGGTTTGTGTGGTGTAAAATATGTCTACATGTTGTTCAAACCCAAAATACTTTTATACCCACAATGCCTTGTTCCCACTTTAGATAAACAGTCGGAGCTGATGAAACATGTTCAGTTTATGGGCTTTGTTTCATCAGAAGGTGAAGTTTGAAAGATTCAGAATCCGCAGAGACAGGCTGAGGAGGTTATTGGAGCAATCTTTATTTAAAACAAAACTCAGCCTGCATTCAGTCTGGGATTTGGCCATTACCCCATCGCCAATCTGTATCAAGAAATATATAAGTGTCTAATTAAAAGAACAGGTACATGAATGCAAACCCCAAAGCCCCAAAAAAACCTAACTTATCCTGCCTGCGCACATCTTTTAATTAAGGGTAAATGTATAGCAAACGGGTCACCCGCGAGATATAAAGACCGACATGGTGAACTGGACACTATTAGAAGTTTGATTAATCTGCGTTAATTTGACAGCCCTATTAAAAATGTTTTACCTGCCAAGGATCTGATGTTCAACAAGGCCAAACTCAGTGTTTCACAGTACTAAAGTGTTTCCTGTTTCTTGAATGTATTGTTGGGTTGGACATAGTCATATGTTGGTAGTTCATCAGCACAGACACTGTCTCACTTTACCCCACTGCATTTGTTTTACTTTACCCCACCACCAAAATTTGAGAAAATGCTTCCAACAAAAATGGGAGAGATGTTTCTGTAGCAGAAGTCAGCATTGTACTGTTGCAGAGGGGATCAGCCGAAAAAAAACATTTTTCACCAAATATATGAATGCTTGCCAAAAACCTGAATATAATTTCAATTGTATGCTAAACTGAGATTGTTTCCACAGCTTTATTTTGACACCAGATAGCCCTTTATTTTTGCCAATCAGCTGCTCGACCCAGAGCTACTGCGGATTACTCAATAGACAAGAAAACAAAAAACGAATATCTGTCTGGCTGCAAACTCAAGCTGTGGGAAAATATTTCTGTTTAGCTTGCAATAGAACAGAAATGTAGGTTTTAGGTTAGCATTTATATGTGTGGTGAAAAAACTTTTTTCTTCTGGCCCCCATTTGTAACAGTACAATGCTGACTTCTGCTACAGAAAACCTCCCCCTAAACTCTTGACTGTGCTTATCACCATCTCCATAAGGTAACAGACTAACTGTGCCTAAGTACTCCATTCAACCCTACTTCAAAGATGAACAATCCCTTAAGTACTGTCAAACTGATGATATTGATAATTTTGCTTATTGCTGGTGAAATCAAAACCTGCTGTTGCAATGTCGGTTGAAAGAGATTTTGTTTTGACTTCAAACATAAATTGTCTCATCAGTTTCTACAACACCACCTACTCCAACACCAACAACACCACCAAGTTATCCAGTGAGGCTGGTTGGCTCCAACAGTAGCTGTTCTGGCAGAGTGGAAGTCTTCCATGACGGCCAGTGGGGGACAGTGTGTGACGACGCCTGGGATCTGAGTGATGCTGAAGTGGTCTGTCGACAGGTTGGCTGTGGCAGGGCTCTAGAGGCTCCACAAGGTGCACATTTTGGACAGGGAAATGGACCAATCTGGCTAGATGATGTTGGCTGTGCAGGAAATGAGGCATTCCTAACAGACTGTGCACATCCAGGACTAGGCAAACACGACTGTGGACATCAGGAAGACGCTGGTGTTATTTGTGAAGGTAAATGTCTATACATAGTGGAGAGTGGGGTACAGTGAGCTAAAATGATTGATCAATCAAATGTACACATTTCCCATTAATCCAGGATGTTTCCTATCAATGGAAATTATCAGAATTTCTTCAGGATGAAGGGCAGTGAAAATATGATTGTTTTAAAAAAGTTGTCTTGTGTATCACTTTACACCAGTTTAGGGGTAAACTGAGACAGACCAGAGAAATCAAGGGGGAAAACTTATACACTTTCTTTTTCCACTCTGAAACTACCAAAAAAGCACATGTTGTAACAGTTAGAATCCTGACAGCTAGCTTGAAAACCAAATATTCCAGAACTAATGTCGGACTAGTAACAGTATCATGGGGTTTGGTAATAGGTATCTTCTTCCAGTGTGATAAGGAAATATACATTTAAGGCATTACTTTTTGTTGAGACCATTTTTTTAAACCAAGTGAAAATGAAGCTGAAGTATTAACAGTTTAAAGGGATATTCAGGATGTTTTTAAGTGGTCGTATGGGATACTTCGGCATCATAAGTGTGTTAACTTGTGCAAATGGGTGATATGTTGCTGTAGCAGAAGTCAGCATTGTACTGCTGCAGAGGGGGCCAGCCGAAAACGTTTTTTCACCAAATATATGAATGCTTGCCTGAAACCTAAATATCGGTTCAATTGTTTGCTAAACTGAGATTGTTTCCACAGCTTTATTTTGACACCAGATAGCCCTTTATTTTTGCCAATCAGCTGCTCAACTCAGAGCTACTGCAGATTACTCAAGAGACAAGAAAACAAAAACTAATATATTTCTGGCTGAAAACTCAAGCTGTGGGAAAACATCTCAGTTTAGCTTGCAGGTGAACAGAAATTGAGGTTTTAGGTTAGCATTTACATATGTGGTGAAAACAAGTTGTTCTTCTGGCCCCCTCTGCAACAGTACAATGCTGACTTTTGCTACAGTAACCTCACCCCTAAACTCTTTATAACGACTGTGCTGATCACCATCTCCATAAAGTAACAGACTAACTGTGCCTAAGTACTCCATTCAACCCTACATCAAAGATGAAATATCCCTTAAGTACTGTCAAACTGATGAAATTGATCATTTTGCTTTTTGCTGGTAAAATCATAATTTGCTTCTGCATGTCGGTTGGAAAAGATTTTGCTTTGACTTCAAACAAAAATTGTCTCATCAGTATATACAACCGACCCTACTCCAACACCACCAAGTTATCCAGTGAGGCTGGTCGGCTCCAGCAGAAGTTGCTCTGGCAGAGTGGAAGTCTTCAATAACGGCCAGTGGGGGACAGTCTGTGACGACTTCTGGGGACTGAGTGATGCTGAAGTGGTCTGTCGACAGGTTGGCTGTGGCAGGGCTCTGTCAGCTCCACAAGGTGCACATTTTGGACAGGGAAATGGACCAATCTGGCTAGATGATGTTGGCTGTGCAGGAAATGAGGCATTCCTAACAGACTGTGCACATCCGGGACTAGGCAGACACAACTGTGGACATCATGAAGACGCTGGTGCTATTTGTGAAGGTAAATGTCTATACATAGGGATGAGTGGGGTGAAGTGAGCTAAAATTATTTATCAGTCAAATTGACACATTTCCCATTAAATCAGGATGTTTCCTATCAATGGAAATTATCAGAACTTATTCAGGATGAAGGGCAGTGAAAATATGATTGTTTTAAAAACAGTTTTGTGTATATCTTTACTCCAGCTTAGGGGTAAACTGAGACAGACTAGAGAAATCAAGGGGGAAAACTGATACACTTTCTTTTTCCACTCTGAAACTACCATAACAACACATGTTGTAACAGTTAGAATCCTGACAGCTAGCTTGAAAACCAAATATTCCAGAACTAATGTCGAACTAGTAACAGAATCACAGGGTTTGGTAATAGGTATTTTCTTCCGGTGTGATAAGAAAATATACATTTAAGTCATTACTTTTTGTTGAGACCATTGTTTCAAACCAAGTGAAAATGAAGCTGAAGTATTAACAGTTTAAAGGGATATTCAGGATGTTTTGAAGTGGTCATATGGAATACTTCGGCATCATAAGTGTGTTAACTTGTGAAAATGGGAGAGATGTTAGTGTAGCAGAAGTCAGCACTGTACTGTTGCAGAGGTGGCCAGACCAAAAGGTTTTTTTCACCAAATATATGAATGCTTGCCTGAAACCTAAATATCGGTTCAATTGTTTGCTAAACTGAGATTGTCTCCACAGCTTTATTTTGACACCAGATAGCCCTTTATTTATGTCAATCAGCTGCTCGACTCAGAGCTACTGCGGATTACTCAAGAGACAAGAAAACAAAAACGAATATGTGTCTGGCTGAAAACTCCAGCTGTGGGAAAAAATCTCAGTTTAGCTTGTAATTGAACAGAAATGTAGGTTTTAGGTTAGCATTTATATGTGTGGTGAAAAAACATTGTTCTTCTGGCCCCCTCTGCCACAGTACAATGCTGACTTCTGCTACAGTAACCTCCCCCCCCCTAAACTCGTTATAACGACTGTGCTTATCACCACTTCCATAAGGTAACAGACTAACTGTGCCTAAGTACTCCATTCAACCCTACTTCAAAGTGGAACTATCCCTTAAGTACTGTCAAACTGATGAAAATTATAATTTTGCTTATTGCTGGTGAAATCAAAACCTGCTGTTGCAATGTCGGTTGAAAGAGATTTTGCTTTGACTTCAAACATAAATTGTCTCATCAGTTTCTATAAACACACCTGCTCCGACACTAACAGGTTATCCAGTGAGGCTGGTCGGCTCCAGCAGAAGCTGCTCTGGCAGAGTGGAAGTCTTCAATAACGGCCAGTGGGGGACAGTCTGTGACGACGGCTGGGGACTGAGTGATGCTGAAGTGGTCTGTCGACAGGTCGGCTGTGGCAGGGCTCTGTCAGCTCCACAAGGTGCACATTTTGGACAGGGAAATGGACCAATCTGGCTAGATGATGTTGGCTGTGCAGGAAATGAGGCATTCCTAACAGACTGTGCACATCCGGGACTAGGCAGACACAACTGTGGACATCATGAAGACGCTGGTGCTATTTGTGAAGGTAAATGTCTATACATAGGGATGAGTGGGGTGAAGTGAGCTAAAATTATTTATCAGTCAAATTGACACATTTCCCATTAAATCAGGATGTTTCCTATCAATGGAAATTATCAGAATTTATTCAGGATGAAGGGCAGTGAAAATATGATTGTTTTAAAAAAGTTGTTTTGTGTATATCTTTACTCCAGCTTAGGGGTAAACTGAGACAGACCAGATAAATCAAGGGGGAAAACTGATACACTTTCTTTTTCCACTCTGAAACTACCATAACAACACATGTTGTAACAGTTAGAATCCTGACAGCTAGCTTGAAAACCAGATATTCCGGAACTAATGTCGGATTAGTAACATAATCATGGCATTTTTCTTCTTCTAAATACTTCAACGTAGGGGAGAGTGGGGTAAAGTCAGAAACTTTTTACATTTGCTCCCCTCTAAGCACGCTAAAATGATTTATCAGTCAAATGTATACATTCCATATTAATTCATGATGTTTCCTAGAAATTGAAATTATTCAAATTTATTCTGGTCGAAGGGCAGTAAAAATATGATTGTTTTAAAAAAAAGTTGTCTTGTGTATCACCTTACCCCATCTTAGGGGTAGACTGAGACATATCAGAGAACTCAAGGGGGTAAACTGATCCACTTACTTTTTCCGCTTTGAAACTACCATAACAACACATGTTGTAACAGTTAGAATCCTGACAGCTAGCTTGAAAACCAAATATTCCAGAACTAATGTCGGACTATTAACAGAATCACAGGGTTTGGTAATAGGTATCTTCTTCCAGTGTGATAAGAAAATATACATTCAAGGCATTACTTTTTGTTGAGACCATTTTTGCAAACCAAGTGAAAATTAAGCTGAAGTATTAACAGTGTAAAGGGATATTCAGGATGTTTTGAAATGGTCGTATGGGATACTTCGGCATCATAAGTGTGTTAACTTGTGAAAGTGGGAGATATGTTGCTGTAGCAGAAGTCAGCGCTGTACTGTTGCAGAGGGGGCCAGCCGAAAAAGTTTTTTCACCAAATATATTAATGCTTGCCTAAAACCTAAATATCAGTTCAATTGTATGCTAAACTGAGATTGGTTTTACAGCTTTATTTATGCCAATCAGCTGCTCGACTCAGAGCTACTGCGGATTACTCAAGAGACAAGAAAACAAAAACGAATATCTGTCTGGCTGCAAACTCAAGCTGTGGGAAAAAATCTCAGTTTAGCTTGCAATTGAATAGAAATGTAGGTTTTAGGTTAGCATTTATATGTGTGGTGAAAAAAGGTTTTTCTTCTGGCCCCCTTTGTAACGGTACAATGCTGACTACAGTAACCTCCCCCCCTAAACTCTTTATAACGACTGTGTTGATCACCACCTTCATAAGGTAAAAGACTAACTATGCCTAAGTACTCCATTCAACCCTACTTCAAAAATATCCCTTAAGTACTGTCAAACTGACAAAATTGATCATTTTGCTTATTGCTGGTGAAATCAAAACCTGCTGTTGCAATGTCGGTTGAAAGAGATTTTGCTTTGACTTCAAACATAAATTGTCTCATCAGTTTCTCCAACACCACCAAGTTATCCAGTGAGGCTGGTCGGCTCCAGCAGAAGTTGCTCTGGCAGAGTGGAAGTCTTCAATAACGGCCAGTGGGGGACAGTGTGTGATGACGGCTGGGGACTGAGTGATGCTACAGTGGTCTGTCGACAGGTTGGCTGTGGCAGGGCTCTGGAGGCTCCACAAGGTGCACATTTTGGACAGGGAAATGGACCAATCTGGCTAGATAATGTTGGCTGTGCAGGAAATGAGGCATTCCTAACAGACTGTGCACATCCGGGACTAGGCAGACACAACTGTGGACATCAGGAAGACGCTGGTGTTATTTGTGAAGGTAATGTCTATACATAGGGGAGAGTGGGGTAAAATTGACACATTTCCCATTAATCCAGGATGTTTCCTATCAATGGAAATTATCAGAATGTATTCAGGATGAAGGGCAGTGAAAATATGATTGTTATAAAAAAGTTTTCTTGTGTCTCACTTTACCCCAGTTTAGGGGTAAACTGAGACAGACCAGTGAAATCAAGGGTGTAAACTGATCCACTTATTTTTTCCACTCTGAAACTAACATAACAACACATGTTTTAACAGTTAGAATCCTGACAGCTAGCTTGAAAACCACATATTCCAGAAATAATGTCGGAGTAGTAACAGAATCATGGGGTTTGGTCAACTAAATTTTTTTTTTTTGTTCCAAACACTTCAAAGAAGGGGAGAGTGGGGTAAAGTGAGACACTTTTTACATTTGCTCCCCTCTAAGTCTAAGTGAGCTAAAATGATTTATCAGTCCAATTTACACATTCCCCATTAATTCAGTATGTTTCCTAGAAATGAAAATGATGTGGATTTATTCAGGACGAACGGCAGTGAAAATATGATTGTTTTAAAAAAAGTTGTCTTGTATATCACTTTACACCAGCTTATGGGTAAACTGAAACAGACCAAAGAAATCAAGGGGGGAAACTGATACACTTTTTCCCACTCTGAAACTACCATAACAACACATGTTAACAGTAACATTGTAACAGTTAGAATCCTGACAGCTAGCTTGAAAACCAAATATTCCAGAACTAATGTCGGACTAGTAACATAATCACGGGGTTTGGTAATAGGTATCTTCTTCCAGTGTGATAAGAAAATATACATTTAAGGCATTACTTTTTGTTGAGACCATTTTTTCAAACCAAGTGAAAATTAAGCTGAAGTATTAACAGTTTAAAGGGATATTGAGGATGTTTTGAAGTGGTCGTATGGGATACTTCGGCATCATAAGTGTGTTAACTTGTAACAATGGGAGAGATGTTGCTGTAGCAGAAGTCAGCATTGTACTGTTGCAGAGGGGGCCAGCCGAAAACGTTTTTTCAACAAATATATGAATGCTTGCCTGAAACCTAAACATCAGTTCAATTGTTTGCTAAACTGAGATTGTTTCCACAGCTTTATTTTGACACCAGATAGCCCTTTATTTATGTCAATCAGCTGCTCGACTCAGAGCTACTGCGGATTACTCAAGAGACAAGAAAACAAAAACGAATATCTGTCTGGCTGCAAACTCAAGCTGTGGGAAAACATCTCAGTTTAGCTTGCAGTTGAACAGAAATGTAGGTTTTAGGTTAGCATTTACATATGTGGTGAAAACAAGTTTTTCTTCTGGCCCCTTCTGCAACAGTACAATGCTGACTTTTGCTACAGTAACCTCGCCCCTAAACTCTTTATAATGACTGTGCTGATCACCACCTCCACAAGGTAAGAGACTAACTATGCCTAAGTACTCCATTCAACCCTACTTCAAAGATGAACTATCCCTTAAGTAGGGGAGAACGGGGTAATTTGTCACACGGGTTGGTTGTCACAATCGGTATATCTCGGAGCCAGAAGGTGCTGTCTGTGAAATGTTGGTATGTAAATATCCAGAATTGGGATCAGAGGTCACCTACATAGTCTTCCTTGGAGTTAGACTGCTGAATTTGAGGTGAGACGAATGTTTGTGTTTTTTATGTCAAATTCAAAATATTTAGCTCCTCAGTATTTTTCTTCTAGGCTTTTACACAATGGGTTTATAACAAAACATGTGTTACCCATACAAAGTGTGAAGGGTAAATTATAGTTTAGATTGTGGTTAGCAAGCTAATTAGTTGTCAGATGGTTGTTGGCCTTGATGCTAGCAAGAAATTCAAGTTGGGGTTGGTCGTCACATTTTTTGGGGGGTTGGTTGTCACATGTTATCTCAAGGCTGCAGCCAGAAAAGGAACCCAATAATGAAATAAATTGTCAAACTGTATCCTCACTGACACCCCAGAGAAGGAAAGAATAGAGCAGGAAAAGGCAGCTAGCATGCAAAAGAAAAAAGGGCAACAAAATCAAAACAACCTAGTGCATCCCAAACTAGACCCGCTGCCAAGGCTACAGTAAGTTATGTAGGCCTATTTGTCAACTTGACAATGCAATTAAATTTTCAAATGTATATCTACTTGCTTGCCTTCTTCTTAAGATTATTCCCATTAAGATAACATTGTGACAAACAACCCCATAGTGTTTGACAACCGACCCCTTGATGGGGTTGTTTGTCACAATGTGTAAGGGTGTCTTTGATGATTAATTTCTTTTTTATTACAATAAGATAGAACAAGTGAGGGGTACACATTTCAAGCCAACACATTAAGCTTCAATTTAATGTAGGAATGACTATTGAAAGATGTTTAGGTGATAAGCAATTCTCACTAGAGTAAAAAGTGTGCCTACTTACCCCGTTCTCCCCTACTGTCAAACTGATGAAATTGATAATGTTGCTTTTTGCTGGTAAAATCAAAATCTGCTTTTGCATGTCGGTTGAAAGAGATTTTGCTTTGACTTCAAACATAAATTGTCTCATCAGTTTCTACAACCACACCTGCTCCAACACCACCAAGTTATCTAGTGAGGCTGGTCGGCTCCAGCAGTAGCTGCTCTGGCAGAGTGGAAGTCTTCCATAACGGCCAGTGGGGGACAGTGTGTGACGACGCCTGGGGACTGAGTGATGCTGAAGTGGTCTGTCGACAGGTTGGCTGTGGCAGGGCTCTAGAGGCTCCACAAGGTGCACATTTTGGACAGGGAAATGGACCGATCTGGCTAGATGATGTTGGCTGTGCAGGAACTGAGTCATTGCTAACAGACTGTGCACATCCGGGACTAGGCAGACACAACTGTGGACATCAGGAAGATGCTGGTGTTATTTGTGAAGGTAATGTCTATACATAGGGATGAGTGGGGTGAAGTGAGCTAAAATGATTTATCAGTCAAATTGACACTTTTCCCATTAATTCAGGATGTTTCCTAGCAATGGAACATATCTGAATTTATTCAGGATGAAGGGCAGTGAAAATATGATTGTTTTAAAAAAAGGTTTTCTTGTGTCTTACTTTATACTGAGCTTAGGGGTAAACTGAGACAGACCAGAGAAATCAAGGGGGTAAACTGATCCACTTACCTTTTCCACTCTGAAACTACCATAATAACACATGTTGTTACAGTTATGCTGGGCTTACACCACACAACTTTTCACACGATTTGACAGTCGCAGAAAATCTTCCAATGTCGGACTGAAATCACAGGAGTCTTGCCGGAGTTCTGGCGCGCCCGTAATCTCAGACGCTTGGTGTGAGGTAGTCATCCGACCCGATTTCACTCAGTCTTCTTCCCGTCTTGACGTTCCGACATTATCAAACAGGTTTAATATTATCGTTAGTCTTAAGGGGTTGGCTTAAGCGAAATGACGTTAACACTGTCACGCTCTCTCCTGCACCAAGCACAACGCAGGAGGAGCGGCATTAGTCGCGACCTGTGTCCGCCTGTGAGGCACCCATTTTGGACACTTTTACCTAGCAGCCTCGGCTGGAGAACCAAGCTGACAGCTGCGCAACCTTAAACACTTTACCGTCACATTTAGGGTTAGGAGTTAAAGTTATCTGGGGACGAGATCACCAAATAGAGCACGTCAAATAACTACAGGAACTCCCCCGCTTGGAATATTGAATTAACTTTTTTTAAATTAAATAATCACAATCGCGTTTGCGGAAATAATATTAATCTCAGAAGGAATCTAGTTGTAGTCTTGCAATATGAGACCCGTGTCTTTTCAAAATCTCATTCTGTGACTGAAAACTAATGACTAGTTGTCTTCAGGTTGTGAGTCGATTGTCTTTAGATGTGAGACGGTGTCAGTCTTTTCAAAGTCCTCTAGTGTAAGCCCAGCATTAGAATCCTGACAGCCAGCTTGAAAACCATATATTCCAGAACTAATGTCGGAGTAGTAACAGAATCATGGGGTTTGGTCAATTAAGCACTTTGTTCTAAACACTTCAAAGTAGGGGAGATTGGGGTACAGTGAGACACTTCTTTATATTTGCTCCCCTCTAAGCGAGCTAAAATGATTTATCAGTCAAATGTACACATTCCCCATGAATTCAGGATGTTTCCTATCAATGGAAATGATCAAAATGTATTGAGGATGAAGGGCAGTGAAAATATGATTGTTTATTTTTTTTTTCTTGTGTCTCACTTTACCCCAGCTTTGGGGTAAACTGAAACATACTAGATAAATCAAGGGGGTAAACTGATCCACTTACTTTTTACACTCTGAAACTACCATAACAACACATGTAACAGTTAGAATCTATATTCCAGAACTAATGTCGGGCTATTAACAGAATCACGGTGTTTGGTAATAGGTATCTTCATCCAGTGTGATAAGGAAATATACATTTAAGGCATTACTTTTTGTTGAGACCATTTTTCAAACCAAGTGAAAATGAAGCTGAAGTATTAACAGTTTAAAGGGATATTCAGGATGTTTTGAAGTGGTCGTATGGGATACTTCGGCATCATAAGTGTGTTAACTTGTGAAAATGGGAGATATGTTGCTGTAGCAGAAGTCAGCGCTGTACTGTTGCAGAGGGGGCCAGCCGAAAACGTTTTCTTCACCAAATATATGAAAGCTTGCCAGAAACCTAAATATCAGTTCAATTGTATGCTAAACTGAGATTGTTAACACAGCTAGCCCTTTATTTATGTCAATCAGCTGCTCGACTCAGAGCTACTGCGGATTACTCAAGAGACTAAAAATCCAAAACTAATATCTGTCTGGCTGCAAACTTAAGCTGTGGGTAAAAACAAATCTCTGTTTAGCTTGCAATTGAATAGAAATGTAGGTTTTAGGTTAGCATTTATATGTGTGGTGAAAAAAGGTTTTTCTTCTGGCCCCCTATGCAGTACAATGCTGACTACAGTAACCTCCCCCCTAAACTCTTTATAATGACTGTGCTGATCACCATCTCCATAAGGTAACAGACTAACTATGCCTAAGTACTCCATTCAACCCTACTTCAAATATGAACTATCCCTTAAGTGCTGTCAAACTGACGAAATTGATCATTTTGCTTATTGCAGGTGAAATCAAAACCTGCTGTTGCAATGTCGGTTGAAAGAGATTTTGCTTTGACTTAAAACATAAATTGGCTCACCTGCTCCATTACCAACAGGTTCTCCAGTGAGGCTGGTCGACTCCAACAGTAGCTGCTCTGGCAGAGTGGAAGTCTTCAATAACGGCCAGTGGGGGACAGTGTGTGATGACGGCTGGGGACTGAGAGATGCTAAAGTGGTCTGTCGACAGGTTGGCTGTGGCAGGGCTCTAGAGGCTCCACAAGGTGCACATTTTGGAGAGGGAAGTGGACCAATCTGGCTAGATAATGTTGGCTGTGCAGGAAGTGAGTCATGGCTAACAGACTGCGCACATCCAGGACTAGGCAGACACAACTGTGGACATCAGGAAGACGCTGGTGTTATTTGTGAAGGTAAATGTCTATACTTAAATAATTTATTCTCTAACCTCTCTTTAATACGAGAGGGTATACAATGTGTCAGGTGAATTTCAAATTTGCTCCTGCTTTGCATTTTACCTGGACCACAAGAAAAGTATGCTAAGTTACTTTGTAGGGTCCTGTCACCTGGGTTCAAGCTGTGGGCTTTCACCAATACCCGATCCCATACCTTTACCTCTGGAGTCTTGTCTGGAGTTGCTTCTGGCTGCTCAGCCTGTTATATGTATTACAGCGGTTTTCAAACTATGGGTTATGGCAGGGGGGGGGGGGGGGCGCGGATGAATATGTTAAAAAAAAAGAAAAAAAAAAAAAAAAAAAACATTTTCTTTTTTTTTTTTTTTTTAGAGTTTGTGTTTTTTATACTAAGATCACGGCATAGCTGGACAAGATTTCTTCTGCTTTGTTCCTCTCACTGCATTTAAATGCATTCAGTATATTACAGAGAAATAGGTCTCATTAAAGAAAAAGAGCACCAAGCCCAACCCAGAGGACCCGGCATACATTTTTTTATTTTATACATATTTTATGTGTCCTTCTTCAATAGCTTCTAATTCATCAGACCCAGTGTCTCCAAATTATTTGTTCACACAAAATTCCTCATATTTAGCCTCTTAATTGTCCTCTCAAAGTGCACCAGATTCATGCATTTCACTTTAAAAAGGTGAAAAAAGTCTCCGGGGGGGCATACCCCTGGATTCCCCTACGAGGGTCTGGTTCTCCACTGGCTACTATTTTCCTCCAGCAGGACATTGGAGGCACTAGTGAAAAAAACAAAGTGGGTGTGTGAATGACATTTAACTAGTCAATAATTTGGGCAAGTCTGTCTGCCTATCTTTCTCACTCCGATGCACACTCAGTCACTACTATCCATGCTTAAAGGAAGATGGATTAAAACACTGGATTAAGATGTTAAAATGTATTAATTTTTTTTTTTTTTTGGGGGGGGGGCTCCGCTGAAATTTGTTCTCTGAGGGGGGGCTCACTCTCTCACACTTTGAAAACCCCTGATCTATTAAAACAAAACTCAATTCAAATTAATCAGGGCTGTCGGATACTCATCACAATTTACTTGCCAGACGTCAAAAGAAGGCATATGACCTCCCTCTCTGGGCATCCCTGGCTTAGGCCTGCCTGTCAGCAACTCACGGTCAAATGTTTATATGCCCCTTGAGAAGTTCTCATTGACATGAGGGCCAGAGGGAGAGCAACTACCTGGGTCAGCTTAATGCTGTGCATTATCTTATCAATATTTCATTAAAGGGTCTGATACAAGTTACATGTTTAACTACTTCACGACTGTGTATGCTGTCTCTTTTTGGCAAGGAATAGTTTTTAACCATTTTGTGAATCAATCCACCATCACCAGCAAATACAGGAACCTCAAAGTTCTATTTTCATCTTGAAAGGGGTCTCAGGTACTGGGAAGCTTCTCGTTGGCAGTCTGTATGGTTTCTTGGGGTTGTGACAGGTAGTACAATCTGTGGCACAGTATTCCACCATTGCTGTGGGCTTGTCTATGTTGTGTTGCGTCTTTTTGTCGATTCTGGTAATGGAGTTCATGGCACATCACAATGAGCTTTTGGTGATGGCTTTGCAGCTGCTGTTAGATATTTAGCAGCTTTCTGTCTTGATTTCATGTCGATGTTGTCCAGCTTAGAACTGTGGGATGTCAGCACCCTCCTTTCCCCCTCCTTTTCTGATAAAGCACAGCAGCTTTCTCAGAAAAAAATCCAGATAGAATGGGGCCGTGTAGGTAGTAGCGGAAAGGGCCACTGTTTGCATGTCTCTGAGTGGCAGTGTACATTCCAAGATCTTTTGAATCTTTACTCAGAGTAACCATTCAACCCCACCTCCGGGCCGCATAGTCTCTATTAAAACTAGTCTCCTTGCTACCTTAAATATAATGGATTAATTAAGAGGGCACAGACACTGTCTCACTTTACCCCACAGCATTTGTCTCACTTTACCCCACCGCTAGAATTTGAGAAAAAAACTACTTCTCTTAGCAATTCAGGCTAATCTTCAGTTAGCATCATCACATGGTTTCCATAGTTCATCAACATGTATGATTTAAGTTTTTCTACCTGGCAAATCCTGACTACCCCGATGCTGGACATATGCCTAAATTAATGTATGGTGCTTTAGGCTTCTCAAAGTTTATATAAACACCAAACCTGTACAGTGTGGGGTCAGACGCATACATTAAAGGCATTGCTGGTCCCCCAGAGCTTTGCCCCGAACATAATCTGGAATCCCTAACAAAAGACTATTGACTGTACTTTTATGGCAATATATATTTAACCAAGCTCTGACCATCTTAAGGTCAACAAAGAACTTTCTCTAATGCAAACACAAAGAAGAGACATTATCCTCATAGGGTCTGTATGTAGTATAGCATTATCTCTTGGTTAAACCATAACTTTAGAATGTGTAATATTAGCAGATACCTCACATGAAACACCCACCATTCCACATGATTTACCTTGATGATTTTGACACAAAGAGTTTGGTGAAAATTAAATGTAACATTTAAAATATTTTTCTTTCCTGATAGAAAATCCCAGAAGCAATTTGACTACTTCACCAACAGGTCAGATTATGATGTGCTGGTTTGTGTGGTGTAAAATCTGTCTACAAGCTCAAAATAATTCTGGTAGCACTTTACAATAAGGGTAGCCTACATTAATTAAAGGTTAGTTAATGTTTGTTTGAGGCGTAATTAGCATTCACTAAGCATTACCTAACTTTAATTAAGTTAGGTAATGTTAAGTTAATAAATGCCTGGTAAGTGCTTAGTAAACATAAACTAAGCATTCATTAACTGCTATGCTTAGTGTATGCTTAACTGAGCATTAGTTAACAAACTATTAACTAACCATAAATCACTAAGCATTAACAAGTACTTTAGGCTTAATAGGCATTAACTATGCATTAACTAACCATAAATAGCATTAAAAACAGTTCATCAACGTACCCTTATTGTGAAGTGTTACCAAATAATGGTGTATATTAAATGTAACATTTTTAATATTTTTTTTCTCCTGGTAGAAACTTCAACAGGAGCTCCGACTACTACACCAACAGGTCAGATTGTTATTGCATTAGATAACAGTTAATCAACGTACCCTTATTGTGAAGTGTTACCAAATAGAGTTTGGTGTTTATTCAATGTAACATTTCAAATATTGTTCTTTCCCGGTAGAAACTTCCACAACAGAGTCGACTACTTCAACAACAGGTCAGAATGTTATGTTCTGGTTTGTGTGGTGTAAAATCGGTCTACATGTTGTTCAAACCCAAAATACTTTTATACCCACATTGCCTTGTTCCCACTGTAGATAAACAGTCGGAGCTGATGAAACATGTTCAGTTTATGGGCTTTGTTTCATCAGAAGGTGAAGTTTTAAAGATTCAGAATCCGCTGAGACGGAAGAGGTTATTGGAGCAATCTTTATTTAAAACAAAACTCAGCCTGCAGTCAGTCTGGGATTTGGCCATTACCCTGTGGCCAATCTGTATCAAGAAATATATACTAAGTGTCTAATTAAAAGAACAGGTACATGAATGCAAAAAACTTAACTTTTCCTCCCTGCACACATCTTTTAAACTCAAATAAGATATAGGCTACTTGTTCCCTTATCTGAAAGGTCAGTTTATCTCACTAACATCTGCCTACCTTTAGCAATTCTTGGTTTTCCTGCTAAAAGCACTTTCTAACTGAGCCGACATGATACTATGTAAATCAACCCAACTCTGTGGAAGTCTGGCTGAGCCGCAAGACTAACACGGGATACTTAAGACTAGCACAATGCTGGACAGATGCATGAATTAACGTATGGTGCTATTGGCTTCTAAAAGTCTATGTAAACACCAAACCTGTACAGCGTGAGGTCAGACGCATAAATTAAAGGCATTCCTGGTCCCTCAGAGCTTTGCCCCGAACATGAACTGGGCTCCCTAACAACGGACTATCAACTGTACTTTTATGGTAATATACGTATATTTAACCAAGCTCTGACCATCTTAAAGTCAACACAGAACTTGCTCTAACGCAGACACAAAGAACAGGCATTAGCCTTATATGGCCTATATGTAAATCATTATTTCTTGGTTAAACCATAACTTAAGAATATGTTATATGAGCAGATAACTAACATGAAACATCCACCATTCCACATGATTTACCTTGATGATTTTGAAACAAAAAAAGTTTGGTGTTTTTTTAATTTTAACATTTCAAATATTCCTATTTCCTGGTAGAAACTTCCACAACAGAGTCGACTACTTCAACAACAGGTCAGATTGTTATGTGCTGGGTTGTGTGGTGTAAAATATGTCTACATGTTGTTGAAGCTCAAAATACGTTCGGTAACACTTTACAATAAGGGTAGCCTACATTAAATAAAGGTTAGTAAATGCTTAATTGAGGCTTTATAAGCATTTACTAAGCATTACCTAACTGTTAATGCATGCCTGGTGAATGCTTAATAATCATAAACTAAACATTTACTAACTGTTATGCTTAGTTCATGCTTAACTGACCATTAGTTAAAAGAAAATATTAAATAACTGTAAATAACTAAGCATTAACAATTACTTAATGCTTAATATGCATTAAGTATGCATTAACTAACCATAAATAACATTAAAAACAGTTCATCAACGTACCCTTATTGTGAAGTGTTACCAAATATGGTGTATATTAAATGTAACATTTTTAATATTTTTCTCTCCTGGTAGAAACTTCAACAGGAGCTCCGACTACTACACCAACAGGTCAGATTGTTATTGCATTAGATAACAGTTAATCAACGTACCCTTATTGTGGAGTGTTACCAAATAGAGTTTGGTGTTTATTCAATGTAACATTTCAAATATTGTTCTTTCCCGGTAGAAACTTCCACAACAGAGTCGACTACTTCAACAACAGGTCAGAATGTTATGTTCTGGTTTGTGTGGTGTAAAATCGGTCTACATGTTGTTCAAACCCAAAATACTTTTATACCCACATTGCCTTGTTCCCACTGTAGATAAACAGTCTGAGCTGATGAAACATGTTCAGTTTATGGGCTTTGTTTCATCAGAAGGTGAAGTTTTAAAGATTCAGAATCCGCTGAGACGGAAGAGGTTATTGGAGCAATCTTTATTTAAAACAAAACTCAGCCTGCAGTCAGTCTGGGATTTGGCCATTACCCCGTCGCCAATCAAGAAATATCTGCTAAGTGTCTAATTAAAAGAACAGGTACATGAATGCAAAAAACTTAACTTTTCCTCCCTGCACACATCTTTTAAACTCAAATAAGATATAGGCTACTTGTTCCCTTATCTGAAAGGTCAGTTTATCTCACTAACATCTGCCTACCTTTAGCAATTCTTGGTTTTCCTGCTAAAAGCACTTTCTAACTGAGCCGACATGATACTATGTAAATCAACCCAACTCTGTGGAAGTCTGGCCGAGCCTCAAGACTAACACGGGATACTTAAGACTAGCACAATGCTGGACAGATGCATGAATTAACGTATGGTGCTATTGGCTTCTAAAAGTCTATGTAAACACCAAACCTGTACAGCGTGAGGTCAGACGCATAAATTAAAGGCATTCCTGGTCCCTCAGAGCTTTGCCCCGAACATGAACTGGGCTCCCTAACAACGGACTATCAACTGTACTTTTATGGTAATATACGTATATTTAACCAAGCTCTGACCATCTTAAAGTCAACACAGAACTTGCTCTAACGCAGACACAAAGAACAGGCATTAGCCTTATATGGCCTATATGTAAATCATTATTTCTTGGTTAAACCATAACTTAAGAATATGTTATATGAGCAGATAACTAACATGAAACATCCACCATTACACATCATTACCTTGAGGATTTTGAAACAAAAAAAGTTTGGTGTTTTTTTAATTTTAACATTTCAAATATTCCTATTTCCTGGTAGAAACTTCCACAACAGAGTCGACTACTTCAACAACAGGTCAGATTGTTATGTGCTGGGTTGTGTGGTGTAAAATATGTCTACATGTTGTTGAAGCTCAAAATACGTTCGGTAACACTTTACAATAAGGGTAGCCTACATTAAATAAAGGTTAGTAAATGCTTAATTGAGGCTTTATAAGCATTTACTAAGCATTACCTAACTGTTAATGCATGCCTGGTGAATGCTTAATAATCATAAACTAAACATTTACTAACTGTTATGCTTAGTTCATGCTTAACTGACCATTAGTTAAAAGAAAATATTAAATAACTGTAAATAACTAAGCATTAACAATTACTTAATGCTTAATATGCATTAAGTATGCATTAACTAACCATAAATAACATTAAAAACAGTTCATCAACGTACCCTTATTGTGAAGTGTTACCAAATATGGTGTATATTAAATGTAACATTTTTAATATTTTTCTCTCCTGGTAGAAACTTCAACAGGAGCTCCGACTACTACACCAACAGGTCAGATTGTTATTGCATTAGATAACAGTTAATCAACGTACCCTTATTGTGGAGTGTTACCAAATAGAGTTTGGTGTTTATTCAATGTAACATTTCAAATATTGTTCTTTCCCGGTAGAAACTTCCACAACAGAGTCGACTACTTCAACAACAGGTCAGAATGTTATGTTCTGGTTTGTGTGGTGTAAAATCGGTCTACATGTTGTTCAAACCCAAAATACTTTTATACCCACATTGCCTTGTTCCCACTGTAGATAAACAGTCTGAGCTGATGAAACATGTTCAGTTTATGGGCTTTGTTTCATCAGAAGGTGAAGTTTTAAAGATTCAGAATCCGCTGAGACGGAAGAGGTTATTGGAGCAATCTTTATTTAAAACAAAACTCAGCCTGCAGTCAGTCTGGGATTTGGCCATTACCCCGTCGCCAATCAAGAAATATCTGCTAAGTGTCTAATTAAAAGAACAGGTACATGAATGCAAAAAACTTAACTTTTCCTCCCTGCACACATCTTTTAAACTCAAATAAGATATAGGCTACTTGTTCCCTTATCTGAAAGGTCAGTTTATCTCACTAACATCTGCCTACCTTTAGCAATTCTTGGTTTTCCTGCTAAAAGCACTTTCTAACTGAGCCGACATGATACTATGTAAATCAACCCAACTCTGTGGAAGTCTGGCCGAGCCTCAAGACTAACACGGGATACTTAAGACTAGCACAATGCTGGACAGATGCATGAATTAACGTATGGTGCTATTGGCTTCTAAAAGTCTATGTAAACACCAAACCTGTACAGCGTGAGGTCAGACGCATAAATTAAAGGCATTCCTGGTCCCTCAGAGCTTTGCCCCGAACATGAACTGGGCTCCCTAACAACGGACTATCAACTGTACTTTTATGGTAATATACGTATATTTAACCAAGCTCTGACCATCTTAAAGTCAACACAGAACTTGCTCTAACGCAGACACAAAGAACAGGCATTAGCCTTATATGGCCTATATGTAAATCATTATTTCTTGGTTAAACCATAACTTAAGAATATGTTATATGAGCAGATAACTAACATGAAACATCCACCATTACACATCATTACCTTGAGGATTTTGAAACAAAAAACGTTTGGTGTTTTTTAATTTTAACATTTCAAATATTTCTGTGTCCTGGTAGAAACTTCCACAACAGAGTCGACTACTTCAACAACAGGTCAGATTGTTATGTGCTGGGTTGTGTGGTGTAAAATATGTCTACATGTTGTTGAAGCTCAAAATACGTTAGGTAACACTTCACAATAAGGGTAGCCTACATTAATTAAAGGTTAGTAAATGCTTAATTGAGGCTTTATAAGCATTTACTAAGCATTACCTAACTGTTGCATGCCTGGTGAATGCTTAATAATCATAAACTAAACATTTACTAACTGTTATGCTTAGTTCATGCTTAACTGACCATTAGTTAAACAATATATTAAATAACTGTAAATAACTAAGCATTAACAATTACTTAATGCTTAATATGCATTAACTATGCATTAATTTAACATAACTATCAATAAATAACAGTTAATCAATGTACCCTTATTTTAAAGTGTTACCAAATAGGGTTTGGTGTATATTTAAATTAACATTTAAAATATTTTTCTTTCCTGATAGAAACTTCCACAACAGACTCGACTACTTCAACAACAGGTCAGATTGCTGGTTTGGGTGGTGTTAAATATATCTACATGTTGTTGAAGCTCAAAATACTTTTATACCCACATTGCATACATTGGCTCATCAGTTTCTACAACCATCCATACTCCAACACCACCAAGTTATCCAGTGAGGCTGTTCAGCAGCACTAACCTCACCAGTGGTAATAGGTGCTTTGGCACAGTGGAAGTATTCCATAACGGCCAGTGGGGGACAGTGTGTGACGACCTCTGGGAGCTGAGTGATGCTGAAGTGGTCTGTAGACAGATTGGCTGTGGCAGGGCTCTGTCAGCTCCACAAGGTGCATTTTTTGGACGGGGAAGTGGACCAATCTGGCTAGATGATGTTGGCTGTTCAGGAAATGAGGCATCGCTATTAAACTGTGCACATCCGGGACTAGGCAGACACAACTGTGGACATCAGGAAGACGCTGGTGTTATTTGTGAAGGTAAATGTCTATACATAGGGGAGAGTGGGGTAAAGTGAGCTAAAATGATTTAGCAGTCAAATTGACACATTTCCCATTAATTCAGGATGTTTCCTAAAAATGGAAATGATCAAAATGTATTTAGGACGAAGGGCAGTGAAAATATGATTTTTAAAAAAAAAGTTTTCTTGTGTCTCACTTTACCCCAGCTTAGGGATAAACTGAGACAGACCAGATAAATCAAGGGGGTACGCTGATCCACTTACTTTTTCCACTCTGAAACTACCTAACAACACATGTTGTAACAGTTAGAATCCTGACAGCTAGCTTGAAAACCACATATTCCAGAACTAATGTCGGACTAGTAACAGAATCACGGGGTTTGCAACAGTTGATTAAGTTGACAGCAAGAAAAGTTACTTGTACATGCGAAAACAGGCTTACAACAGCACAATGAGGTCCTCTCTTTCATGGCCAATGGGAAATGGGAGGGGCTTGAAAACTTAGTGCTCACATGACCAAAATGTGTTCCTAGATACATGGGGTGTCTCACATTACCTCGTTCTCTCCTATTTTATTTTGCCCACTCTTGTATGTTAACATTAACTCCACATTCCTGAGCTGTGAGCTATCTAGTCTCTCCATTCTAAGTGCACAATATGAACATTAGGCACAAAGGGAGAAGCCAGTTTCAGTAAATTAATGGCTTAAATCTACCCTTAAATTAACATATGGTGCTTTAGGCTTCTTAAAGTCTATGTTAACACCAAACCTGTACAGCGTGGGGTCGCATGAATTAAAAGCATTCCTGGTCCCTCGGAGCTTTTCCCTGTACATGAACTGGGCTCCCTAACAGACTATCAACTGTACTTTTATGGTAATATATATTCAACCAAGCTCTGACCGTCTTAAAGTCAACACATAACTTGCTCTAACGCAAACACAAGGAAGAGGCATTAGCCTCATAGGGTCTGTATGTAGTAAAGCATTCTTTCTTGGTTAAACCATAACTTCAGAATGTGTTATTTGAGAAGATACCTAACTTGAAACATCCACCATTCCACATGATTTACCTTGATGATTTTAACACAAATAGAGTTTGGTGTATATTAAATGTAACATTTCCAATATTTTTCTTCCCTGGTAGAAACTTTCCCCAGAGAGTGGACTACTCCACCAACAGGTCAGATTGTTATGTGCTGGTTTGTGTGGTGTAAAATCTGTCTACATGTTGTTGAAGCTCAAAATAATTCCGGTAACACTTTACAATAAGGGTAGCATACATTAATTAAAGGATGGATAATGCTTAGTAGAGGCTTAATAAGCATTTACTCTGCATTACTTAACGGTTAATAAAATGCCTGGTAAATGCTATTCTAAGAAACTGTTCTTAATGTTTTATCTGGAAAAATAAAGGTTAAATAAATGATAAAATTAAAATTAAATTAAATAAAAAACTGTTAACTAAACGTAAATAACTAAGCATTAACAATTACTTAATACTTAATATGCATCAATTATGCATTAACTAACCATAATTAACATTAAAAAACAGTTAATCAACATACCCTTATTGTGGAGTGTTACCAAATACAGTTTAGTGTTTAATAAATGTAACAATTTAAATATGTTTCTTTCCTAGTAGAAACTTCCACAACACAGTCGACTACTTCAACAACAGGTCTGAATGTTATGTGCTGGTTTTTGTGGTGTAAAATCTGTCTACATGTTGTTCAAACCCAAAATACATTTATACCCACATTGCCTTATTCCCACTGTAGATAAACAGTCTGAGCTGATACAACATGTTCAGTTTATGGTAGGGATGCACCGAAAATTCGGCCACCGAAAAAGAAACAGTTAGAAGGCCGAAAAAAATACAGAACATTGACAAACTAAATGACACTAAGGAAATATGTTTTTAAAAGAGCTGCGCGCTTGTTAAGCAGGAAATGGCAGTAAAGAGAGACGTGACCGTGTAGGCTATGCGAGTCCACGTCCCTTCGTGAGCGCGCAGCAGGAGCAGTCTGTAAGGTGCGTGCATGAAAATGTCAGAGTCCAGTGTGCATTTCTTCAAACTGGAAGAAATGCACGGCGCAGCGCAATGCTTTAAGCAGCATTCAGTTAAAACGCTCGTCCAAGACTGTTGTTAAAACACCTAAGAAACACAAAAGCCTTGCGCGAGCGAAGCAGCGATTCACCCGGTGAAACTCTGTGCCGGTTGGTAACGCTGTCATTCACAGTGACACCACGCCGGTGAGAGCCGCCGCGCAAAAAAACTTTAGTTTGACAGCTAAAATGATAACCGGAGATGTCCTGTCCGTTAGCGCTGTTGGGGGAAAAGGCTCCTACGGTCTGATTGAATTTCTCGAGACTGAATACACAGAGCCATGTCGGCAAACTGACAGCGCGACTAAATATATGTCCAGCGAGCCGCCTCCCCCCGTTACTTTCAGTCTACAGACGAAAAAGTTACAATCACCTCCTAAGCATGAACATTGTTAAAGCCTCTCATTGTTATGATCAGGGCTTTGATGCAAATTCTGAAGTATGTTATGATGGCAGCTGTGGTGCAGTTTTTTTAGAGCAACTCAACCTGCACTGCACTGCAAAAAATTAAAAAAAGGCAATAAGTCCATCTTTTTATAGATTCATCTTCATATAAGTCAAGGTACAAATCAATGAGTGTTTCACAATTAAATTCTTAGTAAAATGATAATTTTACTCTTAGATTTGAAGGTTTTACTGTTTAATTATTTATTCAGGGTTGCTTTTTAATTGTAGGCTATGTTTGACGAGAACATTTGGGAGTTCATGTATGCAATGTTGAAAGAATTGGCAAAATAAATAAACAAAACTGCAAAAGCCTCTTTCGGTATTCGGTTTCGGCCTTTCGGCCAACTGTTTAATTTTATTCGGTTTCAGTTTCGGCCAAGAATTTTCATTTCGGTGCATCCCTAGTTTATGGGCTTTGTTTCATCAGAAGGTGAAGATTGAAAGATTCAGAATCCGCTGAGACGGAGGAGGTTATTGGAGCAATCTTTATTCAAAACAAAACTCAGCCTGCAGTCAGTCTGGGATTTGTTTATAACAAAACACTTGTTACCCTTAAAAAGTGTGAAGGGAAAGCTATAGTTTAGATTGTTTCTAGCTAGCTAACTAGTTGTCAGGTGGTGGTAAGCCTACATAATAGCAGGAAATTCCAGTTGGGGTTGTTCTTCACATTTTCTTTGGGGTTGGTTGTCACATGTTATCCAAAGGCCAGGAAAGGAACCCAAAAACAAAAGAAGATGTAAACTTGTACTGCACAGACACGCAAGAGAAGGACAGAATAGAGCAGTAAAAACAAAAAAAAGGGCAACAAAATCAAAACGACCCAGTGTATCATCTAGACCAGCTGCCAAGGCTACTGCACCCCAGTGCACTCCATCCCAGCTGGGGAAGAAGAAACAGAAGAGCAAGAGACAGGAGGAGGAATCCTCATCAGATGAAGAGGATAGTTTTTGTTTGGTTTGTATGGAAACGTTCTCCAACAGCCGTTCAGAGAAGGTATGGGAGAAGTGTTGGATGTGCAACCAGTGGGCACACAAGCTCTGCTTAGTTAGAGTGAGCAGACCCTACATTTACCATAACTGTAACTCAGATAGTGAATGTGTCTAGCCTAGTTGAGTAAGCTATTATTGTTAGACCTTTTTGTTTTGTTCTTTTTGTTGGCTGGTCTTAATATGGGTTTCCTGTTCATCTTCCTTGCTCATCTTGTGTTAAGATACATTTAGTTATGTAGCTTAGCACCGCCCGCATACCTACTTCTGCTCAATTCTCATTTCACTTCAGTAGTCAGTCTAGGGCTGCATTGTATTCATGGATTCCTGCTCAAACCGGTTCAATCAGCGAACAGAGCGAGTGGCTGAGAACGATGACATGGAAGTCGCGCGCCAGTTTCAGTTGAATGCTGCGTTCCTTTATACTCAGAACTCGGAAGTTTCCGACTTGGTAGTTCCGGGTTCCGACCTGTCTGTTTTCCAGTGCATCTGCTCGGGAAAGTATGGACGCCTAAAACCTTTCTCATCCAAATAATTAACGTTAGGCTCTAGCAAGTTACCATTGCCAGGTAGCGGTATATCCTTAGACTACAATATGTAGTGAAGTTGGACATTTCCGAGTTCCCTGTACAACTGGAATGCACCTTCAGAAGCCGGCTCATGACATACGTCACGACCAAACGTTATGCGATTGGTTGGCTAATCCAAAGTGGCACTGGGCAGATCCAATAGTTTTAAACTTCAACAGACACCCGCCTCCAAGTGAGTGAACGTTTGCCAATACAGCAGTTCCAGACCTTCTGTACATATGAAATGAAGTACGATGGTCTGGTTGGACCAGGCTATTAGTTATGTAGGCCTATTTGTCAACTTGACAATGCAATCAAACTTTCAAATTTAGGTTTGGGTTCTTTTTCAGATCTTTCCCATTAAGATAACATTTTGACAAACAACCCCATAGTGCAGTGCTTCTCAAATGGGGGGTGCCGTGAGTTGTCAAGGAGGGGTGGGAGGGGGGGGGGGGGGGGGGGCGCGGGCTGCCTTGATTTCCAACTGACCAAAAAAAAATATATATATTTATTTATTTATTTATTTTTTAAGTGCTTGCAAGCGCGATGTGTCCTTGTGTATGGTCATATCCACGCGGAAGGCCGCAATTTGCAGTAAATAAATGTCCACATGTGTCTCCAAGTGTCTCTGTAGGCTATTTAAAAAGAAATCAAGCAAGTAGACTAATAATAACATTAATGAATTATTGGTTATACATCACAGAAGGCCTATTGGCCTATAATAATAGTTTAAATTGGTTTTGAATTAAATGCAAACCTCAGTGAGACAGACTGAGCAGTCTTGTTTAAATGTAACAAATTGAGCTAATAAACTGAACTTTGAATTTTTTTGCTGCAGAAGTTATCTCAGCTAATTGTTGTTATCTAATTTGATAATAAGGTGATTGTATGCAGAATGCTCGTGCCAGAAAAACTCATACAGTGGTTTTGTACAGATAAATAAATAAATATTAGCAGGTTCTCAATAGTATTTCAATTTAGGGGGGGGGGGGAATTCTGTCCCCTAGGGGGGGCATGACAGAAAATAATTGAGAACCACTGCCATAGTGTGTGACAACCAACCCCTTGATGGTCAATTACTTCCTCAATACAATAACTTGGAAAATGAGAGGGATACACATTTCAAGTCAGCACCTTAAGCTTCAATTCAATGTATGAATGACTATTGAACAATGTGTTTGTGATGAGAAATTGTCACCAGAGTAAAAAGTGTGCCTACCAACCCTGTTCTCCCCCCTCTGTTTGTTGAGACCATTGTTTACGTGGTTGTATTGGATACTACAGCATCATAAGTGTGTTAACTTGTGAAAATGGGAGAGATGTTGCCGTAGCAGGAGTCAGCATTGTACTGGTGCAGAGAGGGCCAGCCGAAAAAAGTTTTTTCCCCATTGAATCAATTTGCTTTGACACAACAGTTGATTAGGTTGACAGCAAGAAAATGTACTTGTATATGCAAAAAAATATTTTTGTGAAAAAACATGCTTACAACAGCACAATGAGGTCCTTTCCCTCGTGGCCAAGGGGAAATGGGAGGGGCTTGAAAACATAGAGCTCACATGACCAAAAATGTGTTCCGTTACCTAGATACAGGGGGTGTCTCACATTACCTGATGTCTCACATTACCTTGTTCCCCCTACTTTATTTTGCCCACTCTTATATGTTAACATTCTTGAGCTGTGAGCTATCTAGACTCTCCATTCTAAGTGCACAATATGAACATTAGGCAAAAAGGGAGTAGCCAGTTTCATGAAATAATTGGCTTAACTCTACCCCCTTCTTCTGATTGGTAAATCCTGATTGGTTGGACTACCACAATGCTGGACAGATGCTTAAATTAACGTATGGTGCTTTAGGCTCCTCAAAGTCTATGTTAACACCAAACCTGTACAGCGTGAGGTCAGACACATACAATAAAGGCATTCCTGGTCCCTAAGAGCTTTAACAATTATTTGATGTTTAATAGGCATTAACTAACCATGATAAGCAGTATATAACAGTTAATTGATATACCCTACAAAGAAGTTTGGTGTATATTTAATTAACCATTGAAAATATTTGTTCTTCCTTGGTAGAAACATCCACATCGACTACTTCAACAACAGGTCAGATTGTTATGTGCTCGTTTGTGTGTTGTAAAATCTGTCTACATGTTGTTGAAGCTCAAAATCCTTTTATACCCACAATGCCTTGTTCCCGCTATAGATGAACCCGGTTCTCCGGAGCCGGAGCTGGCGAGAGAGTTGGAGTTGGTGTGTGGACGGGAGCAGATGAGTCTGAGTATCCCGAAGTGGATCCTGGAGGTTGTAGGCTTGAATGGTTCCTCTGCTCACCTGATCGACCCGCGCTGCCACCAGCAGGTGGACGGCGAGGTGAACATCTCTTACCTGGTGGAACGGAGGAAGGTCTGTGGAAACCTGGTGAAGGTCAGTGAGAATCAAGAACAATTCAAGGCACTTGTTTTTAGGAAAAAAAAGTGTCTTATTATTTTAGGTTTTCCAGATTAAATTTTACTCAAGTAAAAATAAATATTTTTTTTTTGTTTTGTTGCAATATATAGGGGAGAACAGGGTAATCTGAGCAACTTTTTACATTTGCTCCCCTCTAAGCGAGTTGTTTCAAGACAAAGGGCAGTGAAAATATGATTGTTTTAAAAAAAGTTGTCATATGGCTCACTTTACCCCAGCTGTGGGGTAAACTGAGACAGACCAGAAAAATCAAGGGGGTAAAGTGAACCAGCTGGCAAGGCAAGGCAAGGCAAGTTTATTTATATAGCACAATTCAGGCACAAGGCCACTCAAAGTGCTGGGGGTAAACTGATCCACTTACTTTTTCCACTGTGAAACTACCATAACAACACATATTGTAACAGTTAGAATCCTGAAAGCTCGCCACACATTCCAGAACTAATGTTGGACTAGTAAAAGAATGATGGGGTTTGGTCAATTAAGCAAATCAAATTTTCTGAACACTTGAAAGTAACTCTGAACAAAATCAAATACAACATATTATAATTCAAAAGGTTTTAATAAGATTCAAATGAAAGATAGAACCAGTTAGATTAGAACACAGTCTGGGGGTCAGAACACAGGACCCTTAGAGCCAG
Source organism: Hyperoplus immaculatus (assembly GCA_949357725.1). Taxonomy (NCBI): domain Eukaryota; kingdom Metazoa; phylum Chordata; class Actinopteri; order Uranoscopiformes; family Ammodytidae; genus Hyperoplus; species Hyperoplus immaculatus. The sequence goes on along the minus strand of OX442356.1, from coordinate 33,617,484 downwards.
CTTGTGTCTGAGGGTCAAAGCATAGGTAAATCAGAACCAGAGAGAACAGCCTGTGACTCAGAACTCAGGAGAAGACCCAACTGGATTATAACATCAGCCTGTCATACTCTAAAACTAAGCCTACTCTACATTCCAGCCCTGAAGGTTACAGGGAAAGATGAGAAGGTGCTCTTCCTGTGTGGGTCATCTTCCTGGTGTATTTCCTTGGCATGATGGCTTTTCTACAATGTGTATGACATTAAAATAAAATAAATGTTATGCAATATTACATTAAAATATGTTTAAGACTAAACTTAACTTGTGCCTCATGGTGGGGGAAAGTGAGACAACAACATTTGGCTCACTTTCCCCCAACACCACAATTTGAGAAAAAACTACCTCTCTTAGCATTTCAGGCTAATCTTTAGCTAATATCATCACATGGTTTGTATATGTTGGTAGCTCATCAACACGTATGATAGAAGTGTTTCTACATGAATACATTTGCTTTGGCACAACAGTTGATTAAGTTGACAGCAAGAACATTTACTTTTACATGCAAAATACCTATTTTGGTGAAAAAAACATGCTTACCACAGCACCATGAGGTCCTCTCTTTCAAGGCCATGGGGAAATGAGAGGGGCTTGAAAACATATATCTCACATGACCACAAATGTTTTCCGTTGCCTAGATACAGGGGGTGGCTCACATTACCCGATGCCTCAGATTCCCCGTTCTCCCCTACTATATATATATATATATACTAGTGCTGTCAAACGATTAAAATATTTAATCGCGATTAATCGCATTAATGTCATAGTTAACTCGCAATTAATCGCGATTAATCATGATTAATTGCATTTTTATTTATTCTAGCCTGAATGTCCCTTGATTTTCTCTTGTCCCATTATTTTGTTCTCGTTTTAATGCTCTTATCACACCCATTCTAATTATGATATTTAAGAAGAAATACACTGAACTACAATGATGTCTATACCATTGTAATTCAATGTATTTCTTCTAAAATATCATAATTTGCAATTCAGTGCAAATAACAATATATACCCCCCCACCCCTAGAACAGTATTCACAAACATACTGGAACTTCTTTTTTTATTTAAAAACCAAACCATAAAACAACATAGGGTATATAAAACAAAGTAGTATTAAGGCTAAATTAAACTGGTTGCTGCCTAACTGTTTTGGGAGTATTTCATCCACGGTTTATTTCAGACTGTGTGGAGTGGACACACTATGCCTGCGTGCAGTTGGTTGCCATGGCGCTGCTGCAGCTGAGGCTTCAGTCTCCCTTCGTAGCGAAAATTAAAGTGAAAATTAATGACTGGCGGCTGCCACTAACATTCATGGAGGTTTTGGTGTGCGCGGAGAGTTATAAGTAAGACTTTTGCAAATAACAGGCTTTCTTTACTGTTCTTTTCCGGGTAGTCTCAGTCACACACGGAAGAAGCTACTAGTAAAGGTCGCGCAGCAGGAAGTGCTAGGTTCCGGTTTCTGCTTCAAAATAAAAGTCAGAATTGACTGGACGTTTAGCCGTTTTGCCAGTTAAATTATTTTAATGTGAAATTACGCTGTAGGACATGTTCCGTTTGAATTGACAGCAACTTAAATGCGAGCCAGATGTATGGTTTGTGGTGTTTCAGTTGTTCTAACATTACTAGTTGATACAACAGCATGTGAAAAAAACACAACGTTTCCTAGGCCATGACAAGCGTTAATCACGTGATAAAAAAATTGACGCCGTTAAAATGGGTTTGAGTTAACGCCGTTAATAACGCGTTAAACTGACAGCACTAATATATACAGTATCTCACAAAAGTGAGTACACCCCTCACATTTCTTCAAATATTTCATTATATCTTTTCATGTGACAACACTGAAGAAATTAAACTTTGATACAATGTAAAATAGTCAGTGTACAGCTTGTATAACTTTAAAATATAAAGTATAAATTTACTGTCCCCTCAAAATAACTCGAAACACAGCCATTTATGTCTTAAGTGCTGGCAACAAAAGTGAGTACACCCCTTAGTGAAAATGTCCAAATTGGGCCCAAAGTGTTAATATTTTGTGTGGCCACTATATTTTTCCAGCACTTCCTTAACCCTCATGGGCATGGAGTTCACCAGAGCTTCACAGGTTGCCACTGGAATCCTCTTCCACGCATTCATGACGACATCAAGGAGCTGGTGGATATTAGAGACCTTACGCTCCTACTCCCCCCCTCCCCCCCCCCCCCTCAGTGAATGATATTGCACACAAGGGTTATGAGGGACGAAAATTACTATGTTTAGGTTTTCCAGGCGACATGAGATAGTAAATGGGCCCTAGAAAGCTTCCCCACTTTATGACACTTTATGGTATTCGAGATAGCCCTGTTAAAAACATACATCAGCCTCAACAAATGTTAAACTAAATTGTGTCCACTCATTGTCGTTTCCAGAACAACGGGACCCACGTCACCTACTCCAACATTGTGTTCGTTTACCCCTCTGGTCTGTCTGAGGCATCGCTCTCTGTCCCGAGGAGTTTCCCGTTCTCCTGCATCTTCCCACTGGATGACATCACCAGCCTGGATGCCGCCATCGGATTCCAGCCGCCGTGAGTTCCACACCTTCACCGCATCACAATGATGTTCATGCCAGATCTCTGAGCTTAGGGTCATCCCAATGTTCCAAGGGCTCATAGACTCCATAGGGTACTATGTCAGGGTAGTATGTCAGTCTCTGTGTTTGTGTGTGTGTGTGTGTGTGTGTGTGTGTGTGTGTGTGTGTGTGTGTGTGTGTGTGTGTGTGTGTGTGTGTGTGTGTGTGTGTGTGTGTGTGTCGGTCTCACTCCTGTTCTAACTTCTACTGAACCTCATCATTGGTCATCCCAATGTTCCCAGGGCTCAATGTTCCTAGACTCAATACATACGGTAATATGTCGGGGTAGTGTGTGTGTGTGTGTGTGTGTGTGTGTGTGTGTGTGTGTGTGTGTGTGTGTGTGTGTGTTGTGTGTGTGTGTGTGTGTGTGTGTCAGTCTCACTCCTATTCTAACTTCTCCCTGTCCCCTAACCACCCAGCTGTGATGCCTGAACCTAATCGCCAATTTCAGGAACATCCTATTTGGTGCAATATAAACCTGGGATCATTGAGCCCTGGTAAAACTGTGATGTCCAGATTAATCTCTTCACATTTGTTTCTCTCCGGTGGATCAGTCTGGACTTTCTCCATCGATTAAGTACGCCTCTAAAAGTCAATT
>OX442356.1:33606743-33609243 GCA_949357725.1 Hyperoplus immaculatus | reverse complement strand
ACGGGGGATCGAACCACCGACCCTGTAACCCAGTGGACGACCGCCCTACACACTTCACCACAGCCTCCCATGTATAACACACACACACACACACACTCCACCACATCCGTCCACATAGTCAATGTAGATTTATTCACTGTATTCCCCTCAAACAAAAGCAGACAGACCAGATGTTCAGAACCTGTTTAGACCTGTCTGTCTGTCTGTCTGTCTGGCTGTCCGTCAGTCCGTCTGCCTGTCTGTCTTTCCTTCTGTCTGTCTGTCCGTCCGTCCGTCTGCCTGTCTGTCTTTCCTTCTGTCTGTCTGTCTGTCTGTCTGCCTGTCTGTCTTTCCTTCTGTCTGTCTGTCTGTCTTTCCGTCCGTCCGTCCATATGTCTGTCTGTTCGTCCGTCCGTCTATCTAAAATTACAGCAGCGGTCATTGTCAAATAAGTTCCAGGCTCCTCTCAACGATGCAAAATAAAAGCAGAAACACACAAGTGAAGAGAGCAACACCTGAGACACAAATAAACACAAAATAAGTGCAATGACACAGTGCAGATATCTGTTTAGACCCAATTGTCATTTGGATAATGAGAAAAACAAACATATGACAGGAGTGGGATTGAGCCAGACATGAAACACCAACTGGAGACTTGAGAGAGCAAATTAAACTCAGTGGAGTGTGACGACTAGAACAAACTCTTTGTGTTTAAGAGTGAAATGGGACTGACAGAATCCCTGTATGCAACATGCCTGTTTACAGAGCCTAGGCTGTGTGTTAACGCCAGATTGTTTTCAGTGAACACACACAGTACGGACAGGTAGTGGATTGTGAGGAGATTAGGGCCCGAGCGATATCGATTTGTGAGTGCCGATGCCGATTTTTTTCAGAGAGAAATTACGATAACGATTAAATCGGCTGATTATCCCCCCCCATCCCCAAAATATGTATTGAAAAAATTTACTTTTTTTAACCCTTAAATGTATATGAATACTTGTTACTGTCGATAGGTATACAGGAACTCTTTATTTATTGAAATATGCATTATGCAATATTTTACTGTATGTTTGAGAGTGAAATGGGACTGACATAATCCCTGTATGAGAGCCTAGGCTGTGTATTAACGCATATTGTTTTCAGTGCACACACACAGTACGGACAGGTAGTGGATCGGGAGGAGATATTCATTGATTGTGGAAACATGTGATTTTGACAACAAGAGTTCTCCAGAATCACTGACTACACCTTTAATTGAGTGGTCAGCACAGGTATCGGATATGGGTCGCTTTTCAAACTAGTTTTAAAGAAATACTTCACCCATATGGAACCGGCGTTCTGTCATTATACAATCGCTATTATAATATAATGAATGAGGTTTTTCTTCCCTCAGTCTTCCCTTGGCCCCAGCTGTCCTGTTAATCCTAACCCTTACTGTGATGTCACAAGAAGGAAACTATAGGGTTTAGACAGTGAGACCATAGAACTCTCTTTCTGCCTTTTCTCAGGCTAGGATGATCCGATTTCTAAAATGTTTGCACATTTATACTACATAGGATCTCAGAGTTCTATACACCTTCATATTTCATATTAAAGTAGGTCTTTAAGATATATGTCCCCTGGAGTTTCTACAGTTTGCATACTGAATCAAGTAGCCACGTAAAGCTGGTATCATGTGTGTTATACATGCTGTTCCATATATTATATGTTCAGTGGTGAATTTCATTACTTACTCACTGAGGGAAAAAGCCATATTGACACAGTGTTTGAGTGGGTGAGTGTGTGGACGAAATGACTAATATATTCCAATCTATTAAAGCAGTGATTTGAAGTTGAGAACTCGGGTTGGGTGCTCTGTAGAACACACACACACATGCGCGCACATGCAAGCACGCACACACACACAGACACAGAAATAGACAAACACACACATACGCACGCACACAGACACACACACACACACACACACACACACACACACACACACAGGCAAAAGCAAACAGTGCAATGGTAAAATTAAATGGCTCTGTGCAAATTGCATTACACTATTCATAAGGAGGTCTCTGGCTTATCCAGTATAAAAAGGAGGGGTTTCATTTTCTTAAATGTTATATTGTATTAAATGTTTGAAGCATTATTGAACCTATTAAATATGGTATTTATTTCACAAAACCCACTTACATATATAATCATTTGAAAGTAATATACAGAAGCTACGGTGGCCTTCAAGGACAAGAAGCTATAGTTACTAAAGATGGCATCATCCACCACTGCCTCAAGTCTTTCCACAATATCAAGTGATGAGGTGAATATGTATTTAGTTATTTATTCTATAGTACTTCTTCTTCTTGGTTTTCCATCAGGTGCATTTCCCCAGGGCACCCACTATATGTAAAAACGTGTAAAGCCGTTAAGTTTTTCTGTTCTGTGCTACTGTAGAAACATGAATAAATAGCTCATTTTGATATTAAGAAAAAACTTCATACAACAGCGTTTATTCACTAATTAAAACACAAATATG
>OX442356.1:33591743-33601743 GCA_949357725.1 Hyperoplus immaculatus | reverse complement strand
TGTGTATGTGTGTGTGTGGCTGTGTGTGTGAGAGAAAGAGAGAGAGAGAGAGGCCTTAAAGGTGCATTGTGTAATATCAGAGTATTTTAGCATCATCTAGTGATGAGATTGTCAACGCTCCCTTGCTAACTCCTCCCCTTTGTGGAGAATTTACCGAAGCTACGGTGGCCTTCAAGGACAAGAAGCTATAGTTACTAAAGATTGCATCATCACCATTTACATAAGGTTTGAAAAGCACACAAAGACATAATTCACAATGCATATTTAGATGAGTCATTTTTCTGTCACTTGAAACACCTCAATGTTCTGTGAAGTGAAAATATATATAATTCAAGAAGACATTGCCATCTCTATCAAGTTAATTTATTCGTAGCTATAATACATGTGCCACTCGCTGCTGTCAAAAACCAATTAGGGAGTTAATTGAATAAGTGGAGGATATCTTGAGCGAGACGTAGCAAATTGAATTTAAAACAGAAATATAATTGTCAAGCACGATTTTCTTTAATGATGAAGGAAACTCTTAAGTAAGCGTGAAGCCATATGTAGAAGATATATATAATAAAGCCGGGGATGTAAAGGTTTAAAAGACATCTAGTATAATCATGACGACTAGTTTTTATTAAGAAATGATGTCTGCTGATTGTAACGTAGCATTTGACATGTTTGTAAGTTCGAAATGTCTCATAAATCAGACAATTAACAACATAGGAACAAATCCTTCTGTAATAACCTTCAGAATAGTGCTGAGAATGATCATGGAACGTTTAGTTGATGTAAGTGCTTTAGAAGTTGAGATTTTTGGGTTCAGAGTATTGAAAAACTAATGTTGAGATAATGTCCGTTAAACAGATAAGGTTTAGTCAAATAAACACCTGAATGTACATGTTGGACCTTTTGATTTATTCTAGTATGAAAGAAGACATGTTATGGAAGATAAATAGACAAAAATATCAAAACTGAACAGTGCTTGAAAAAACTGTATATTTGTTTACTTCCGTGTCTCGCATTAAAGCTGTGGTGGAGGATTTGGGGAGAAAATGGCAGTTGGGATAGAGATTTGAATCCAAATACCTCAACCGCTCCACTTGTTCTCTTTGGTCCCTCCCCTATGGTCCCTTCCTGACACGCTCTACACCAACAACGTCGGTGCTAAAGTGAATGGACAGTCCCAACAGCCAATAAGAACAGAGAATCGAGCCTCGCTCTGATTGGTCAAAGTGTATAGCTCATGTTAACATTGACCAATCAGAAATCATATACCCCAGCATTAACATTAAGTCCACATTCCTGAGCTGTGAGCTATCTAGTCTGTCCATTCTAAGTGCACAATATGAACATTAGGCAAAAAGGGAGTAGCCAGTTTCAGTAAATAATTGGCTTAACTCTACCCCCTTCTTCTGATTGGTAAATCCACCAAAATGCTGGACAGATGCTTACATTAACGTATGGTGCTTTAGGGTTCTCAAAGTCTATGTAAACACCAAACCTGTACAGTGTGAGGTCAGACGCATAAATTAAAGGCATTCCTGGTCCCTCAGAGCTTTACCCTGAATCTTTTTTTTTTTTTTTTTTTTTTTTAGAATCGGAGCCTCACTCTGATTGGTCAAAGTGTACAGCTCATGTCTATGTTGACCAATCAGAAATCACATACCCCAGCTTTAAGATTATTCAACATCTAGCACATCCTATAAGAATCATAACCCTTCTAGTGTTTACCATTGTATACATTGTGAACACATAAAAAACTACATTTTACTGCATGAAACTACAACTGCACAAAAGCTTAGAAAAAGGCATTTGCAAAGTTGTTTTCTCGACCTTGCATTTGCAATAACCTGAGTCTAAAAGCTTCTGCGGTAGAAGCTCCTCTTTGCACTGCTGTCATTACTGATATAATGTCCTTGCCACACACACACACACACACACACAGTCTCTCTCTCTCACACACACACACACACACACACACACACACACACACACACAGACACAGTCTCTCTCTCACATACACACACACAAACACTCTTTAACAGGCACACACAGACACACACACACACACACACACACACACACACACACACACACACACACACACACACACACACACATACACTCTTTAACAGACACACACACACAGATACACTGTCACACACTGTCTCTCTCTCTCTCTCACACACACACACACACACACACACACACACACACACACACACACACACTCTTTAACAGACACACACAGACACAAAACACACACACACACACACACACACACACACACACACACACACACAAACCCTTCCACTCACTCACCGACTCTTTTCTGTCGAGCCGTGACATTTACCCTGCAAAACCCAGGGCTCTTGGGAAATCATGTTAGTCAAAGGGCGCTTTGAAAAAGAAAGCTACCGTGCTTGTCTAGCCATATGGAGACAGCCTCACAACATATGCTTCATAAATGCACTGTATCCTTGGTTGTTAGGATAGCTGGAACTGTCAGGGAGATTGTGATTTAAGTTTGTTTTACTCTAATAAAAGCAAAAAAAAAAAAAAACGCCAAAGAATGTAATTCAAAAACGGGTTTGAATTATCGTTTAAAGCTGGGGTGGAGGATTTGGGGAGAAAATGGCAGTTGGGATAGAGATTCGAATCCAAATACCTCAACCGCTCCACTTGTTCTCTTTGGTCCCTCCCCTATGGTCCCTCCCTGACACGCTCTACACCAACAAAGTCGGTGCCAAAGTGAATGGACAGTCCCAACAGCCAATGAGAACAGAGAATTGGAGCCTCGCTCTGATTGGTCAAAGTGTACAGCTCATGTTAAATTTGACCAATCAGAAATCATATACCCCAGCTTTAAGTCCAGGTTAAATTTAATAAAGGCAACTATTAGTATCTTTAAAGATGAGCTAGTTGGACCTTTTCGGGTTGAAGATGGCCTCAAAATCAACTCCCAAACCTACTGCCAGTTTCTAGAAGATACTTTCTTCAAGCTTTGGTACAGGAAAAAGTCTGCATATTTCAAGAAGACCATGATTTGTATGCAGGACAATGCTCCATCACATGCATCGAAGTACTCAACTGCATGGCTAGCCAGTAAAGGCCTTAAGGATGAAAAAATAATGACATGACCCCCTTCTTCACCTGACTTAAACCCTATTGAGAACCTGTGGGCCCTGCTTAAACGGGATATTTACAGTGAAGGAAATCAGTACACCTCTCGGAACAGTGTCTGGGAGGCTGTGGTTGCTGCTGCACAAAAAGTTGATCGTCAACAGATCAAGAAACTGACAGACTCCATGAATGGAAGGCTTGTGACAGTCATTGAGAAGAAGGGTGGCTATATTGGTCACTGATTTTTTTTTTTTTATATGTCGGAAATTTTTATTTGTAAATTTTGAGTTGTTTTATTATTCTCACTTTAACAGATGAAAATAAACAAGTGAGATGGGTTAGTTTTTATTAATTAATAGTTTTTTTTATTTAGTTGCAGAATAATAGCAAAACATATATATATTCTCGTAAGAAAGACAAAACCTCACTTTTACTTTTGTAAACATTCAGGTTTAGGTTCTTTAACATTTTGGATTGACCGAGAGCACTGTAGTCGTTCAATAATACAATTAATCCTCAAAAATACAACTTGCCTAAAAATGTTGCACACGGTGTAGTGGTTCGAGCTAAACTTAAGCCCCTGTCTCACTGGGCTGCGACTGTTTGCGAGAAGTTGGAGACACAAAATTGCAACAATTTTCACTTGCTTGGTTCCTCACGACACGTTTGCGAATGTCCAGGCCAAAACTTGCCGGGAGCATTTATGTCTTGCGAACGTCTGGCGAGCGTCGCACAAAAGGAATGTCAGTCTAATTTTTTGTCTCAAATCAGTCGCAAATCAGTCGCAATGTAGTTTAATATGTCGCCAAACCCTCGCGAATGCAGTCTCCAACTTGTCGCAAACAGTTGCAGCCCAGTGAGATACAGGCTTTATACACACAGTGCGGGCGGTATAATAATGGCAACGACGAAAGAAAGAAAGAAAGAAAGAAAGAAAGAAAGAAAGAAAGAAAGAAAGAATACAAATACTACAAATGACAGAGAAACAATCTAACACAATAGTGTGTGAATGAATGGAACCTGGAACCCTGCAGAGTGCTTTGAGTGCCTAGAAAAAAGCCCTGTATAAATCCAATCCATTATGTATTACTCTAAATGACTGAGTAACAATCTAATACAAATGATTACTGCTGTAGAGCCAGTTAGTAGTAAACAAATATCTGTCCTCGCCTCGGCACAAATGGAAAAAGGAAATGAGATTAGAACAACAATTGCACAGTGAATTAAGTGAATAGCCAAGGTTACCACACACACACACACACACACACACGTCTCTCTTTGTTTAGAAGTATGCATCACACGTATACTATTCAGTTTGTGTAGAGGGATAGGAGGAGAAAAAGAAAGAAGAAACAAGGTACAGACTTGGTTAAAATTGAAAATAATATACATAATAAAAGTATTGTTTTGCAACCTTGTTTCCACAGTAGGACAGAATAAACAAACGTACTAGTTCCAGTTTGATGTCCTCCATTGGTGTGTGTGTGTGTGTGTGTGTGTGTGTGTGTGTGTGTGTGTGTGTTCATATGCTGCAGAGCTTAACATTTGTTCGAATGCCTACATCTCCCTTCCACTGCAACTTTACTCTCTCGCTCTCTCTCTCTCTCTCTCTCTCTCTCTCTCTCTCTCTCTCTCTCACTCACACACACACCAACCCATCCACACAAACACACACACACACACACACACACACACAACCTTAGCATTCTTGCCGTGTGTGAGTGTGAGTGGTTGTGATAGAGTGTGACAGCTATGCTCACGTTTTCACCAGCTCTTCGGAAAATTGTTATTTTTCCACTATCGCTGGAAGGGACGAGTGTTCCTTTGTCAATTCGTTCACGTCAGAATCACTCGGCCGTAGAATGAGGGTATGTGTTGAGACAGACAGCGCTTTAAAAGGACCTGACGTATATGTACCAGACATACAGGCCCTTGATTGGTGAGACCGCCAGAAAAAAACAGCTCTTGAAGAGACCAGTCTGGATATTCCTTCAATCTTTAATCGTTAATGACATAAAATATATTTGAATTTGATAGAAATGTTGTCAGTAGTTTATATTATAAATCCAAAATGTTCATTCTACTCAAACATATGCCTGAAAATAGTAAAACAAGAGACACTGAACATTTGGAGTGGTCTCTTATTTTTTTCCAGAGCTATATATATATACATATATATATATATATATATATATATATATATATATATATATATATATATATATATATATATATATATATATATATATATATATATATATGTATATATATATATACAGTATCTCACAAAAGTGAGTACACCCCTCACATTTCTTCACATTTTTCTTTATATCTTTCCATGGGACAACACTGAATAAATGACACTTTAATACAATGTAAAGTAGTCAGTGTACAGCTTGTATAACAGTGAAAATTTACTGTCCCCTCAAAATAACTCGACACACAACCATTAATGTCTAAACTGCTGGCAACAAAAGTGAGTACACCCCTTAGAAAAAATTTACAAATTGGGCCCAAAGTGTAAATATTTTGTGTGGCCACCATTATTTTCCAGCACTGCCTTAACCTTCTTGGGCATGTAGTTCACTAGAGCTTCACAGGTTGCAACTGGAACCCTCTTCCACCCATTTATGACAGCATCACAGAGCTGGTGGATATTAAAGACCTTGCGTTCCTCCACCTTCCATTTGAGGATGCCCCAAAGATGCTCAATAGGGTTTAGGTCTGGAGACATGCTTGGCCAGGCCATAACCTTTACCCTCAGCTTTTTTAGCAAGCCACTGGTCGTCTTGGAGGTGTGTTTGGGGTCGTTATCATGTTGCAATACCACCCTGCGGCCCAGTTTACGAAGGTTGAGTGCACATGGTCAGCGTCGTACACAGAGGTTGGCTTTGGAAAATAGACGTATGAGTGCTGCCAGCATTGCTGAAGGGCTTGAAGGGGTGGGGGGTCAACCTGTCAGTGCTCAGACCATACGCCGCACTCTGCATCATACTGGTCTGCATGGTTGTCATCCCAGAAGGAAGCCTATTCTAAAGATGATGCACAAGAAACCCCACAAAAAGTTTGCTGAAGACAAACAGACTACGGACATGGATTACTGCAACCATGTCCTGTGGTCTGATGAGACCAAAATACATTTATTTGGTTCAGATGGTGTTAAGAGTGTGGAGCGGCAACCAGGTGAGGAGTACAAAGACAAGTGTGTCTTGCCTAGAGTCAAGCATGGTGGTTGGAGTGTCATGGTCTGGGGCTGCATGAGTGCTGCCAGCACTGGGGATCTACAGTTCATTGAATTCTAACATGTACTGTGACATACTGAAGCAGAGCATGATCCCCTCCCTTCATAAACTGGGCCGCAGGGCAGTACTGCAACATGATAACGACCCCAAACACCCCTCCGAACGACCACTGGCTTGTTAAAGAAGCTGAGGGTAAAGGTTATGGACTGGCCAAGCATGTCTCCAGTCTTAAACCCTATTGAGCATCTTTGGGGCATCCTAAAACGGGAGATGGAGGAGCGCAAGGACTCTAATATCCACCAGCTCCTTGATGTCGTCATGAATGGGTAGAAGAGGGTTCCAGTTGCAACCTGTGAAGCTCTAGTGAACTACATGCCCAAGAGGGTTAAGGCAGTGCTAGAAAATAATGATGGCAAAACAAAATATTGACACTTTGGGCCCAATTTGGACATTTTTTCTTAGGGGTGTACTCACTTTTGTTGCCAGCAGTTTAGACATTAATGGCTGTGTGTCGAGTTATTTTGAGGGGACAGTAAATTTACACTGTTATACAAGCTGTACACTGACTACTTGACATTGTATCAAAGTGTCATTTATTCAGTGTTGTCGCATGGAAAGATATAATGAAATATTTGAAGAAATGTTAGGGGTGTACTCACTTTTGTGAGATACTAAATATATATATATATATACAGTCATATGAAAAAGTTTGGGAACCCCTCTCAGCCGGCATTATAATTGACTCTGCTTTCACACAAAAAAGATAAAAGTGGTATGTCTTTCATTTACCAGGAACAGCTAAGTACTGGGATGTTTTCCAAACAAAGATTTTTTGAAAAGCAGTATTTAGTTTTATGAAATTAAATAAAATGTGAAAAACTGGCTGTGCAAAAATATAGGAACCCTTGTGGTTTTGTTGATTTTAATGCCTGTAACAGCATGTAAAACTGAGGACTTTAAACACAAAGTTGGTTGGATTATGTTGTTAAGCCTTGAACCTCATAGAAATGTCTGTTTAATCATGAGAAAAGGTATTTTAGGTGCCTAAATGCAAGTTGCACTTCTCTTTGACTCTCTGCAGAAGTGAGACAGAATGGGATCATCAAAACAGCTCCCAAAAGATCTGAAAAACAAAGATTATTTATTGTCATGGTTTAGAGGAAGGCTACAAGAAGCTTTCTCAAAGGTTTCAATTGTCAATTTCTACTGTAAGGAACGTTGTCAGGGAATGGAAGGACACAGGCACAGTTGCAGTTAAACCCAGGTCTAGCAGACCAAGAAAAGTACAAGAGCGGCATGTGCGGCAGATTGTGAGAATGGTTGCACACAACCCAAAGATCACCTCCAAAGACCTGCAAGAACATCTGGCTGCAGATTGTGTATCTGTACATGGTTCTACAATTCAGTGCAATTTGCACCAAAACATCTGTATGGCCGGGTGATGAGAAGGATGCCCTTTCTGCGCCCACGCCACAGATACAGTTGCATGGAGTATGCAAAAGCTCATTTAGACAAGCCAGCTTCATATTGGAAGAAAATGCTTTGGACTGATGAGACAAAAATTAAGTTATTTGGTCTTTATAAAAAGCAGATGTTTTGGTGCAAATTGCGCTGAATTGTTGAACGATGTACAGATACACAATCTGCAGCCAGATGTTCTTGCAGGTCTTTGGAGGTGATCTGTGGGTTGTTTGCAACCATTCTCACAATCCTCCACCTATGCCGCTCCTGTTTTTTCTTGGTCTGCCATGCCTGGGTTTAACTGCCACTATGCCTGTGTCCTTCCATTTCCTGACAAAGTTCCCTACAGTCGAAATTGACAATTGAAACCTTTGGGAAAGCTTCTTGTAGCCTTCCCCTAAACCATGACAATGAACAATCTTTGTTTTTCAGATATTTTGGGAGCTGTTTTGAAGATCCCATTCTGTCTCACTTCAGCAGAGAGTCAAAGAGAAGTGCAACTTGCATTTAGGCACCTAAAATACCTTTTCTCATGATTAAACAGACATTTCTATGAGGTTCAAGGCTTAACAACATAATCCAACCAACGTTGTGTTTAAAGTCATCAGTTTTACATGCTGTTACAGGCATTAAAATCAACAAAACCACAAGGGTTCCTATATTTTTGCACAGCCAGTTTTTCACATTTTATTTTATTTCATAAAACCAAATACTGCTTTTCAAAAAATATTTGTTTGGAAAACATCCCAGTACTTAGCTGTTCCTGGTAAATTAAAGACATACCACTTTCATATTTTTTTTGTGAAAGCAGAGTCAATTATAATGCCGGCTGAGAGGGGTTCCCAAACTTTTTCATATGACTGTATATATATATATATATATATATATATATATATATATATATATATAGTATATATGTAGTATACTTTGAATGGTGCCAGCACAGTTGTGGATGTTTATCTTTGTTCAAAAGTATTAAAAAAGTGAGACACTGCAGATGAATAGCGTAAATTATTAACTGAGAGCCTTTTTTCTAAATTTTATATAACCAAAACATGATATGAACAGGTCTTAAAAAAAGCACTTTCACCATGTTTTAAGAAGGAAATGTATCGTAAATCAGTTGACAACAGAACAACAAATTATTCTGTAATAACTTTCAGAAACACTAAGGACATTTTAATTGATGTTTTTTTTTTAAATATTATGTTTTGGCATTTTTAAGCTTTTTATTAGATAGTACAGAGATGAAATGGGGAGACAGGCCAATCAGAATCGTTCAGCCGTAGAGTGAGTGTATGTGGAGAGGCAGACGGCGCTATAAAAGGACCTGACGTATCTGTACCAAATGTAAGGCCTTGATTGTACCAGACATACAGGCCCTTGATTGGTGTGACCGCGAGAAAAATATAGTTTGCGTCGAATGGTGCCAGCAAAGTTGTGGATATTTTTGCTTTGTACAGAAGTTGAATTGTACAGTATATTTAATGTTTGTATAATTATCAAATTAATCAAGAGACAATTTTTCATACGTGACTTTAAGTTGCAGAATACAGCTGCTATAAAAGGACCGGACGTATTATAGGGTCTTGATTGGTGTGATCTCAAGATAAAAAATATATATATGAATAGTTATAGCCATTATTTTTCCAAGGATGTCCTCTTTCTTTTAAAAAAAGATACATTTTTGGCACTTTCAAGCTTTTTATTCGCTCGGACGTAGCGTGAGTGTATGTGCAGAGACATAGCGCTATAAAAGGACCTGACGTAAATGTAGCAGTAAGGCATTGATTGGTGCGACCACAAGAAAAATGTATTATGTAGGATCCTTTGAATGGTGTCAACAAATAAAAAGTAATTCATATTTATTGTGTGCAAAAGTAGGAAGGAAAGGAATAAACATGTCACATGTATAGCCATTATCCTTCCACTGTTTTCCTCGTTGTCTGTGTTGGTTCATTATGTAAGAAAAAAAAAAGCTATTATTGTTACATAAAAAATTATTGAAATGTCAAGTACCGGTAAACACTGTGTCTCAGGTGGTAGAGCGAGTCGGCTGATGATCAAAAGGGTTGGAGGTTCGATCCCCGCCCTGCCACCTGTGTCATGGTTGTTGTGTCCTTGGGCAAGACACTTCACCCACCTTGCCTCGTGTGAATGTCTATAGTTAGCCTGCTATCGGTGTA
>OX442356.1:33571743-33576743 GCA_949357725.1 Hyperoplus immaculatus | reverse complement strand
AATCTTCATCAGCCTGAGTAATCTGTATTAGGGCTGTCACTTTTTCCAAAAATGAAATTCGAACGAATTTCGAATGTCCCTAATTAATTCGAATATATTCGAATACATCCCCCCAGTGTTCTGTCCGAGCCCGGCCCATTCTATTAATCGTATTTCTTATTTAGGCACGAGCCTGATTTGAAACCCTTCTGTTTTTAATAAGTTGGCTGCTATAATTTAAGTTTTAAAACACAAATCTGCGTTGTTTGAATGACAGAAATCTGTTCAGAAGAGAACTTAATGAGTGGCGCAACACAGCCTCCGTCAGTACAGCACAGGGAGGAGCCGCAAAGCACTGAGAGCAGTTACTGTAGTAATGACGATCGGCTTGAAGGCGGTGCTGCCGTAGGAGACACGACGTGCGCGCAGTGTTGTCTCTTATAACATTACTAAAACAGGAAGCCCTACTGGCTCCGGCTCGGGCAGAGAATCTAACTCACACAGGGCTGTAGTTCCATGGACACATAAAGAAAGGCCTGTACCTGTACACTGGGCGCTGCGCTGCTCCGCTCGGCTAAGCTAGTGGCTAAGCTAGCGGCTAAGCTAGCGGGGAAGCTAGCGGCTAAGCTAGCGGGGAAGCTGCAAATTGACGTCTTTGAAAAGTACGACAGGTCTTTGTAACGTCCCCGGTGTTGAACCCACATACTCCCACACGCTGCTGCTCATATGTTCTGGTGATAGTCCAGGCCGACAATGCTCACTATGGTCCATTCTGGTCGCAAAGCAACAGATGAACATCATGATTAGCATTAGCTTTGTTTACTGATGGGTCAAGAGGGGTTACAACAGGTCACACTGATAGGACAGTTAGAAAGCGCCCTCTGCTGGATCAAAAGGGAAACTACTTTCAATGCTTATGAGACGGCAGCACACTATTTTGTATACTGTCTATGGGCAGCACACAGTCCGAATGGAGAAATACCATTCGAATTCGAACTTTTTACCCCAACTTCGAACGAATGTTCGAACTTCGAATAAAAAGTGACAGCCCTAATCTGTATCAAGGACAGTGAAGTCCAAAGAGAAAGTTCTTGCACGACCAGTTTCCAGCTCATTTTATCTCTTGGGGCGACTGTGGCTCAGGTGGTAGAGCGGGTCGGCTGATGATCAATAGGGTTGGAGGTTCGATCCCCGCCCTGCCACCTGTGTCATAGTTGTTGTGTCCTTGGGCAAGACTCTTCACCCACCTTGCCTCGTGTGAATGTCGATAGTTAGCCTGCTATCGGAGTATGAATGTGTGTGTGTGAATGGTAACGTGGGAAAGGAAAACAGGTCTCCCTTGCAAAAGAGTCTTCGGTCTCAATGGGATTTAGCTGTAGAAATAAAGGTTAGAATCTCAGATTTGCATCTTGTTGGACAGAGAGAGATCCATTGTTTCATTGTGAGAGGATTTAGTGGATGGATCCGTGTTTGCACAATGGAAGGTTTCACAACACATTCTTAAAGCCAAATTAATCTGACTCAAATCGCTCTCTCTTTCCCTTTCTCTGTCTCTCTCTCTGTCTCTGTCTCTCTCTCTCTCTCTCTCTCTCTCTCTCTCTCTCTCTCTCTCTCTCTCTCTCTCTGTCTCTCTCTCTCTCTCTGTACCTCTCTCTCTCTACCTCTCTCTGCCTCTCTCTCTCTCCCTCTCTGTCTCTCTCTATCTCTCTACCTCCCCCTCTCTCCCTCCCTCTCTCTCTCTCCCTCTCTCTCTCTCCCCCTCTCTCTCTCCCCCCTCGCTCCCTCTCTCCCTCCCTCTCTCTCTCTCCCTCTCTCTCTCTCCCCCCCTCGCTCCCTCTCTCCCTCTCTTCCTCTCTCTCCCTCTCTCCCTCTCCCCCTCTCTCTCTCTCCCCCCTTCTCTCTCTCTCCCTCTCTCTCCCTCTATCCCTCTCTCCCCCCCTCTCTCTCCCTCTCTCCCTCTCTTCCTCTCTCTCCCTGTAAGGTTTAAAATGTTTTTATTGTGTAGTCATATGCTCTTATCTAACCACTTGTTGTTTATACTCCGTAATTAACCACATGTTGTTGTGTAATATGTACTTTCCAAAGGGTCGCCATCACCTGGCTGACCGAGGCGGTCGGTTCCCAGAACAGGCATGGAATGCTGATAAACAAGAACTTCCCAGTATCATTAATCATTAGTAGATACGCACACACACAAGCTTGTAACCAACATTCAATGGGAATAAAAGGCAGACTTTGAGAGAGGAACGGCGGAGTTGATTCTGAGCAGCTTACCTCTCCCCAGTTTGCAGAAACTGAGCTGACTGTCTCTGTGTATCATTGTGTCTGTGTCTCATTTGTCTGGTTGAACTAACCTGGGTTCCTTGTCTTACACGCAAGTTTGATAAACCTAACATTTTTGGTCCTTCGAGCCGGATTAAGATTGGTTAGACAGCCAATGGGCAAATAAATTGAGAAGCAGTGTCCCAACCGCGAAAAATAGTTGACTAGAATGCAGCAAAAAACAATGTGAACTAGAGGATGCATTTCCTGCTGAAAATACGTGTGAATGCTGAAACAGCTTATGCTAAACTGGATAGCTGAGTATGAAGGGTTGAAGAATGGTTTCTTTAGTAGAAAGGTGGTTGAACAGTTGAATATATATAGAGGTTTGGATAAAACAATTTAGTTTTTTTTCTGTAATTATGAATAAGTCGAAGGACATGGATAAATAAAAAATAAATAAATAATAATAATTAAATAGTAATTGAATCGACTTGGAACTAAATTACATTGATGGCTTGAATGTATATTAATCAGATAAAGGAGTATTACGATTATACGTCTTAAGCATGAACAGTGATGAATTATTTTACTCTTATGGTAATTATGTTGTATATTTAGCAATGTCAAGATGAAGTGATAATTGAAAGACATTATTATTGGGTTTTTATTTTTATGAGTGAAATTGGTTTTCAAATGGCAAAGTGTTTCCCCATTTCAACTTTGTCTCTCCAAACTGTCTAATAAAGTGGAATAGTAGTTTTATTTTATAAAACTCCCCTTGTGAAGGTCCGAGTGCTTCAGTAGTCACATCTATGTGACCGGAAGAGTATGTCCTACATGTAACAGTGAAGGCTATGACTACCTAGACCAAGCCATACTAGGAGATGATATAAAATTGTTGCATTAATTAAAATAAATGTATATATTGCTACCACGCAACCTTATATAAATAAGATGGTGGTTATATTGAGCAATAGGCGTGCCATTGCTCAAGAGCAGGGAAGATTGATATGATAACGAATGTATTCCATACATACAACTTTGAACTTTTGTAGAGCATGTATATTTGATTGATGACGTCAGAACATGTGATGAATGAAATGCATGTTTGGAGGGAGAGAGAGCCTGTCTGAAGGAATGTGTGTGTATGAGACTCAGTCTCTGTGCAAAGAGGAAGAGAGAGCCCTGCGTGTGCTTTATGTACATGGAGACAGGGGAAGGGGCAGATGCCTCAGTGATAAACATTTTTATTTGGGCTACCTGACACAGACAACCATGTGAAACTCAAGAATGAAATCAATCCTATCCATAATTTACATTACCATGCGTCAGTATGGTTTAGAGCAAAGAAATGAGTGGTGGGATGATATGAGGATAGCTGTTACTGTTTTTGTCTAAATTAGTGCTAAAAACAATGTCCGAGGAGATAAGAGTAAATACCCTAGCAAAATGTAGGGCAAGGTGTTGGAAAACATGATACTGCTCTTTTCATTTCTGTTTCAGGATGCCAGAGAGGAGCGGTTCAGCTGACGCTTTTCCTGGGTGACTGGATTCTGTTGGTGGTCAGGAAAAAGGAAACTCTGGGACTATTCCAGGCTGGGAAAGGCCCTGTCAAGTCCGACTGACAAATCGTCCAACTGCAGCCAAAGCCAAAGAAATATCTGGATCCAAGTCACGCACTTCAGGGCAGGGGCGGATCTAGAAAAATATTCATGGGGTGGCAAGAGGGTGGCAGGAGATTTTAAGGGGTGGCAACCTGTGGCGGATGTATACAGTATGCCGATTTAATTAAAGCCATATAAATAAATATTTACTTGGGAAAGCCCCCACATTTAGATATGTTGACTAAATAACATAATACTTAATGTATTGTAGCACGAGTGAAGCCTTACATTTAAACATAAAAGGTGTCAGACAAAATGTTAAAGATTATTATTACTGGGGGCGCCTTTAGCTCAGTTGGTAAGGCGTCCCCCCCTGGGCTGGGCCCAGCAGCAGACCCGGGTTCGATTCCCACCCGCGGTCGTTCTCTGCATGTCACTCCCCTCTCTGCCCCATTTCATCTCTGTCTCTCTGCACTATCAATAAAGCATAAAAATGCCCAAAAAATATCTTAAAAAAAAAAAAAGATTATTATTACTGAATAATTACTGCATTACCTGCCTCACAACAAACACCTGCACTAATACACCAGCATGGGGCTCAAAATCTATGCAAATAGGGCTGCAATAAGTACTTAGTTAACAGTGAGTCTTTGGTATTTGTCTGTGTTAATATGAGATACTCCCATCAGATGTCAATCATCAGTCTAACTTGAGTTTAAATATCAAGTTATTCAAATACTGTAGTAATTTACATACAATACAGATAAAATCATTCATATAAATATTGTGTGGCATTTTCCTATGTTTGGTCACAAACAGTGACCTGTTAAACACACTGTAAATGGGAAGAGGTTCAGTAATGTCCAACACAGAAATAGGCCTACTGGTTATTATGAGCAATTGATAAGCACAACCTAAGACTTTAATTTAAAATAGTGTGATAAGAATTAGGAAGTATCCTTATACAAAGGCCTATAGATACAATTAAACAAAATAATTGATGAATTTCAAGGGTGTAGGTTATGATTAAACCTTGGTTTAGGATACTTTTTAAATGGGGAGTCTGGGGGTGTCCCCCCAGAAATTTTTGAGCATTCATCACTTCATTTCCTGCATTCTGGTGAATTTGTTTGCATCAAGTTTATGTAAAGT
>OX442356.1:33564243-33566743 GCA_949357725.1 Hyperoplus immaculatus | reverse complement strand
CGATGATCAAAGGGTTGGAGGTTCGATCCCCGCCCTGCCACCTGTGTCATAGTTGTTGTGTCCTTGGGCAAGACACTTCACCCACCTTGCCTCATGTGAATGTCGATAGTTAGCCTGCTATCGGTGTATGAATGTGTGTGTGAATGGTAACGTGGGAATGGGAACAGGTCTCCCTTGAAAAAGAGTCTTCGGACTCAATGGGATTTACCTGTATAAATAAAGGTTAGAAGGGAGACCTGGGGCCTATCCGAATAGTCCAATCTCCTAACCTATAAGCCTCCTTTCCTATACCTTAACCCCTAAACGTCATCGGGGTTAAAGACCTACTTCACCGGTTTGAATATGAAGGTGTATTGAATTCTGAGATCCTATGTAGTATAAATGTGAGAATTGTTTTTTTAAATCGGTTCATCCTAGCCTGAGAAAAGGCAGAAAGAGTGTTTTTTTAACCCTATATTTCTCTTTCTCGTGACATCACAGAAAGAGAAATATAGGGTTAAAAAAAAACTTACTTTGTAAATATTACTGTGATGTCTTTTACTGTGACATCACAGGAATATTTAGGAGCGAAAGTCAAGGCCGAACGCCAGAGTTAAAAAAACAAAATAATAAGAATTGGAGTTAATTGAGGGAGAAGTAAAAATGCTGCGAGCGTCTAATGCAATTTACAAGTTCAGACGGGCGTATAGGGGAACAACAGCACACACACACACACACACACACACACACACACACACACACACACACACACACACACACACACACACAAACACACACACACACACACACACACACACACATACACACACATAGAAGATCCTCACATAGGCACATACACACAAACACACACACACACACACACACACACACACACACACACACATAGAAGATCCTCACATAGGCACACACACACAAACACACACACAGCCACACACACACACACACACACATGCACGCATGCACGCAGGCAAGCAGGAAGGCAGGCACACACACACAGACACACACACACACACACACCTACTCTTAACCACAAACACACACACACACACACACACACACACACACACACACACACACACACACACACACACACACACACAGACAAATGACCAGAGTTCACAGAGAGAAAAAAACACAAGACGAGAAAAATAAGTCGCTGTTTTGATTTGAACGTATATGGCTGGCCCTGCAAGGCACTTAAAAAACAGCTTACAATGCAACAACATCCATTCTTCTCTCATCTATTGCATAAGTCACCCTTATAATACTGTGTGTGTGTGTGTGTGTGTGTGTGTGTGTGTGTGTGTGTGTGTGTGTGTGTGTGTGTCTGTATGTCTGTGTGTGTATGTGTGTAAAATCCATTTCCTTGCTAACCCCTCCCTTTCGAATAATTTACAGAAGCTACGGTGGCCTTCAAGGACAAGAAGCTATAGTTACTAAAGATGGCATCATCCACCACTGCCTCAAGTCTTTCCACAATATCAAGTGATGAGGTGAAGATGTATTTAGTTATTTATTCTATAGTACTTCTTCTTCTTCTTGGTCTTCCAACAGGTGCATTTCCCCAGGACGCCCACTATATATAAAAATGTTTAAAGGCCGTTAAGTTTGTCCGTTCTGAGCTACTGTAGACAAAATCCTTAATTACAAAAAGTACATTTTCCCCAAACACACACAGATGGTTCATTCTTCGAGGCAAAGAGACTTGGAAACCGAATCCCTCTCTTTACGTGTGTGTGTGTGTGTTTGTGTGTGTGTGTGTGTGTGTGTGTGTGTGTGTTTGCGTGTGTGTGTTTGCGTGTGCGTGTGTGCGCGAGTGTGTGTGTGTGTGTGTAAATGGATTTTTGATTGTCAAACGGCACATGCTCGATCATCATTATTACACCAAAGGAGCTCCAAGCCTTTCCAAGAAAAACACACACACTCACACACACACACACACACACACACACACACACACACACACACACACACACACACACACACACTCACACACTAACTCTTTCCAAGAAACACAGCTTGCTAGATAATGGGTAGTTGGATTTCAAAGGAGAACCATAGAGTAGTATTTACATGATTGTTGGTACACATGTTCAAACACCATCCACATATGCTAAGGGTTAGAATTAGAAAATTACAGAAAATTAGGTATAGTGGGAGCGTCCGAGGACGTCCCCCCCATGGGCCTCGGCCAGCAGCGGACCCGGGTTTGATTCCCGCCTGCGGTCGTTCTCTAGCCTGGTCCAACCAGACCATCGTACTTCATTTCATTTGTACAGAAGGTCTGGAAGTGCTGTAATTGGCAAACGTTCACTCACTTGGAGGCGGGTGTCTGTCAAAGTTTAAAACTATTGGATCTGCCCAGTGCCACTCTCGATTGGCCAACCAATCGCATCACGTTTGGTCGTCACGTGTGTCATGAGCCGGCTTTTGACGGTGCGTTCCAGTTGGACAGGGAACTCGGAAATTTCTGACTTCACTACATATTGTCTATGGATCT
>OX442356.1:33544243-33551743 GCA_949357725.1 Hyperoplus immaculatus | reverse complement strand
GGAGGGGTCTCTTCTCTCTCCAATAACTCATACAGTGCAATTAAAAGCACCGCTAGATTCAGGGAGTTCTCCCACAGCTGAAAGACACATATATCTCTTACATTGTAGGGAGTCATAAACATAGTCTGTTAAGTTTACTAGAACAAAGGTCACTAGCAGAACAGTATTGCAATGTGTTACAGCATCAAAATGTTATAATATATATAATGAAACAAAGTTTTGTTGACAGAAATACATCAAGATTAAAATGCATCAAGTATAGAATAGACATTAGAAAAGTGTATGAAAGACCCTTACGTTCAAATTAGAACTGAAAACGAAAATTAAGTAGAAATGAAATGTTTAAGTGTATATTGTTTTTGGCATTTTCATGCTTTATTGACAGTGTAGAGACAGAGTTGAAATGGGGCAGAGAGGGGAGTGACATGCAGAGAACGACCGCGGGCTGGAATCGAACCCGGGTCCGCTGCTGGCCGAGGCCCATGGGGGGGGGGACGCCCTACCAACTGAGCTAAGGGCGCCCCCGTTGAAATGTATATTAAGTGGTACAGTCGTATCATAAGGACAAGCAACAATTACGTTTAAAGGTGCTTCGAGGAACTTTCAGTGTGTGTTAATTCTAGCGTCCCCCTTTGGAAAAAGCGGTAGTGTTTTTACCACGCCAGCTGTTGTTCCTGGGTGAGCGTATACCCATGACAAAGGCATTAAGAAAAACTATATAAAAATAGCGTTATTTGCACTGATGGTCTTGTTTGCTGTTACATGTAATTCATGATCATCAGAGGAAAAATTAGACTGTTTCAGAAATATTGAAAAGTTCCTCGTAGCACCTTTAACGTGTGTGTGTGTGTGTGTGTGTGTGTGTGTGTGTGTGTTTGTGTGTGTGTCTGTCTGTGTGTGTGTGTGTGTGTGAATGTGTGTGTGTGTATGTGTGTGTGTGTGTGTGTGTGTGTGTGTGTGTGTGTATTCTCTCATAGAGACAGGTTGTAACATGGCGGTTTTAAGGTGTTTGATGTTTGATCTGTGTAGACGTGCCAGTGTATCGATGTGTTGTGGAAGCATGAGGTGTTCATTGATTGTGTGTGTGTGTGTGTGTGTGTGTGTGTGTGTGTTTGTGACAATGTGTTTGAATATGTGCGTGTGTGTGTGACAATGTGTTTGTCTGTGTGTGTGTGTGTGTGTGTGTGTGTGTGTGTGTGTGTGTGTGTGTGTGTGTGTGTGTGTGTGTGTGTGTGTGTGTGTGTGTTGTAGAGGCAGGAGGTGCAGGTGATGTGGACAGTCACATTCTACAAGATTGTTTATCGATTGAAACAGTATTCAAGATCCCATTTTGTTTTGCCCCTAACATGTCCACCTGACATACAGAACACTAGACATTATACACATCTTCACCTCATCACTCGATCATGTGGAAAGACTTGAGGCAGTGGTGGATGATGCCATCTTTAGTAACTATAGCTTCTTGTCCTTGAAGGCCACCGTAGCTTCTGGAAATTCTCCCAAAGGGGGGTAAAAAACTTCCGGGAAAATGTTGTATATGGATTGATAGGCTACTTTTCCTGCTCATCCGCACTAACCCTAACACAAAAGTGATTTTTTTAAATTCTTTATTGCTTCTGTATATTTCAGTGTAAACGGTCCCGATGAACCTCGCATACACAACGGATGGTTAAGTAGACTGTATGTAGTATATACACTGCTGCTTGAAAGTTTGTGAACCCCTTTAGCCTTTTGGAATTGTATTTATTTTAACCACTATTAATTAATTGTTATCAATACCAGTCTTTTCTATATGAAATAACAGATGTTTGTTTATCAATTCAACATTTTTCTTGGTAACACTTTAGTTCGATAGTCCACAGTTGACACTCAACAAGCCATCAGTTGATACACAGTTGCATGTCAACAGTGAATGAGTTTACATATCTCAACAGATACGTAACATGAATTCAACTAACTGTAAGTTAACCATAAGTTGCACTATTAGTAGATGATTAGTTGACTGTCAACAATGAATGAGTTTACATATCTCAACAGATACGTAACATGAATTCAACTAACTGTAAGTTAACCATAAGTTGCACTATTAGTAGATGATTAGTTGACATTCAACAGAGCTTGTTCAACAGATAAAAAACAAGGATTCAACTAACTGTCTGTTAACTATAGGTTGCACTATTAGTAGATGTTTAGTTGATATTCAATAGTGATTAAGTTGATACATATTTAGAATGCATTCAACTGTCAGTTAACTATAAGTTGCAATTTTAGTAGATGTTGTTTTGTACACGTAACATGCATTCAACTAACTGTCAGTTAACTATTAGTTGCATTATTAGTAGATGGTCAGTTGATATTAAACAGTGAGTTAGTTGATACTCAACAAAGCTTGTCAACAAATATGTAACATGCATTCAACTAAGTGTTAGTTAACTATACAATAATTTTATTTTGTTAATTTATTTTTACAAAAACAGTCTGCAACAGACATTGTACTTTTTATTACATGTTCTTTGCAAATATTCAACTATCAGTTGAGTGCCAACTTCTAGTAAGTTGACTATCAACTGCTGTTATTAACCAATTCTCAACTTACGTTTCATATGGATCAACTTTCCCACCACTCACAAGGAACACATCTAATGAATGAACATTCAACCCTTGTTGATCATATATGTTCATTGTAAAATAAAGATGAGAATGTTTTATCAATCAATAGGCACCCTGTGTAGGTGACTACCTGTTGATTGTCATATGACTGTCGACAAACTATCAGTCAATATTCAACTTAGCATAAGTAGACAGGTCTTGGGACTGTCAAATTAAAGTGAAAACAGTTTAGTGTCTACACACTATTAACAGAGGAAAACAGAGAAAATGGTTGACTATCAGTTGATTCTCAACAAACTATCAGTCGATGTTTAACTACGCATTAGTAGAAAGGTCTTAGGACTGTCAAATTAAAGTGAAAACAGTTTAGTGTCTGCAAACTATCAACAGAGCAAAACAGAGAAAATAGTTGATTCTCAACAAACTATCAGTCGATATTCAACTAAGCATTAGTAGAGAGGTCTTAGGACTGTCAAATTAAAGTGAAAACAGTTTAGTGTCTGTAGACACTCTACAAACTAGTAACAGTACAAAATAGAGACAAGTTTTGCTCAACTGATGAGTAACACTGGATGACCCCAAAGTAAAGTTAAAAAATATATAGGCAGCATATCTGAACAGGAAAGAACATTTATTTAAAGTAAATTTAACTTTTTTCAGTAGTTACACAACATGTAGGTACACAGCAAGTACCATCAATACCTCTAAAAAAGACAATAAAACTAATGCATGTATTTATTTAGGTGTCACTTTAGGCAATTGTTTAACGACAGATCGTCCAAAAATTGACATTCAAAAAGCTCAGTAAAGTGTACCATAACACCCAGTACCACTAGTTATGATACTGAGCAAACATATGTAATATATAACATCAGTTCTCATGAAACGCTTTGTTATGGTAAGAAAAAGATATATAATTTTGTTATGGACCAGAATATCTGAAGCTCCTAGTAGCTCGGGAGAAAATGGATTAACAGCAATGGTGAAACAAGACACACTGATTCAGCAGTTAGGTTTGACAAGTAAATGTAAAATACTTATTTTCTACTCTCTCTCTTCCTTGAAGTGTATGTCATTGTTGATTCTCAGTAAAACATAAAAAAAACACAACAGTGCCATTTTTTTCATTATGGACTCAAGAAAAAACAACTTAATTATCACTCTCCTGTGACCAACCACTAGTTTAACCTGGTCCTGCCACTGTTATTTGAATGAGCACATTTGAATAATTTTTCGCTCTCTTTAGATCCAGTTGTTGGGTTTACTAGCCACTCCAGGCCTGCTGTGCTCCTCTTCAATTGAAGCAGTCGGGCTGAAGAATCCAGGAATCTTGTCCTATCACCCAGTTGATGAACATAGAAAGAAATGATCTGAGAATTACCACAAAATAGTTCAAATGCATTTTGATTTCCTTTATCTAAATCATTATAGCATTGTGGTTCCACATTAAAACACATAATGCTTTCTATTGCTGTAATAAAATTTATTTGGTACCCTAATCAAATAAAATTCTCACTGAACCTTGTACAGATTGAAATTATTTTTTAATTAAAGAAACATGTAATCTCTATGACCATTCTACACAACACCACGTATGCATAGACTCAGTTTTTGCTCACTTTAGACTGAAATAGCAATGTACACTTTGAATGTGGAACATGCAAACATTTATTCAAATACAGTTTAGTGTCTATAAACACACTTTATTTAGACAGATACTTGTGAAGCTAGGCAGCGCTAGGCTCATGCTAACGTTGCTAATATAGCTAGCGCGCTAGGCACGGCGCTAATGCTAACGTGGCTATGCTAGCGGGAGGCCGCGTCGCTAATATATATGACATTATTCTTACATACACAAAACGATATCTCACAAATACCTCAGTTAACTCACCAATTATTCCCTTTGGCTAATGGCAGCATACTTGTGACCACCACGGGTCTTCAGTGTGAGATGGATGGGTTGGTCAAGCTGGCTTTTAGCACATAGCTTTACTGTCCAGGCACACATCCATTTTTTAGCTGCCCAGGTCAGTAAAACGAGCCCTCTTTGTCTGGAAAAAGCCCTAACCACGCTGGGGCAGTTCAAGTGCTTGAAAAAGGTGGGTAATCGTAATGTCGATAATATTCGAAAATCCAGACTCCAAACATATTATCACCTTCCCAAAGTTTAAATACATATTTATAGATGTATCTATGTTTTTTTATATAATTGTTAATATTAGCAATGGCTGTATAAACCTCTCAAGATTAGAAGACCTAAATAGGCCTACATAGAGTGGTGTGCAATACAATGCGAACGTATAGTGGTTACTGATAAATAACAACTATAACCTGTAGGACATTATTGATAATAGTGTGAGCAGAAATTATATGAAACAAATATATATTGATCTATTAATGTGTATTTTAAACTTTGGGAAGGTGAAAATATGTTTGGAGAGACTTTATTTAGGAAACATATTTCATTTCTAACTGTATCGACATTACGATTTCCCACTTTTTTCAAGCACTTGAACTCCCCCAGCTTGGTTGGTAAGGGCTGTTTAAGCGAGAGGTCTCGTTCTTTATTGGCAGCTAGAGAGAAGGTTGTGTGTCTGGTCAGTAAAAGCAGCAGCTATATGCTAAAGACCGCTTGACCAACCAATCCATCTCACACTGAAGACCCGTGGTGGTCACAAGTATGCTGCCATTAGCCAAAGGGAATAATTGGTGAGTTAACTGAGGTATTTGTGAGATATCGTTTTGTGTATGTAAGAATAATGTCATATATATTGGCGACGCGGCCTCCCGCTAGCATAGCCACGTTAGCATTAGCGCCGCGCCTAGCGCGCTAGCTATATTAGCAACGTTAGCATGAGCCTAGCGCTGCCTAGCTTCACAAGTGTCTGTCTAAATAAAGTGTGTTTATAGACACTAAACTGTATTTGAATAAATGTTTGCATGTTCCACATTCAAAGTGCACATTGCTATTTCAGTCTAAAGTGAGCAAAAACTGAGTCTATGCATGTGGTGTTGTGTAGAATGATAGAGATTACATGTTTCTTTAATTAAAAAATAATTTCAATCTGTACAAGGTTCAGTGAGAATTTTATTTGATTAGGGTACCAAATATATTTTATTAAAGCAATAGAAAGCATTATGTGTTTTAATGTGGAACCACAATGCTATAATGATTTAGATAAAGGAAATCAAAATGCATTTGAACTATTTTGTGGTAATTCTCAGATCATTTCTTTCTATGTTCATCAACTGGGTGATAGGACAAGATTCCTGGATTCTTCAGCCCGACTGCTTCAATTGAAGAGGAGCACAGCAGGCCTGGAGTGGCTAGTAAACCCAACAACTGGATCTAAAGAGAGCGAAAAATTATTCAAATGTGCTCATTCAAATAACAGTGGCAGGACCAGGTTAAACTAGTGGTTGGTCACAGGAGAGTGATAATTAAGTTGTTTTTTCTTGAGTCCATAATGAAAAAAATGGCACTGTTGTGTTTTTTTTATGTTTTACTGAGAATCAACAATGACATACACTTCAAGGAAGAGAGAGAGTAGAAAATAAGTATTTTACATTTACTTGTCAAACCTAACTGCTGAATCAGTGTGTCTTGTTTCACCATTGCTGTTAATCCATTTTCTCCCGAGCTACTAGGAGCTTCAGATATTCTGGTCCATAACAAAATTATATATCTTTTTCTTACCATAACAAAGCGTTTCATGAGAACTGATGTTATATATTACATATGTTTGCTCAGTATCATAACTAGTGGTACTGGGTGTTATGGTACACTTTACTGAGCTTTTTGAATGTCAATTTTTGGACGATCTGTCGTTAAACAATTGCCTAAAGTGACACCTAAATAAATACATGCATTAGTTTTATTGTCTTTTTTAGAGGTATTGATGGTACTTGCTGTGTACCTACATGTTGTGTAACTACTGAAAAAAGTTAAATTTACTTTAAATAAATGTTCTTTCCTGTTCAGATATGCTGCCTATATATTTTTTAACTTTACTTTGGGGTCATCCAGTGTTACTCATCAGTTGAGCAAAACTTGTCTCTATTTTGTACTGTTACTAGTTTGTAGAGTGTCTACAGACACTAAACTGTTTTCACTTTAATTTGACAGTCCTAAGACCTCTCTACTAATGCTTAGTTGAATATCGACTGATAGTTTGTTGAGAATCAACTATTTTCTCTGTTTTGCTCTGTTGATAGTTTGCAGACACTAAACTGTTTTCACTTTAATTTGACAGTCCTAAGACCTTTCTACTAATGCGTAGTTAAACATCGACTGATAGTTTGTTGAGAATCAACTGATAGTCAACCATTTTCTCTGTTTTCCTCTGTTAATAGTGTGTAGACACTAAACTGTTTTCACTTTAATTTGACAGTCCCAAGACCTGTCTACTTATGCTAAGTTGAATATTGACTGATAGTTTGTCGACAGTCATATGACAATCAACAGGTAGTCACCTACACAGGGTGCCTATTGATTGATAAAACATTCTCATCTTTATTTTACAATGAACATATATGATCAACAGAGGGTTGAATGTTCATTCATTAGATGTGTTCCTTGTGAGTGGTGGGAAAGTTGATCCATATGAAACGTAAGTTGAGAATTGGTTAATAACAGCAGTTGATAGTCAACTTACTAGAAGTTGACACTCAACTGATAGTTGAATATTTGTAAAGAACATGTAATAAAAAGTACAATGTCTGTTGCAGACTGTTTTTGTAAAAATAAATTAACAAAATAAAATTATTGTATAGTTAACTAACACTTAGTTGAATGCATGTTACATATTTGTTGACAAGCTTTGTTGAGTATCAACTAACTATCTACTAATAATGCAACTAATAGTTAACTGACAGTTAGTTGAATGCATG
>OX442356.1:33531743-33539243 GCA_949357725.1 Hyperoplus immaculatus | reverse complement strand
GTTCAAAATGTAGGCAAGGCAAGGCTAGTTTATTTCTATAGCACAATCCAGACACAAGGCCATTCAAAGAAGTGCTTTACTGGGCATAACAACACATACAGTATAGAGCACACATTACAAACGCGAATGGAAAACATGACGAGAAATAGAACATAAAAGATATTAAAAAAACAATTATAAAATTAAAATTAAATAAAAATAAACATTACAGGTTAAAAGGGAAACAGAAAAGTCTTGAGACCCGATTTAAAAGAGCCGAGTGTTGCAGCGGACCTCACGATCTCTGGAAGTTGGTTCCAGAGATCGGGTGCATTAAAACGGAAGGCTGCCTCTCCCTGTCTATGTAGTATTTAATTAATAATTTTAAATGTTCAAGTCATGTCTCAGTGAAAGCTTCCCTATCCAACACATGGCTCCACTTATACTTAATTAACACTGGCTGTTTCAAACAATGCATAGGAAAAACCCTCAATTTCCCTCTCAATGGATACTTCATTAGGCCTATTTGTATTAAAACAATGTGTGTGTGTGTGTGTGTGTGTGTGTGTGTGTGTGTGTGTGTGTGTGTGTGTGTGTGTGTGTGTGTGTGTCGCCAAAAAGACAGTGTCAGTTGTCTACAGTCTCAATTGCACACATTCAACCAAAATCCCCAATCAGTTGAATTTCCAGAGCAGCACATTAAAGTGGATGATAAAATTACACTATTGTCATGAAGAATATGGCAGTAATCACTTAACATAGACATCAGAAACAAAAGACCTTTAGACGAGTGTGTGTGCGTGTGTGTGTGTGTGTCTGTGTGTGTGTGCGTGTGTGTGTGTGCGTGTGTGTGTGTGTGTGTGTGTGTGTGTGTGTGCGTGTGTGTGTGTGCGTGTGTGTGTGTGTGCGTGTGTGTGTGTGTGCGTGTGTGTGTGTGTGTGTGTGTAACTCGGCCCATCAGTGGAACATCACATGCACGCTCAGAGAGTTTCACAAATTAAAAATTGTCCGCTACTTTTCATGACCTGTATATGAGCATTTTTCTGGTTTTAACAGCTACTACCATAAGATTTAAAACCCTTCTCATCTCAGCCAGGGATTTATAACACACAGACAGCAACTAGAACATTGAAAATAAAGTTCCCCAAATTATATCCTCATGATGAAATAGGCAGAAAGCAGGGAGAGCTTTGGAACAAGAACAAGTCAAAAGCTAAACGTGTTTAATCTGACATATACATACATACATACATATAAATACATTACCTCATGGCCATGCATCCTGCTGCCGTCTCTCTTTCACTCGCTTTCTAAACAAATACACATGTCTATGACCTTCAGAATAGTGCTGAGAATGATTATGGAAAGTTTAGTTGATGTAAGTGCTTTAGAAGTTGAGATTTTTTGGTTCAGAGTATTGAAAAAAAGTAATAATGTTGAGATAATGTCCGTTAAAGATGGTTGTATAGGAGAAATATACAGACGCAAACAGACAAGGTTTAGTCAAATAAACACCTGAATGTACATGTTGGACCTTTTGATTTATACTAGTATGAAAGAAGACATGTTATGGAAGATAAATAGACAGGAATCTCAAAACCAGTGCTTGAAAAAAATATATTTTTGCCTACAATGTGTCTTGTTTTAATACGAGTTAAATTTGGCCTGGGATTTATATCACACTCACAGCAACTAGAAGTACAGAAAGAAAGTTCCCCCAATTATCTCTAATGATGAAAGAGAAAGCAGAGAGAGCTCTGGAACAAGAACACATCAAAAGCTACAAACTGCAGAAGTTAAAAGTTAGTCTAGTTGAAAAGGGGCAAAATATAATACGGGAAGTCAGTAGACTGACAGCAAGATGGGAAGGACGAGGAAGCATGAGTTATTGGGTATGTCTGACCCTTAAATGACATTCAAAAAATCATAATTTTATCATCAAGTTTTTTATCAATTCATTTGTATTAGTTTTTTTTTTAACATATAACCATTTAAAACAGCTACAACAATACAATACATACATTTGCTTTTTATTTAATTTTTATTTAATTTTTTTTTTTGATGTATCATATGCCCCTGTACAGCACTTTGAATGGCCTTGGGCCTGAATTGTGCTATAGAAATAAACTTGCCTATTTGTTTATTATGTATAAACATCCATCCATCCATCCATCCATCCATCCATCCATTCATCCATCTATCCATTCATCCATACATCCATCTATCCATTTATCCATCCATCTATCCATCCATCTATCCATCCATCCATCCATCCATCCATCCATACATCCATCCATCCATCCATCCATCCATCCATACATCCGTCTATCCATCCATCCATCTATCCGTCTATCCGTATATCCGTCTATCCATCTATCTCAGCCTTGTGTAGTATTTCAAACATTGAACATTATTGTTGAAGAGAAAGTGACATGATGTAACATTGTTGCCTCAAAGCAGCCAACTGTGTGTGTGTGTGTGTGTGTGTGTGTGTGTGTGTGTGTGTGTGTTTGACATAGTGTGTGTGTGTGTGTGTGTGTGTGTGTGTGTGTGTGTGTGTGTGTTTGACATAGTGTGTGTGTGTCTGTGTGTCATCTCACTGGCCAGATGTCACATTCCATTTTTCATTGTTTATTTTTATCTTTAATATATTTTTTTCTCATTTAAATTATTCAGTCGACCTCATTAGCAGCCAACTGTGTGTGTGTGTGTGTGTGTGTGTGTGTGTGTGTGTGTGTGTGTGTGTGTGTGTGTGTGTGTGTGTGTGTGTGTGTGTGTGTGTGTGTGTGTGTGTGTGTTATCAAAGAGTCATAACAATACGTTCTGAAGCTAAAGCCCCCAACGGACACAACCAGAAAAGATCAAATGTCTGGCACTGAGATTACACACACACTCACACAAACACACCCACACACACACACTCACACACACACACACAATCACACAAACACACACACACACACTTACAAAAACACCCTAACACACACACACACACACACACACACACACACACACACACACAGAGATCAGCGGTTGCGGTTGTCGACCTCGTTAGTTTATCACAGAAGGGGATTTTGAGTTTGATCTTGTGTTGCATGTTTTTCACTGTATTACCTCACATTTCTGAGCCCAATTTACCAAGAAAGATGAAGTTTGTGAATGTCTATAAAGCTGGGTTTAAGTCACATACGGCTGCCACTAATGCATGATGTAGAACACCAGGATAGCAGCTTAACAAGCCTTTAAAGCTATATTGCGTAACTTTTTTCATATAAATTAATGTTGGTTACATTCAGTGGCGGACTCAGACAGTTTGAAGGGCAGGGGCGAAAAATAAAAAGGGCACATTCTGGACAACATGAGGCCCGA
The DNA here is from genome assembly GCA_949357725.1 of Hyperoplus immaculatus. NCBI lineage: Eukaryota > Metazoa > Chordata > Actinopteri > Uranoscopiformes > Ammodytidae > Hyperoplus > Hyperoplus immaculatus. Next base: position 33,535,895 of record OX442356.1, on the reverse strand, counting down.
CCAGCGCACACAGTAGCTTTTCTAACTCAATGGTGTTTTGTTCCCCCAACGGAGCCTTAAAGGCAGCGCTGCCTGGAAGGCCCTATCCCCTAACCTTAGCAAGCGCTGCCTGGAAGGCCCTATCCCCTAACCTTAGCCCTGTGAAACCCAAGCATTGATTTTGTTGATGTAGGATTTGTTTCTCCTTTTTAAAATTGCTTTAGCAAGCCTCTGATCAGGAAAATATATTTAAAAAAAAAATTCCTGAGGATTTTGAGAAAACGTTGCAAAATTGCAACAACGGTTCTTAGTGGTTACAAATTAGGGTTAGGGTTGGGTTAGGGTTAGGGTTGGGGTTGAGGTTGGGGTTGGGGTTAGAGGGTTAGGGTTAGGGTTAGAGGGTTAGGGTTAGGGCTAGGGTTAGGGTTAGGGTTAGGGTTAGAGGGTTAGGGTTAAGGGTTAGAGGGTTAGGGGTTAGAGGGTTAGGGTTAGGGTTAGGGTTAGGGGGTTAGGGTTAGAGGGTTAGGGTTAGGGTTAGGGTTAGAGGGTTAGGGTTTAGGGTTAGGGTTAGAGGGTTAGAGGGTTAGAGGGTTAGGGTTAGGGTTAGGCTTAGAGGGTTAGAGGGTTAGGGTTAGGGTTAGGGTTAGGGGTTAGGGTTAGGGTTAGGGTTGGGTTAGGGGTTAGGGTTGGGGTTGGGTTAGGGTTAGGGTTAGAGGGTTAGGGTTAGGGTTAGAGGTTAGGGTTAGGGTTAGAGGTTAGGGTTAGGGTTATGGTTAGGGTTAGAGGGTTAGGGTTAGGGTTAGAGGGTTAGTGTTAGGGTTAGAGGTTAGGGTTAGGGTTAGGGTTAGGGGTTAGGTTTAGGGTTAGGGATAGGGTTAGGGTTAGGGTTAGGGTTAGGGGTTGGGGTTAGGGTTGGGGTTAGGGGTTGGGGTTCGGGTTAGAGGGTTCGGGTTAGGGTTAGGGTTGGAGTTGGGGTTAGGGGTTAGGGTTAGGGTTAGAGGGTTAGGGGTTAGGGGTTAGGGTTGGGGTTAGGGTTAGGGTTAGGGTTAGGGTTATTATTATATTATATTATTAATTATTATACTATAAAGCAAGACTGGAATTCAATGGGAGTAATTTTTCAAAACAAAAGTTTGGTAGTTGTGTTATAGTTTTAGGCTACAGTTTAAGGTTATTTAGTTTTATATAAAACTAAATGACTTTAAACCTTAAACTTTAGTGAACTTTAGCTTAAAAAACAAATAATACACAATTTACTCATGATAAGTGATTGGGCCTTTTGTTTTGAAAAATGACTCCCATTGAAGCCCAGTGTTGCGTTTTTGCAACATTAAAAGAAATCACTGAAAATCATGTAAATTTAACTTTTTTAGTTTGGTTATTGAAGTAATATGTTACAGAACAACTTTACAATACAGGAAAAAATATTAAAGGTCAAGTACTTACTTGGAAAATTGTTAAAATTGATCCAACAGAGAGAGTTGGGAGCTCAGTGGGAGTCATCCATGTTGTTTGAATTTGAAATGTTGCTGTTCTTACAATATTAATATGTTCCCGCCGAAATTGGTGATTTGATACATTGTATAGTCTGGAGTGCTGGAATATGTAGTATTTGTGTAAATTTAGTCCTGGAAAATGACTACAAAACAGCTTCCAATAGATGTTGCAAATGTACAACAGTGGGTCTCAGAGGGTTAGCAAGCGCTGCCTGGAAGGCCCTATCCCCTAACCTTAGCAAGCGCTTCCTGGAAGGCCCTATCCCCTAACCTTAGCAAGCGCTTCCTGGAAGGCCCTATCCCCTAACCTTAGCAAGCGCTTCCTGGAAGGCCCTATCCCCTAACCTTAGCAAGCGCTTCCTGGAAGGCCCTATCCCCTAACCTTAGCAAGCGCTTCCTGGAAGGCCCTATCCCCTAACCTTAGCAAGCGCTTCCTGGAAGGCCCTATCCCCTAACCTTAGCAAGCGCTTCCTGGAAGGCCCTATCCCCTAACCTTAGCAAGCGCTTCCTGGAAGGCCCTATCCCCTAACCTTAGCAAGCGCTTCCTGGAAGGCCCTATCCCCTAACCTTAGCAAGCGCTTCCTGGAAGGCCCTATCCCCTAACCTTAGCAAGCGCTTCCTGGAAGGCCCTATCCCCTAACCTTAGCAAGCGCTTCCTGGAAGGCCCTATCCCCTAACCTTAGCAAGCGCTTCCTGGAAGGCCCTATCCCCTAACCTTAGCAAGCGCTTCCTGGAAGGCCCTATCCCCTAACCTTAGCAAGCGCTTCCTGGAAGGCCCTATCCCCTAACCTTAGCAAGCGCTTCCTGGAAGGCCCTATCCCCTAACCTTAGCAAGCGCTTCCTGGAAGGCCCTATCCCCTAACCTTAGCAAGCGCTGCCGTGAAGGTCCCATTTGGGGCACTTGTTAAATCTCCATGTAGCACTTACCTTTGGCACTCTGTAGTTTGGTTTATTTGAAGCTATAGTACTGACGTGATTCCTGTTGTTCTGAGTTTGTACCTTCATGGTTGAATTTACTTAATATTAGTCGCTTTGGATAAAAGCCTCAGCTAAATAGAATGTAATGTAACAAAACACCAAACACTGTGTTTGTAGATGTTAAAAAAACAGTTGGGTTCATAAAATTAAAAGGGGAGTCTGCCCCCCCCCCCCCTAGAAAATCAATTTAGCTTTAAAGACACTGTTTCCCCTTATTCTAGTGTAGGGGGTCAAACCTATGGTCAACCCTGTGCCGCCACCGTGCGGCCAAAACACTGCAGTACACCCTTACCTCTTCAGGTGGGTGTGTCTAAACGCTAGCCTGAAGCCCCACCCCGGATGATAGCCGGGGACTTCAAAAGCGCCCGCACAGCATCATTCTTTCTTTCTGGTAATCGGCTGTTTGCTGATACACCTATAGAAACAACAAGTCTGTACAGATCTACAAGGGCCCTCTTCAGCCCTGAATCAACCACCACGTGTTTTACTAAGGCTATCGCCTGCGGCCGCGGCGATCTCTAAAACAACGAAGTGTTGAAGCTGTTCCGTTGGAACGACCAGAAGAACACTGGAGACAGGCGGTTTATCCAGAAACCTGCCTTTGGACCAAGGACGTAAGCCGGTCGAATTGGTCTTCGATCGCAACCACACCACACGAGAAGCAGGCGGGTTTATCCAGAAACTCAGCTCTCGGACCGCGGACTGGATAGCCGATCGAGTGATCTTCGACCGCCATCCCCGCACCAAATCAGCTGCGCCCTCTTGCCCTTTTTCCTGCGATCTGACACCGCAGAGATCACCTCACCAGCTCATCGCCGTCTCGTGGGCCCCTGTCGCCCGTCCTGGAAAGGAGTGGCCTACCCGCCTCAACAACGACGAAGCAGTGGGAATTAAGTTTCCCCAAGTGAGATTTTGGCTTTATAATTACCTGGGCAGATGTTTAGTTATTATTTACTTTTTAAGGTGTGAACAGTACTGTTTATTTTCGAATTTGTGTTTGCTATTTTGAAACAAGCTGTGTGATCAATCTCCGTTTGTCTTCTCCCCCACGGAGAGCCAGAACGGAAAGTTCGATCTTTTCATTCACGCTGCAGTGTGGAAAAAGTCTGCTGTATGTTTTAAAAACCTAACACCTTTCTTTTCCCCCCTCTCCGCGTCCAAGCGTGGCCTTTCCTCCTCTTCCTCTCCTGCACGCACGTAGATAGCACGTTTGATGGTAGCCTTGATCAGATAGAATTGGTGCTAAGATCTTTGGTAGAATCCCTTTTTAAAGAGCTAGTGTTTGTTCGAAATTCCCCGCCTCAAATATCATTCGTCAGGTCCTTTGTTCCAAACGTAGACGCCCTTTTGAGCACCCGTGGTAATCACTTCCCCCATCGGGGAAAGTAGGATAGCCTAGCTTAGCCATCCAGGGACGCCATTTTGTGTCATTAATAACCTAGCCTATTTGGGCCGCCATTTTGTGCCTCTCGTGTCCCAAGTCACGTGGGAGCTTCCCCGTCCCTTTTGTTCTTGCTCCGCTACCCACACACACACACTCACTCACTCACTCACTCACACACACACACACTCACTCGCTCCGCTACACACTCACTCACTCACTCACTCACTCACTCACTCACACACACACACTCACTCACTCCCACACACACACACATTGGTACATAGCTGTATAAACAACAATGTTCTAGACGTTTTT
>OX442356.1:33501743-33519243 GCA_949357725.1 Hyperoplus immaculatus | reverse complement strand
GCATGTAAACAGTAAAAGTTTTTAAGTTTTTAATCTATTTTCTATCCATCTCTTAAACCGAAACAGATTCAAATAATGTTTTATCACAATCAACCCTTTGTTTGTCACACATGTACCACAGGCCTTACAAGACTGTCCCTGCGTTCCAAATCACATACTCTTTCTTTTTACTGCACTACATACTAAAGTACAGAAGAGTTTTAGTCTTTTTACTACACTACATACTAAAGTACAGAAGAGTTTTAGTCTTTTTACTACACTACATACTAAAGTACAGAAGAGTTTTAGGGCCACAGACAAGAGAGAGAAAAAAAATCAGATAAGGAAGATTTTTTTTCATTATGTCGAAATGTCAAGCACAAAGACGAATACTCCAAAATGCTATTGGAGTTAGTGGGGCGTTTGTGTATGTTCAGCATACTACAATTGACGTGCATGTATTGGGACATACTAAATCTTTTTCTGGAATACTAAATAGTAGGGAAGTATGGGGATTGGAACGTAGGGTATGTTCTTTCTAAATCAGGCAAACTGCAACCTCTCTACCAGCGTTGACCTTGAAAAAGCTCAAATTAAAGCTAGGGTGTGTAACTTTTTCACTGTAATAATCGTCCAAAATGTCATATTAGCCGTTCAGCTATATGTAGGTGAAGTGGTCTGAGAATATCTACTCATCACTTTGCTCTGCCCTGCCTCTGTGTGCCGGCCCCCAAAAATTGCCACCGCTCATGTACACTTTGACCAATCAGAGCGAGGCTCCGATTCTCTGTTCTTATTGGCTGTTGGGACTGTCCATTCACTTTGGCACCGACGTTTTTGCGTCAGTTGCGTGAATGTTCACGACCCTAGCAGTCTGACAGTTTGGCACTGCGGCAGCCAACAAACAGCAATGTCCACAATCAACAGCCCCTAAATGTCCTATTCTCCCTTTAAAGACCTACTTCACCAGTTGGAATATGAAGGTGTATTGAACTCGGAGATCCTATTTAGTATAAATGTGCAAAAAAAAAAAAAATCGGATCATCCTAGCCTGAGAAAAGGCAGAAAGAGTGTTTTATGGTCTCACTGTCTAACCCTACAGTTTCCTTCTTGTGACATCACAGTAAGGGTCAGGATTAACAGGACAGCTGGGCCAAGGGAAGACTAAGGGAAGAAAAACCTCATTCATTATATTATAATAGTTATTTTATAATGATAGAACGCTGGTTCCGTTTGGGTGAAGTATTCCTTTAAGAACAACTGCTTACGCCGCTAAGACAGCAAGGATACGAGGAAAAACCGGGAAAGACACTAGTTGAAAAGACATGAACATGCATAGCTGTCGTTGGGAGGGAGGAGCTACAGCAGGTAGAGCGTGTCAGGGAGTCTCACACACACACACACACACACACACACGCGCACACACACACACACACACACACACACACACACACACACACACACACACACACACACACACACACACACACACAGACCGTATGCGAGTCCATATGGAGTACCTGTGTCTTCAGTCGAGCCCAATTACTGAAGAGTTTCCCCTCAGACGCATTTATGAATATTTTTGCATATTAACGAATCCCTGGAATCTTTTCATCATCATGCCTAAGGTGGTGTGTGTGTGTGTGTGTGTGTGTGTGTGTGTGTGTGTATGTGTGTGCGTGTGTGTGTGTTTGCGTGTGTGTGTGTGTGTGTGTGTGTGTGTGTTTGTGTGTATGTGTGTGTTTGTGTGTGTGTGTGTGTGTGTGAGTGAGCCGACCTATCCAACAGGGAACCTGAGATCGTAACACATCCACTAACAGTGGACTCCAAAACTAACAGGGGACATTTTTCAAGTCCCCTCTTGGACATGCTTTAAATCATCTTAAAAACATGTATAATACCTTCTGGTAAATTTTCATAACTTTTGCCAACAGTGGACTTGGAAGTGTGTGAGTGTTAATTTCATATCTGGGACAGCCTCTGCCTGCCCTGGCCTGGCCCATTCACACACGTCGTTTAAACACTCCTCTATTGTCTGAATGGTCTCAGCCCCAGGGAGTCTTTCAGGCTGTGAAGAGCTGTTGACAGGCTTACTGAAGACACCAGTCTCTTGAAAATAGATTTGTATTTTGTTTTTGAAACTAAATATATATGTTGAGTTGACGTGTTAATAAAAGTTTTAAAAAGGACGAAAGATAGATATAAACAAACATGGGAAAAAAGATCAGCAGTAAGATCCTTTATTTTCTTGCCAATGTGATTCTCTGTCTACTCTCCACTGTCAGACTACTCATGTGTGGCAGATTAAAAGAGAAAGGTATGTTCTTTGTATTTGAATTCATTGCAAAAAAAAAATTGATCATCAGACTATTATTTATTATCAGAACATTTTATAGGTCAAGACCTTTAGAATAGTCCAGTCCCTCAAAATTCCCTTTACTACTAATCTTTATAAGAAGAGGTTTTCAATCAATTTGACAGTGTTCTTGTGTCTTCAATCTACATTTATTTTGTTTATTTCACAATCACAGAGAAAGGTCCACACTTCCACTGTATCTAATGACTGGAGCCCACTCTTGGTTGGGATGGTGCGACTTTCACACTCCATCGTGGATAAATTTAAAAGGAATAAACCAAACTGGATTATTTCTTTATTTTCAAAATTCCCTTTATTAATCTTTATAAGAAGAGGTTTTCAATCAATTTGACAGTGTACTTGTGTCTTCAATCTATATTTATTTAGTTTATTTCACAATCACATAGAAAGGTCCACACTTCCACTGTATCTAATGACTGGAGTCCACTCTTGGTTGGGATCGTGCGACTTTCACACTCCATCATGGATGAATTTAAAAGGAATAAGCCAAACTGGATCATTCTCAAGGGGAAAATAATAATATCAATGTGGTCTAAAATGTCTTATGGGTGTAATACTAATTGACCCTACCTGCAGTACTACATTCTCCAAATGTAACGGAGAGTTAAGGAGATTGTCTCTGGACCATCTCAGACCTGGCTGAACAGCTACCCAAAGCCTGCAGTATGTGAAGACAGTTCAGCTGCCAATTTGGTTCTCTGTCTACTCTCTCCTGTCAGACTATGTGTGACAAGTTAAAAGAGAAAGATATGTTCTTTGTATTCTAATTAATTGCAAAAACAGATTGATCATCAGACTATAATTTTACAATCAGAACATTTTAGAGGCTTTAGAGTAATTCAGTCCCTCAAGATTCCCTTTAATAATCTTTATAAGAAGAGGTTTTCAATCAATTTGACAGTGTTCTTGTGTCTTCAATCTATATTTATTTTGTTTATTTCACAATCACAGAGAAAGGTCCACACTTCCACTGTATCTAATGACTGAAGTCCACTGTTGGTTGGGATGGTGCGACTTTCACACTCCATCGTGGATGAATTTAAGAGGAATAAACCAAACTGGATTATTTATTTTTTTTAAGATATTTTTTTGGCATTGTTATGCTTTACTGATAGTGTAGAGACATAGTTGAAATGGGGCAGAGATGCTAGGGCGTATTCACACCTGCCGTGTTAGTACACCTGAACAAACTCAGTGTGCATCTCTCAGGCTGCTGCAGTTTGTTTGTGGTGTGAATTTGGCCGGACCCGAGTTGGGTCCGGCCAAATTCACCAGAATGCACAAAATGGTATGTTTGAAGCACATTTTTTTATGGGGGACTACCCCCAGAACCCCACTTATGTTGAAGTGAAACCGAAGCCCTTGTGCTTGCCACCCAAAAATTATCACTGGCCCCATCCTGGCCACCCCAATGAAAATGTCCTTGCTCTGCCACTGGACCCGACCCTAATGCAGGAAGCACTGTGCATTTTCCTTCTTTTCTTTTTTAATAAATCGCCATCAGCTTAACATCACGGGAAAGCGTTGTTGTTGCCATCATTAAGAACATTAGTTTTGGTTTGACTGGGAGCCCTGAGCCAATAGGCTTCAGGCCTATTACATTTGATAGTGAGGATGAGTAAAAACGCTGTGTTCAATGATCAGATGAAAGAGAGGGGAGTGTCTAAACGGAGTGTTTTGCTTCTGATGGTAACAGGTTCGACCGATAATGGGCCAACTGTCCCTTGTCGGTTTGGCGCGACACACATCCGACAGTGTGTCAGCCCCAGCCTATTCTTCTCGTGAGCTGTGCGTCTAGCAGCAAAAATACAGTGAAAATAATGTTTCACATTGTAGGCTACAAGCCACAAAACGTGACATTGACATACATATTTAGACAATATAAAACAACAATAATGTGATGTTTTTCTTTTTAATGTATAGGTCTAGATGTATTTATTTATTATTTTGAACCCTATATAATCAGGCAGTAGTTTTACTCTCTCTCTCGCTATCTCTCTCTCTCTCTGTGTCTCTCTCTCTCTCTCTCTCTCTCTCTCTCAAAAATTTAAATGACTCACAGTTTATAGCCTAAAGATGTAAATGACACACAGTTTTTTGTTGATGGCACCAAATCACTAAACAGATCGCAGTATGGAATATTTCCATGATTGTTTACGGTTTGGCAGTTCACTGTGTGCTTCCTGCGGCCTATTGCACAAAACCAAGATAAGATTTACCTAGGATATTTCTGTTATCCTGGCTTGCTTAAGCCATGATTCGGTTGCACAAAAGTTTATCTTATTCAGTTGCATCCTTGGTTCAGTCAGCTGTCACTCTGAATTCATGCTGTTTCAACAGTTATTCTATGATCATGTACCACATCAAGACTACAATTTCATTCAGTTAAATATTCCTGCTTGTATTATCTTTATTTAACCTGAACCATTTCTAATTAAATTAAATACATTATATTTTTATGGTGGAGAAGAGACGAACCGATGGAATATGCTGCCCCCACGATTCACTGTCAGCCCTTCCCTGAAGTATTTACATTCACTATTCCGCAAAAACTCTTTCAAACATCACAACATTTCCATCAAACTGGTGCTTAGAACTGGTGCTTAGAACCTGTACTTTTCCAGCTGAAGGCCTATTTGTTTATTTCCAACAGTCCAATCATGTTGCATTTCAGTAGGCTACATTTGTATTATGTAGCCATCTCTAAATGACTGATCTGTAAGCATTGGCACTAAAAGATTTACCGAAAAACAAAATTGTTTTGTGCAGATCACTTTGAGATCCCTACATTACAGCGCATTGTATTTGATTTGCGTTGAGATACTGGATTTTTTTAATCCATGTTTGTTCCATCCAAATTAAAACAAAAGAAATGCCTCACATTTTTTACTTTGTGTCATGAATCTAGAATATATGAAAGTTTAACTTTTTCAGTGGACTTTTATTGCTTAAAAGAGCTTTCAAGGAAGAGTTGCATATTTTAAATTTTTTCAAGTTTACTACCTTGTTAAGATCCTTTTTTGAGTATATTGTATTAAAGGATTTGATTTCCAACAAAAGTTAAATGTTGATTGTACTCAACCTATTTTAAATGTAATTTGTATCAAAGTATCTTCTCCAATACAGCGGAAGGAGAATGACCCATGTCACAGTCACTCTGAATTCAACATAACATCTTGGCTATTGAAGTTAGCTGTTGTTGTTGAAGGCCTAACGACCGTCGTCAGACACAGGTACCCATCCCCCACACTGCATACGATCAGAGAGTGACACAGGCTGCCACAGATAGAAACAGCACTCGCCTGCTCTGAGTCACTGAGGCACAATCCCTAAAGCCTCAAGCCCCAAATGTTAAAATGGCACTTTTTTCTTTACCTTTGCAATGCAATTTCTATTACATTTAAAGGGGCTTGTTTGGCATGGAAAATAAGTGTTAACTTTACCAAAGCAATAGTAAGGAAATAAGATAAAAAGCCTAAATGAATTCTAGTTAACAAATGAATAAATAAAAGTACTTACCAGAGAATATATTAAAAAATATGCACAAACGTTATAGTTGTCTTGTGACTTTATTTTTTACATTAACTGTAGGCTATTCTTCCCTACCGAGGCTCTTTAGAGATTGACTGCCTGATGTGAACTTGTTGCAGGCTCTTGCCTTAGTGAGTGGAGGGCAGGTAAATATCAAGAAATACATTTATTTATTTTCAAAACTGCATCACAAAGCAAAAGTCTGACACGTCTCATATCTCAAGACAACCTGTCACAAGTCTCTTATATTTTACTCTCAGACTAGAAGTTTTTACAGAGACAGGAGATCTCATATTTGCAAGACCACATCTTGATTCCTTTTAAGATGATGATAATGATGATAATTTCACATACTGCAAACAGGATCTTTATTAAAGGGACACCTTTTAAAGTCATACTGTAGAGTAGGGCTGGGCAATCATTTGATTACAATTATTAATTGCGATAAAACTTGCGTTGATTATGACGATAAGCTTTTGACATAAATGCTTGATATGAAAAACAAAACAAAAAAACAGTCCTGATATGGATTTACCAAACAGCCAAAGCAGAAATAAACTCAACAGCCAGTCAGATTGCACTTTTTGCTGTTCCTGTCTAAGTACACGCCCATTTCCTGGTGTGACGTGCATGTTTGAGCTTCCAGCGGCAAGGAAAGAGGAGAGCCATGTGTAGTCACCTCGGCAAGAGTGAAGAGAGTCTAGCGAGAAATTTCTAGTAAAACCAGTAATTTGTATTTTACATCTTTAAGTTTAGAAGTCAAAGCTTTTTTTGTAATCAACATTATGTTCTATAGGTTACAAGGCAAGCTATCTTATATTGTTAGGTGAAGTTAAAACATGTTTGTGAAGTTCAATGTTTATAATAAAATGTTATTCAATTATATCATCACATATCAAAACAATATTATTTTGAGGAACCTGGAACCAACTAGAATATGTTTGTAAACCAAACTGTGGGCCCTGCTGCTGTAAACAACAGTGAAACAGTAACTTTTCAGGAAGCTTTCTAACTTCAAACAGTGTTCCAGGGATCACATTTTCCTGTGAGGAAAGTTTGTTTATTCAGTTAGGAGATTATACCTTAGAAAATGTTCACTTCTCTGACACACACACATGTATACACTGCAGCTTATTTCTGACCACAGACAGAATTTAAAGATATATTCCCATTTTTGTGAGATTTTTTTAGAAGAGCCTTTCACTGTTTATTTTTTTCTAATTTAAGGAAAAACATATCGTCCTTAAGCCTGATAGAAGTAAATGGGGGTTAAGGAGATTTTCACATAAGTAAACTATGACGTCTTGCCAGAAGGGAAGTGAAGGCTAGTATTTCTGATTGCAACTAGTAAATGTGGAGTTGTTGCCCGCCAAAATCATAAAAAGGCAGTCCAGAATGTATGTAGTCTGAGACAATAAAAAAACGTATGACTAAATGTACATGAGGAGGCGTGGCATCTGTCACACTGGTCCACAACATTTGGATAGATTTTAGATTTGCTGAAATGGACTCTATGTAACACTTTAACTATATAAGCTGCAGCCTGGCACAAGGAGAAGATGAGCGCATACTATGCACCACCTTATCCCATCATTGATCTGTCAAATTTACCCCAGGCTCACGCTACCAAGCATTTTTAGTTTTGACAGCCAAAATGTTTTCCAGAGCCATGAGTTTGTCATAAATCTTAGGGGCACTTTACACGACAACACGAAACGGTGCAAACGCGGAAAAATTCCCGCGTTTGCACTATATCATTTACAGGAAAACAGCAAACGCAGGCATGAAACCGCAGGTTTTTGAGATCACCTCCCAGGGAGGATTTTTTGGAAAACTTAACGGTTTTGGTTTCCTGTAAACACCGAAACCATTTCCCCTGATAACGCTGACGTCACGGCTCCACCCTCACACATGCGTAGTCTATAACTTGCTGTCAAAATATCCACAACACAAGCGAGTTATAAAGTTAGAAGACAACATGAACGGTGTCTCCACGGCACCATCACTGTGACCAGCGGAGAGTGACGTGCAGGGCTAAAATATAGCCTAACACTCGCCAATTTAGTCTAAGCGATTAGTAAGTTATTGAGACCGCCGGCCACTTTGTCTGGGGAAAGATTTGTGCTCTGCCGGTTTTTCTAGCCAAATAAACGTGTGTAGCTTCTATGCCAGGGCACGGACACGGCTCTCTCTACATTAAAAAGCACTATCCATAGTTCAGCGCGCAGCGGTTAAGTTACTGTTCAACAAAAAGAGCATTAAGGCTACGGCTTCACAGTAAAAGCATTTCGCTGGCTAAACATTAATAGCATTTCACTGGACACACGTGAGTTGACTTTTATTTTGAAGTACGCCTAACAGGAAGGTATCCGCTCACGAAGCCCCTTCACTATCAGCAAGTCTTCTGTTTTTACGAGTTCAATGCGGTGAAATAAGAGGACAGAAAGCTTGTCTTTTACAATATTTGTAACCCCAACCTTACACCAACCGCTTTATGAACGTTAGTGGCATTAATTTTCGGTTACAGTAAGGTTTTATGCATCAAATTGTACCGGAAGAGCTATCTACTACTAGGCTGTGTCACCGCTGACTATTGGCTTGGCATGGCTGCTGCACTGCTACTACAGCGATTTCGGCCCGTTTCCTCTGAAAACATGTGCACGGGTGAAGATGTCAGATAAATTTTGTCTGAACGGGGTTTTTTTTTAAACCAAAAACTGGAAAACTGTCACGTTTTCACAGTGTAAAGTGCCCCTTAGAAATGAGCAATTTTTGGTGAGGTTTATAGGTGTTGCTGTAAAAAAGGTGTGAAGTGTCTACTTTGAATAGAGACAATGCAGGCCGGGGGTTGGGTAGAGGGGCAGTCAGCAAGAGCATGGTTTGGCAGGTATGCATGTTGAGGACAAGGGTGACCTTTAACACCAATGGAAAGTTAGTCTGTATAAGTAATATGTCTTTATTAAATGAATGATCCCAATAAAACAAATCCAGAACAATATTAATCACAGACTCAAAAGATAGAAAATCAGCAAACTATTTTTTTTTTAGATTTTATACAGTTTGAACAACAAAAATCTTACTATTTCCTTTGAGGAGAGTGAAATTATTTCACATGAAATTGTTTATTTTATAACTTGTTAGTTTTTTAGGTAAACAAAAATAAATTAAATCAGAAGTTTGCCTCAATAATTCAAACATTTTATTATATTTTATTTCATATTTTATTGATATGTAACATTTTCAAATGTAGTATTTATCTTTGTAAACATACTATAATTATAATGCAAAAACAATTCCTGCAATTTTGCATTTACTGTAAGAGTGCAACTCTCACTGATGGAGTGAATAGCTTCTTATTTCCTAAACAACCACGTCAGAAGACATATGCTGTGGTTTGGGAAAAGATGTAACTCTGTTTCAGAGGAGTAAAATTATGACTAAATTTACATGAGGAGGCGTGGCATCCGTCACACTGGTCCACACCATTTGGATACATTTCAGATTTGCTGAAATGGACTCTATGTAACACTTTAACACTGTATAAGATGCAGCCTGACACAAGGAGAAGATGAGCTTATACTATGTACCACCTTATTGATCTGTCAAATTTACCACAGGCTCACGCTCCCAAGCATTTTTAGTTTCGACAGCCAAATTGTTTTCCAGAGCCCTGAGTTTGTCATACATCTTAGAAATTAGCAATTTCTGATGACGTTTAAAGGTCAGAAGGTCTTCCCATGGTTGGTTTATAGAGAGAGAAGGATAACACGAAAAAAGAGAAGAGGCACAATGTCTAATTTGAACGTACATAAATAAATGGGATGTAGGTAAATTAAAACCTTTTGGGAAGTCTGAAAAAGTAGCAAAGTGCCCATCCTTATGAAGGTCTGAATACCTAAATGCCCTTATTTTGCCATAACATGTAGGATATATTCCCAACAGATGGGGGGAATAGATGATTGTTCACTATGGGCATCAGAGTGGATGCAGAGGAAAACATAAAATGGCGCCTAAACTGGAACCAAATCTTCAGAGTGGATAGCACAATAGGATTCCTTGTGAAACTAGAAGGGTTAATGGGCTTCAAAGTGAATTTGAAAGGTAAATTCCATATTTGTACATGTTTCTCTTGTAAGGATCCATCAATTGATTATGTTGGTAAATAAATGATTTCCTACATGGCTGGATATTTTTAGGGAGCTACTCTAGGCTTAAAATAAAGTTACTAAAGGAACCAGATATCCAACTAAGTTTAGCTTAAAAATGTTGGTGCATACAACTGTTACCATACCTCTTTTAATAAATCCACTATATTTATGTTTGCAAGGAGATGTATGCAGCCTCTGGGAGAGACACAGCATCACAGTCTTATAACATAAGTCCAACTCACTGTCAAGTGTTGCTGTAGAAAATGTGTGAAGTGCCTACTTTGAATAGAGACAATGCAGGCCAGGGGTGGGGGTTGAAGGGCTGCCAGCAAGGGCATGGTTTGGCAGGTATGTATGTGGGGGACAAGAGAGTGACCTTTCACATCAATGGAAAGTTAGTCTGTATAAGTAATATGTCTTTATTAAATGAATGATCCCAATAAAAGAAATCCAGAAAAATATTAATCAAAGACTCAAAAGATGGAACATTATTTAAATAATTATTTCACTGGAGGAAACATTAAGTTTCAGTGAACTCTGGGAACCTATGTACACTGTCTGCACAATTATTAGGCAAGTTGTATTTTTGAGGATGTATTTATTATTGAACAACTACAGTGTTCTCGGTCAATCCAAAATGTAAATTAACCTAAACCTGAATGTTTAAGAAATTAAAAGTGAGGTTTTGTCTTTTTTAAGTGAATACATATATTTGCAGAATTATTAGGCAACTATTAGTGTGCAGAATTATTATGCAACTAAATGAAAAAATAAACATTTTCCCATTTCACTTATTTATTTGCATCTGTTAAAGTGAGAATGATAAAACCACTCAACATTTACAAATTAACATTTCTGACAAGTAAAAAAAAATCAGTGACCAATATAGCCACCCTTCTTTTCGATAACTGTCACACTGTCATTCATGGAGTTTGTCAGTTTCTTGATCTGTTGACGATCAACTTTTTGTGCAGCAGCCACCACAGCCTCCCAGACACTGTTCCGAGAGGTGTACTGATTTCCTTCACTGTAAATCTCTTGTTTAAGCAGGGCCCACAGGTTCTCAATAGGGTTTAGGTCAGGTGAGGAAGGGGGCCATGTCATAATTTTTCATCCTTAAGGCCTTTACGGGCTAGCCATGCAGTTGAGTACTTCGATATATGCGATGGAGCATTGTCCTGCATACAAATCATGGTCTTCTTGAAATATGCAGACTTTTTCCTGTACCACTGCTTGAAGAAAGTGTCTTCTAAAAACTGTCTGTAGGTTTGGGAGGTGATTTTAATGCCATTTTCAACCCAAAAAGGTCCAACTAGCTCATCTTTAATAATACCAGCCCATACCAGTACCCCACCTCAACCTTGCTGCCGTCTGAGTCGAAGTGGAGCTCTGTGTACGTTACTGATCCAGCCACGGGCCTCCAAATCTTTGGCAGTTAATTTGCGTATTTTTTTCTCTATATGTTTCTTGCGACCCTGTTGGCTATTTGCAACAAAATGTTTCATGGTTCTGTGGTCACGCCCCAATATCTTAGCAATTTCAAGAGTGTTCCATCCCTCTAAAAGACTTTATGCAATTTTTGATTATTCAGAGTCCGTTAAATCTCTTTTTTGTCCCATTTTGCCTGAGAAAGAGAAACTGCCTAATAACTATGCACACCTTGATATAGAGTGTTGAACTCCTTAGGCCACACCTTAACTCATTACGCAAATACACATCACCTGGTATGCTTAAATTGAATAAGCACTCAATTGTATACAGCTTAAAGTTGGAAAATATGCATACAAATTATGATATGGGCAAAATACTCACTTGCCTAATAATTATGCACACAGTGTAGTATAAATATGCAAAGATTTTAGAAATCTGTTCACCCTAGCCTGAGAAAAGGGAAACAAATATTTTTTATTGTCTCTCAGGCTCTGTGGCTCTAAAGGAAGAAATCCTCCTACTACCAAAATGAAACAAAACACCAGCACATTTTTTTAGAGGGAACTTCAATTCTTTCACATGAAATTATTTTATAACATACCAGTTTTATTAGGTAAACAAAAGTAATTTAAATCAGAAGTTTGCCTTAATAGATAATATTTTTATTTATTAATTATCATATTTTTCTATTTTCTATTTTATTGACACGTAACATTTTGATTTTTTTGTAGTATTTATTTGTGTAAATATTCTATAATTATAATACAGAAATCAATTCCTGTAATGTTGTCATCTGCTATAAGGATGACATATGCTGTGGTTTGGGAAAAGATGTAACTTTGTTTCAGTGGAGTGAAATTATTGGCCTGCATTAAACAAAGACAACTACTCAGGAAAAGATGAAACTACTAAAATCTTGTTAAGAACTGTCCAACGCATTATGAAAAGCCTGGAGAGATAGTAGTGAACTTTCATCTTTGAAGAAATGTGGTCGGGAAAAAAAAAATAATGTTCATGATGGGAGATTAAAATAAAATAAATACAATTATTTGGTTGTATCAACATTTTAAATATCAACAATAGAACTCTTGGCTATGTTCAATATTGAACTTGAGAGCCTATCATCAGAGGGGTGTTTCAGGTAGCTGGTTTTGAGGCAACGCAGAGTTTGTTCGCTCTGAGTTAGTGGAAACTCTGGGTCAGTTTCAGCGCAACCGAGGGTCAGTTACTGCTGCAACATACGCCGTGGGTCTAACCTGCTGGATAGGTGGTTAGACCTACCCTGAGTTTGTTTTCACTTTACGCTGCAGCTCCGACTGAAGAAAGAGTGTCACTGTCACACGCGTGACTGTACAGTTTGAAGCAAAATTACTCCATAGAAATCTCCATCGGGATGTTTTGATAATTTCCTGATGATTTTACGTTTGACCGATCATTTATCTGATCAGTAGCCTTGTTCTCAGCCCTTGGTCCGTTCATATAGGCGGCCCCCTTACACATCGTGACATGCTCTACATTCAGATTAATAAACCTATTAGTATTGTATGCTTTTTAACGTCTGTGCCACTGAAAAGATTTATGTCAGGTGGATTCATGTAACGCTGCACCTGCACGCGATCGTTACTGTTCACTTGTGCGATCCTAAAGTCGCAGACGAGCCTCGTTAAATAGCCTAATATGAATATAAAAATTATACAATCATTTAAACTGTGATCACTTGAGGAAAATGGATCTGGTAATAAATCAATCAGGCTCTTCAATGGAAACTGTCACCTAATGTGTCTGACGCAATGTATTTCACTCCCCATTTAAAAGAAGCGACAGTCTGTTACTGCACAGTATTAGGCTATAGCTTGCCAACATATTATACAGCGAATATAAAACACTGTCAGCAATGCTGTGCCGCGCCAGCTTAATACTTTACTGCTGATATGCGTAACTTTTTAAAATAGACTATGGCTTATCAAACGGAAGCGAAATTATTCTCTTGACAAAAAATGTTTTCTCTGTTTTTTTCTGAATTGCCGAGGAGATTAGATCAGAGTTATTAGACAATATCCCCGTTAATTCTTCTCCATACCATAAACTCATTCGTTAATATTTCTAACTCTAGTGGGAGGAGCGGAGATTTTTTTTTCTTTTCTTTTTTGAGAAGTGGAGAAGTGGGAGGATCAATCATTTGTTTCTTCTGTTTCCATGGTGAATCATGTTATCAGCGATCCATTGACGATGGCTTTTACGCACACGCTCCACCCAGAGTGAACACGCTCAGAGTTGATTAATCCAACGCTGATCCACTGTTCTGAAACCGAAAACCCAGGGTTGATAAGCAACTCTGGGTTTTCGATTAAACTCAAAGTATGTAAAACCAGCTACCTGAAACACCCTTCTGGGGTTGTTTCAGTCGGTCAGGCCTAGGTTCTAAGCAACTTTATGTGCCAAATAAAGCGTATCAAAATGTGTTACAGCGAATATGTGCTGTAATCAAAGCTAAAGATGGTCCAACAAGATATTTGAGTGTGTGACTTTTATTAGGCCGGGCAGTGATCCTATTGAAGCAAACTGTTGGTTTTCATTCAAGTCACTCACATTATTCAAACTGTAATGAGTAAAAGTTTGTAATGTGTTTATTGGTGTTTGATGCTGGTGTTTTTACTCTGTTTGCTCTGATAGACAGTGTAAGTTTGTGTTTTGAGATGTGTGTGACATTGTGTTGCTTGGAATGAGTTTTGCAGGTGTTGTGAACTGTTCAGCTCAGGTGACTATTGGTAAAGCAGACAGTGTTGCACATGTCGCTTCGCTTGTGCCCACTGTCGTTCAGCTATCGTAAAAAAATCTTTAAAAAAATATATGTATTAAAACATTTTTAAACTCTACAAATCATTTACAAATTATATGTTGTGTTATAACTATTCTCAAATGCAGTTAATATTATTTTCATAGGCATTATTGATTTAGCTAGGTATTTATCATCCATGATGGAGTGTGAATATCATTCCATCCTAACCAACAGGGAACTTCTGTCAATTAGTGCCAACTAAACGGGGACTCCTGTCATTCCATACAATTTAGGACTGCAGGTAGGGTAAATATGTATAACATAGCACCATGCTGCTACAATCACAGACTGGTTTTCTGCCCTAAACTAGCTCCATACAGTGAACTTAAAGTACATGTTGGGAGGGAATTTTCAGTCTTTAGTATGGTTAATATTTATGGTAGAGATGTATAGTTAATTTATGCCTGTCTTGTGTGTTTGTCTATATCTCAGACACTAGGTCAGCCTGATAGACTGTTAGGAGACACTTAAGTCAGTTGTATAGAGAAAGTCTCATCTCTTTAGACTCCAGAATGTTATGGTTCACCGTGTTCAGCTCTGAACCAAAACATTGGTACGCTTGGTGCCCGAGCCGGGGAGGTGTTAGAGATAGCACAAGGTTAATACACAGCTCTCAGGAAGTGTCTGTCAGAATTGAAGTGCAAGTCACGAGAGTTGCAGTCCGGTTCTCCTTGGCCAAGCCTGTAATAAATATTGCTTCATAATTCATCCAAGTCTCCTGAAATATTCTTCCACCTGGGTTGACCTCCAACCTTGAAAGAACTTCCATCACAAATAATTTGTGATGGAAGTTCTTCCTAATTTTGATGTTTCTAAACCCATGTTAGTAGGGTGTAAAATGTTTTACCTTTGCTGCGCCAACTGCAATAACAACAGCATTGTAAACCCACCACAGTGTAAGCCATATGTTTAGAAATGTATACAAAATGCTATGTTGCATATTCAGGAAGAGGCGAGGTGGGAATCATCACAGTACACCCACTACACAAAACTAGACTACACCTCTAATGTATTCCATAGTGTGTATTACATATTGTTAAAAATCACAGCAACCAGCAACAGATACTTGCTGTCAGCAGACTAAATATAACATGTTAATCTCTACGAATCATGTTCAAATTATATGTTGTGTTATAACTATTCTCAAATTCAGTTGAGATTATTTTCATAGGTATTAATGATCTGCCAACGTTTTTTACATCCATGATGGAGTGTGAATATCATTCCATCCTAACCAACAGGGAACTTGTGTCAATTAGTGCCAACTAAACGGGGACTCCTGTCATTCCATACAATTTAGGACTGCAGGTATAGTCAATATGTATAACATACAGACATTTAAGACTACATTTATATTTTTTTATTTCTCTTAAGAATGATTCAGTTTGCCTAATTAAAATGCATATTTTTACCATTTTAAAAGTAATAGCAGTGTTTGATTTATTCCATAATGTGCATTACATATTGTTAAAAATCACAGCAAACAGCAACAGATACTTGCTCTCAGCAGACCAGTCATCCATGTGTCAGCCCTCTGTTCATCTAGTCAGCACCGCTAAATACTTTTTATAATAGACAATTAAGATTTCACTAGAAAGTCCCCTCTCGTACTGTTAAAACTGAAAGAAGAAAATTATAACAGCAAATTAAACTGTTGTGGTTTAATACATCTTTAAAATGTAACATTGAGAACACATTTGCTTGGATAAGGAAAATGGTGTTGCTAAGTCACTGATATTAGTGCATCCAATAAGTTACTTCTTATTTGATATTTATTTGCAACTAGTGGCCATGACTTTCTTTGGACGGGCAGTGTATCTACTGAAGCAAACTGTTGGTTTTCATTCAAGTCACTCACATTATTCAAACTGTAATGAGTAAATGTTTGTAATTTGTTTATTGGTGTTTGATGCTGGTGTTTTTACTCTGTGTGTTCTGATTGACAGTGTGTGTTTGTGTTTTGAGATGTGTGTGACAGTGTGTTGCTTGGAATGGGTTTTGCAGGTGTTGTGAACTGTTCAGCTCAGGTTACTATTGGTAAAGCAGACTGTAGTTAGAGTGTTGCACATGTCGCTCCGCTTGTGCCCACTGTCGTTCAGCTATCGTAAAAAAATATTTAAAAAAATATATGTATTAAAACATTGTTAAACTCTACAATCATTTTCAAATGATATGTTATGTTATAACTATTCTCAAATGCAGTTAAGATTATTTTCATATGCATTATTGATCTGGCTAGGTCTTTTTCATACATGATGGAGTGTGAATATCATTCCATCCTAACCAACAGGGAACTTGTGTCAATTAGTACCAGCTAAAAGAGGACTCATGTCATTTGAAACAGTAGAAGAGAGGACCTTTTTATAATTAGAACCGCAAAATAAACTGTAGTGGTTTAATACATCTTTAGAATGTAACATTGTGAACACATTCCTTTAAATAAAGATAAGGCTTGGATAAGGAAAATGTTGTTGCTATGTCCCTGATATTAGTGCATCCAACAAGTTACTTCTTATTTGATATTTATTTGCAACATGTGGCCATGATTATATTCATAGTATTTGTATCATATGTTTAGTTAGTGTTAAAATTAAAGGTATATAATCTATCTTAAAAAGAAACAAAGGGAGGTAACTGCAGCAAGCAAACACTCATTGAGTGAAACAATAGGCACAGACAGCTCCATTGATGCAGTGAATGGAGTCCACTCTTAGATGTCACCCAATGATTCAAGTCCACTGTTAGCAAATTCTTCAAAAAAATTAAAAAAACACATTTAAAGTAATATTATGACAGAAGAGATTAAAAGTAAATATTCTGTTGTGTTTTTTTATTTTTTAAATGACCAGAAATAGGTTGCCACACTTGGCTGGTACCTGCGATAGTCCCCTGTTAGTAATGTCGGTGTGTCTGTGTGTGTGTGTGTGTGTGTGTGTGTGTGTGTGTGTTTGTGTTTGTGTGTATGTGTGTGTGTGTGTTGGTATGTGTTGGATTGTACAGGTATTTTTGTGAGAACCAGTTTTAGCTTTTGACAGTCGGAGTGAGGACATTTTGTCTGGTTCTCCCTTTGGGATAGGCCTTTAAAGGGCTGTTTGAGGGTTAACACTAGGTTTTAAGGACAGGCCTTTAAAGGGCTGTTTGAGGGTTAACACTAGGTTTTAAGGACAGGCCTTTAATGGGCTGTTTGAGGGTTAA
>OX442356.1:33486743-33491743 GCA_949357725.1 Hyperoplus immaculatus | reverse complement strand
TGCTGTGTGTGTCAACAGTTGTTGTTGCAGTTTGTAAGGTCACTGTATGACCTGTGACTTTCTTGCCCTAAACTCTGATCAACGCAAAGTTCTGTGTTGACTTCTTTTAATATAAGATAACATAAATGTTGGAGAACACTACAGGTTAATTCAATATTCCGAGCGGGGGACTTCCTTTAGTTATTTGACCATCTTTATTTGCTGATCTCGTCCCCCAATAACTTTAACTCCTAACCCTGTATTTGACGGTAGAGTGTTCAGGTTGCGCGGCTGTCAGCCTGGTTCTCCCGCCGAGGCTTCAATGAAAAAGTGTCAGAAATATGTCCCTGCACAGGCGGACACAGGTCGCGACTAATGCCGCTCCTCCTGCGTCGTGTTTGGTGCATGCAAGAGTGTGACAGTGTTTACGTCATTTTGCTTGAGCCAACCCCCTAAGACTAGCAATAATATCAAACATGTTTGATAATCAAGACGGGAAGAAGACTGGCTGAAATGGGGTCAGAAGACCACCATACACCAAACGACTGAGAGTACGGGCACGCGCCACAACTCCAGCACGACTTCTGTGATTTCAGTCCGACATTGGAAGATTGTCTGCCACTGTCAAATTGGGTGAAGAGTTGTGTACTGTAAGCCCAGCATTAGTTAATTGTCAATTGAGCGATACCAGGCCTTCTGTACAAATTAAATGAAGTATGATGGTCTGGTAGGACCAGGCTAGATGAAGTACAATGGTCTGGTAGGACCAGGCTAAATGAAGTACGATGGTCTGGTAGGACCAGGCTAAATGAAGTACGATGGTCTGGTAGGACCAGGCTAAATGAAGTACGATGGTCTGGTAGGACCAGGGTAAATGAAGTACGATGGTCTGGTAGGACCAGACTAAATGAAGTATGATGGTCTGGTAGGACCAGGCTAAATGAAGTATGATGGTCTGGTAGGACCAGGCTAAATGAAGTATGATGGTCTGGTAGGACCAGGCTAAATTAAGTACGATGGTCTGGTAGGACCAGGCTAAATGAAGTACGATGGTCTGGTAGGACCAGGCTAAATGAAGTATGATGGTCTGGTAGGACCAGGCTAAATGAAGTACGATGGTCTGGTAGGACCAGGCTAAATGAAGTATGATGGTCTGGTAGGACCAGGGTAAATGAAGTATGATGGTCTGGTAGGACCAGGCTAAATGAAGTATGATGGTCTGGTAGGACCAGGCTAAATGAAGTACGATGGTCTGGTAGGACCAGGCTAAATGAAGTATGATGGTCTGGTAGGACCAGGCTAGTATATATAAAGCATATCTCCATATAGGGGGTTTACTGGTATAATAAATGGACATGATTTCCTTTACAACCATACAGATGCTCATATTTCCACACTGGGATCATTCCAGGAAAAAACATTCTGCTACTGGCGACAACTGGCCACTGTAAAATCCAGCCAGAGGACGGACACACACACACACACACACACACACACACACACACACACACACACACACACACACACACACACCGACTTTATTTCTCTCACAGTCACACACACACACACACACACACACACACACACACACACACACACACACACACACACACACACACACACACTGGGGCAGCTGCTGTGTTAAGGGCATCTCAATAAAACGCTGCCATGTCGGCCGTATTAAAAACACTGCTGGGAGGTGTTAGAAACAGCTAGCCAGTGGCCACACACACACACACACACACACACACACACACACACACACACACACAGTAACTGGCCACTGGCTTCACTGGGCATTGCACTACAGTTTTCCATTAGTGAAAATAATATCCCTGCAGAGACGGTTCTTTTTGCTGTCGAATTTCAAATTGCAGAAAACTGGTTCAAGATTCTGGGCAGCGGCTCCAAACTGCTTTGGTGGTAAAAAGTCGCCACTGTGTTATACTTCTATATATCATCTTGAACAAAATTGAGAGACCACTCCAAATGTTCAGTGTCTCTTGTTTGACTATTTTCAGGCATATGTTTGAGTAGAATGAACATTTTGGTTTTATAATATAAACTACTGACAACATTTCTACCAAATTCACAATACGTTTAATGTCATTTAGAGCATTTTCAATAAGTAATGTAGAGATGAAGATTTAAGAAAAATCCAGACTGGTCTCTTAATTTTTTTCCTGATCTCTATATTACAGCAATTTATTTTTGTGTCATTATCACTATCAGAAATGTTTGAATAAAAAATGCAAATGTGTTAAACCTGCAGTGTGTAGAATTGTGGGTTTTATTTCCTAGCAGATTTTGGAGAAAGTAATTATAATATCCATAAGTACATTTAATTTAGTGCACAATAGCTGAACACATTTTTTTGATTTATTTTTTTTTTCCCTTAGAAAGGGTCTCATATATGTCCATATTTCTGCATATTTTGGACCAAGGCCTAGTGCCGCCATATGGAAAGTGTCATAGTTGGAATGTCATCAGATGCATTGTTTAAAATTTAGAATTGTTCTTGTCCTTGAAGGCCACTGTAGCTTCTGTTATTATTCGAAAGGGTTGGGGTTACCCAGGGAGCGTTGCATTCTAGAACTTTGTAGAACTTTCTTGATGATGTCATATTACACACTGCACCTTTAATATCCAACTACTTATGAGTACATTGGTAACTCTTTAAAAATACACACACGTCTATTTGTTGGAAAAAGCCAGGGAAAAACACATTATTATTTAATTTTTACTTGAGTTTTTACATGACATATTTCTAAAATTGGACAAAATGTGACTTCATGGTTTTCAAAGAGAATATTCCCTTGGAAATGTCCAACTTCCTCCCTGCTAGGAAGGGGAAGTAATTATGCAAGAGAATGTTTTATTGATACAAGCTCAGATATCCAGCTTGGTGCATCGGTGCTGCACTAAGGGCGGCTGTGGTGAAGTGTGTAAGGCGGTCGTCCACTGTGTTACAGGGTCGGTGGTTCGATCCCCCGTGTGTTTGTGTGTGTGTGTGTGTGTGTCTGTGTGTGTGTGTGTGTGTCTGTGAGTGTGTGTGTGTAAATGAGCAATGTCCAAGTGTCCCTGGGCAAAGAGACACTGAACCCTAAATGTCTCCTGATAGTTAGCTTGCACCCTGCGTGGTAGCTGCTGCTGCTATCGGTGTATGAATGTGTGTGTGATTGGGTGAATGTGTACAAAACAATGTAAAGCGCTTTGAGTCTGTGAAAAACCAGGGAAAAGACCTTTATAAGTGGAGTCCATTTACCTTCACACTAAAAGTCTGGAAATTCAAGTCTAGGGATATTTTGTATCTCCTCGCACTTTTTTTTTTTCTTCTCTCATATATTATTGAAACATATGGAGACTAAATATGCAGTCTTGTCACTAGGCAACCCACCGACACACACACACACACACACACACACACACACACACACACACACACACACACACACACACACACACACACAGACACACACACACACAGACACACCAATGAACATCCATCAAAAGAGAGTTGGCCTTTAAATTCCTAGTGCAGAAAAGCCCAAAGTGTTTGCAGAGGGAGAAAGCCAGATTGAGTGAAATTGTGTGTGTGTGTGTGTGTGTGTGTGTGTGTGTGTGTGTGTGTGTGTGTGTGTGTGTGTGTGTGTGTGTGTGTGTGTGTGTGTGTGTGTGTGTGACAGAGAGAGAGAGAGAGAGAGAGAGAGAGAGAGAGAGAGTAGACATGCAGAGAAATGGAGTTTGTGAACCTCATGTGAGTGACCCTGTCTCCTGCCAGAACTGAATATAAAACCACTTTACACTGTTTTTATCCCCATTTTCTGACAGCTTTTGTGAGTGCTTTTGATATGTCTACAGACTCTTCACACCTGCTGCTAAGAATCCATCCTATACACACACACACACACACACACACACACACACACACACACACACACACACACACACACACACACACACACACACACACTGGTAAGAATCAATAAAACACATTTCTAAAATAGTCCTAATAGGAACTTTTGGACAAAGAAAATAAATAAACAAGGACACTCAAACTCTGTCTGTTTGCAGTGTCTTGACTGTAATTACATTTTCGGATCATGTGTGATATCCCCCTTCAATTATTTAAAGGTGCAGTGTGTAATATGACATCATCAAAAAAGTTCTACAAAGTTCTAGAATGCAACGCTCCCTGGGTAACCCCAACCCTTTCGAATAATAACAGAAGCTACAGTGGCCTTCAAGGACAAGAACAATTCTAAACTTTAAACAATGCACCTGATGACATTCCAACTATGACACTTTCAAGATGGCGGCACTAGGCCTTGGTCCAAAATATGCAGAAACATGGACAAATATGAGACCCTTTCTAAGGGGAAAAAAAATTATTCAAAACATTTTTTTCAGCTATTATGCACTAAATTAAATGTACTTATGGATATTATAATTACTTTCTACAAAATCTGCTAGGAAATAAAACCCAAAATTCTACACACTGCACCTTTAACATAGAATACAGTAAAGTAGAATACACTCTATTGGACCTGTGGGGACATGTCTCCTAGGAGATAATAAATACATGTAACTAGGAATTTTGACGAGCATTCGAGTTGACACACACACACACACACACATGAAAACATCGTCAACATATCAAAGGGATATTGGTGTTGTAGTGGATAGAGCATATACCATACTGGCTCCGGCCTTCGCGGATCATGAGGAGATATTCACTGATTTTTTTTTACAAAAAGTGATTTCGACAACAAGCGTTCTCCAGAATCACTGACTACACCTTTAAACTGCTCATGACATCATGTTGATGTTGTAATATTGTGTATTTGACTACATTGACAAGCATCAATTAATTATTCACAAACACACACACACTCACTCACTCACTCACTCACACACACACACACTCACTCACTCACTCACTCACTCACTCACTCACTCACTCACTCAATCACTAACTCACACACACACTCACTCACTCACTCACTCACTCACTCACTCAC
>OX442356.1:33464243-33466743 GCA_949357725.1 Hyperoplus immaculatus | reverse complement strand
CTCCTTGTTTAGTCCTAACTCTGGGGACTGTAAGTAGGCCTGTCCCAGACGACCTAAGGGCTCTGGACGGTTCATAACGTATCAGCATATCAGTAATGTATTTTGGCCCTAAACCATTTAGTGCTTTATAAACCAACATCAGTATTTTGAAATCAATTCTTTGAGTGACTGGAAGCCAGTGTAAAGACCTCAGAACTGGGGTAATGTGATCTACTTTTTTGGTCCTAGTGAGGACTCGGGCAGCAGCGTTCTGAATTAGCTGAAGCTGTCTGATAGATTTTTTTGGAAGGCCAGCAAGGACTCTGTTACAGTAGTCAAGTCTACTAAAGATAAATGCATGGACAAGTTTTTCTAAATCTTGCTGAGACATAAGCCCTTTAATTCTTGATATGTTTTTTAGGTGGTAGTAGGCTGATTTATTAATTGATTGTATGTGTTTCTTGAAATTCAAGTCAGAGTCTACAACAACACCAAGATTTCTGGCTTGGGGTGTAGTTTCTAACATAATGGATGCGAGCTGTGCGCTGACTTTTAATTGTTCATCTTTGGCACCAAAGACAATTACTTCAGTTTTATCGTTGTTTAATTGAAGGAAATTTTGGCACATCCAATCATTGATTTGTTCAATGCACTTACTCAGTGCCTGTAACAGACTGTAGTCTCCTGGTGATATGGTTATGTAAATTTGCGTGTCGTCTGCATAATTATGGTAGCATAATTTGTTCTTATTCATAATCTGAGCTAGTGGGAGCATGTAGATGTTAAATAGAAGAGGGCCAAGAATGGAACCTTGGGGGACCCCACATTCAATATTTGTCCGCTCAGATGTGAAATTGCCTATTGACACATAGTAGTCTCTATCCTTTAAGTAGGATTCAAACCAGCTTAGTACAGTTCCAGAAAGTCCAACCCAGTTTGCTAGTCGATCTAGTAATATGCTGTGGTCAACTGTGTCAAAAGCGGCACTGAGATCCAGTAAAACTAAGACAGAACTTTTGCCACTGTCTGTGTTTAAGTGGATGTCATTGAGGACCTTAACCAGAGCAGTCTCAGTGCTGTGGTGTTGTCGAAATCCTGACTGGAAGACATCAAAGCAGTTATTCATTGCTAAGTAGTTATTTAGCTGTTGATAAACAGCTTTTTCAATGATTTTACTTAAAAATGGTAGGTTAGATATGGGCCTATAATTTTTCATGAGTGATGTATCTAGATTGTTCTTTTTTAGGAGTGGCTTGATGACTGCTGTTTTCAGGGCCTGTGGGAATACACCTGTCTGAAGGGACATGTTGACAATTTGTAGAACATCTGAGGCCATACAGCTAAAAACTGTTTTAGAGAAGCCTGTGGGCAGAATGTCAAGGCAACAGGATGAGGAGTTCAGGTGTTGTATAATGTCCTCCAGGTTTTTGTGGTTTATAAGATAAAATTCTGTCATTGCATTTGAATTGATTTTAAGAGGGAACACATATGTTGAACTTGGTATTGATGCAGTGACAGCTTGTCTAATTTTGTGAATTTTCTCAGTAAAGAAGGAGGCAAATTCATTGCAGGCCCTCGTGGAAAGATGCGCAGACGCTACTGGCACAGGAGGGTTTGTTAATCTGTCGACAGTAGCAAACAGGGCACGTGCATTGTTGTTGTTTTTGGTGATGATGTCAGAAAAGAAAGAATGCCTTGCATTTCTCAGTTCTGAGTTAAACGTGCACAGTTTCTCCTTGAAGATGTCATAATGAACCTGGAGATTTGTTTTTCGCCACCTGCGTTCTGCTTTACGGCACTCTCTTCTTTCTATTCTGACCTGCGGGGCATTTCTCCAAGGAGATCTTTTCTTACCAGAGACAACCTTCATCTTAGTGGGCGCAATAGCATCTATAACACTTGTAAGTTTGCCGTTAAAGTTGTCTAAGAGCAGTACTGTATATAAAATGGATGTAGCATCCGGGCTGACCTCAGTTATTCCAACTGCATCCAATCGTCCTGGCCTATGCGCGTCGCCATTTTGTCACATTTCTACTCCGCCTCGTTTCCTCTTACCAAAAACTATTGTGAAAACGGCCTATTTAACATGGGAGTCAATGAGAAGTTGCTCTGTTTTGGTACCACCTCCTAGTGGCCACTTTGTGAACTGCATTTTGGGCGACTGTGTCTCAGGTGGTAGAGCGGGTCAGCCGATGATCAAAGGGTTGGAGGTTCGATCCCCGCCCTGCCACCTGTGTCATAGTTGTTGTGTCCTTGGGCAAGACACTTCACCCACCTTGCCTCGTGTGAATGTCGATAGTTAGCCTGCTATCGGTGTATGAATGTGTGTGTGAATGGTAACGTGGGAAAGGAAAACAGGTCTCCCTTGTAAAAGAGTCTTCGGACTCAATGGGATATACCTGTAGAAATAAAGGTTAAAAAAAAAATAAATAAATTTTGTGTCACTTCCGCATTGGATTCTGGTAGAACTCGCTGGGGTTGGGGCTTGTTAAAAATGCAGGTGAATCAAGGGTTGGCTTCC
>OX442356.1:33456743-33459243 GCA_949357725.1 Hyperoplus immaculatus | reverse complement strand
GGAGACAGAGAGAGAGAGAGAGAGAGAGAGAGAGAGAGAGAGAGAGAGAGAGAGAGAGACAGAGAGAGAGAGGGGGGATGACCTGCAGTAAAGGTCCACAGGGCGGATTTGAAGCTGCCACCATTGCAACGAAGGCCGGAGCCAATATGGTACACGCTCAATCAACTACACCACCGGAGCACCCCAGTTTGAGTGCCTGTTACAATAAAATATTTTAGTCCATGCGCCTGTTAAATTTAAATATTGTCCATATAAAGGGGGGTTACAATTAGGTTGCGTTCCGAATCGCATACTCTTTCTTTTTTCTATTCTACATACTACATCCAACGATAAAAATAATCTAGTCAGGATGCAGTAGGCATACTATTGGGACATACTTTACCCTCTTATTTCATCATAACATTGCGCCTTGATCTTGCCTCTTGCTTTTATATCCGTCGCATCCCCGTTTGTTTTCATATGGAGGCTTCGTCGATGTGACGTCACTTCACGTGCGCACTGGATTGTGGGTCAGAATCGCCCAAATAGGATGCAGTTTTCAACACTAACAATCTTGGCCGCATGAAGTAGGACATCCGGGTACTTCTAACCATCCTAAATCTGGCCACAAGAATCGGGACATCCTAAATCTTCTTTCTACCATACTATATAGTAGAAAGTATGCGATTCGGAACGCAACCTTTGTTTCCAGTAAGCTTCTAGAAATGTGCAAAGTAGAACAGACATGTGAGTGATTAACATGGGGACCTTTACCCTTCAACTGTTCTCCAAGGAGCTGCAATCAGTCACTGGATTCTCTGGTTGAAAGGAAACTCTTGGTGTGTGTGTGTGTGTGTGTGTGTGTGTGTGTGTGTGTGTGTGTGTGTGTGTGTGTGTGTGTGTGTGTGTGTGTGTGTGTGTGTGTGTGTGTGTGTGTGTGTGTGTGTGTGTGTGTGTGTGTGTGTGTGTGTGTGTGTGTGTGTGTGTGCGTGCGTGCGTGCGCGCGCGTGTGTGTGTGTGTGTGTGTGTGTGTGTGTGCGCGCGCCAGACAGACAGACACACAGACAGACAGATATACAGACAGACAGGCAGACTGACAGACAGATATACAGACAGACAGACACACACACACACACACACACACACACACACACACACACAGACATAAGCACAGAATAATTAGAATATCACAAGAAAGAACAGAAATACAAGAGGTATGGATAACATAGGAGGCTGAGAGATGGAAAAGTTCAAGTGTACGTTTCAGTTACGGTGCTAGACTGGTGAAACCTCATACTGGTGTTTCTTTACCATTTAGAGGGCCACTGTCACTCTCGAAAAAACTGGTTTGTGTGTGTGTGTGTGTGTGTGTGTGTGTGTGTGTGTGTGTGTGTGTGTGATCAAGGTTAACAGTGAACATAATTAGTAGGATATTGCCAAATGTAGCACATTTATTCAAAAATATGTGTAAAATTGTCACACAGAAAAGCAAAGCTTTTAATGTCAGTAATCAACTAGTAAAGTTTCATGTTGATATCTACAGCTCCAGAAAAATTCAGATATGGATTTTGCATAGGGGAGAACGGGGAATCTGAGGCATCGGGTAATGTGAACCACCCCCTGTATCTGGGCAACGGAAAACATGTGTGGTCATGTGAGATGTTTTCAAGCCCCTCTCATTTCCCCATGGCCCTGAAAGAGAGGACCTCATGGTGCTGTGGTAAGCATGTTTTTACCAACATAGGTGTTTTGCATGTAAAAGTACATTTTCTTGCTGTCAACTTAATCAACTGTTGTACCAAAGCAAATGTATTCACGTAGAAAAACTTCTATCATACGTGTTGATGAACTACCAACATATGAAACCATGTGATGCTGATAACTGAAGATTAGCCTGAGATGCTAAGAGAGGTAGTTTTTTTCTCAAATTGTGGTGTTGGGGTAAAGTGAGCCACATGACAACTTTTTTTAAAACAGTCATATTTTCACTGCCCTTTGTCTTGAAAAAATCTGCTAATGCCCATTTCTAGGAAACATCCTGAATTAATGGGAAATGTATAAATTTGAGTGATAAATCATTTTAGCTCCCTTAGAGGGGTAAAACAGTGGCTCAGATTACCCCGTTCTCCCCTATGTGTTTTTTAAATTTTTAATCTATTAGTATGTATTATTATTTATTTTGATTGTGCTTGCTCGTATGTATTTATGTTAAAGGTGAAGTAAGCGGTTTATTTATGTTAAGTGTTAAATCGCTCTTTATTCACACAGTGATCACTTATATAGTGTGCGCGTTTCATAAAGCCGATCTCTCAGTCAGCTGCTCTGCATGTAATCGGCAACTGACCGAAATTAATATCCAATCACAAGAGAGAATGCTACAAACCGATACCCGTCTCACTCATGGTCTCACTGCCGGTGCACGCCAGAGCAACAGATGGATGAATGTTTATGCGCCTACAATGGCGGAGCAGGTAAAAATCCTTCCCAATGTCTGTTTTGGTGGTTTTTATCATGTTTTTAT
>OX442356.1:33449243-33451743 GCA_949357725.1 Hyperoplus immaculatus | reverse complement strand
TCTACAGTAGAAATAAGATTAAGATAATGATCAAGGCTTTCCGAAAATTGTTTTTTTTTTTTTTTGCATTTTCGTGAATTTTTTAATTTTTTCTGTGATTTTTTTAAGATATTTTTTGGGCATTTTTTTTATGCTTTATTGATAGTGTAGAGACAGAGTTGAAATGGGGCAGAGAGGGGAGTGACATGCAGAGAACGACCGTGGGCGGGAATCAAACCCGGGTCCGCTGCTGGGCCCGGCCTGGGGGGGGGGGAGGGGGAGGGCGCCCCTTATTTCATACTACGTAGTTTAAATAAAAACTGAATATAATTAGTAGGATATTGCCAAATTTATCAAATTTTCTGTGATTTTTTTATACATTTTTGTGACTTTGCAATTTATTTTTATTTATTTTTCAAACTTTATTTAGATTTTTGCGAGTGAGTGAGATAGTAAATGTGTGTGAGTGTGTGTGTGTGTGTGTGTGTGTGTGTGTGAGTGTGTGTGTGTGTGTGTGTGTGTGTGTGTGTGTGTGTGTGTGTGTGTGTGTGTGTGTGTGTGAGTGTGTGTGCCAAAAACACCTCTGCTCCCCCTCTCTCAGAGCATATGTCCAGGTGAGGAGAGTATCATGTCCTAATTGGAGACACAGCGGAAATAAAAATTCATCTGTAGTCAGAGAACAGCTACTGTGGAGACCTGTGTGCCCTGATGTACACACACACACACACACACACACACACACACACACACACAGAGGCAGAGAGAGAGAGAGACACACACACACACACACACAAACACAGAAATATACACACACACACACACACACACACACACAGAGGCAGAGAGAGAGACACACACAATCACAGAAACACACACATACACACAAACACAGGCACACAGGCAGAGAGAGAGACACACACACGCACAGGCAGAATGAGAGACACACACACACAAACAAAATACACACACAACCGCACAAGAGGCTTCTGTGACCTATCCAGTAACCACTGACTCCACCTTTAATCCATTCTCTTCAATTCATTCCTCTCTCACACACACACACACACACACACACACACACACACACACACACACACACACACACACACTGCTGGCACCTTTGGATCACAACACACCTGACAAATCAAATCAGCGCGGCGCTTGTAATTCCTTTTGTGAATTGTTCCCGCGGTAACAAGCATGTAAATATTACAACAGGGAAATGATGGCTGCTGCAATATGGCCAGAGAAATTCACACACACACACACACACACACACACACACTGACAGACAGACACACACACACACACATACACATAAACACACACCCACACACACATAAAATGGTAAATGGACTTATATAGCGCTTTATCTCCGTTTTTCACAGACCCAAAGCGCTTTACATTGTTTTTGTACACATTCACCCAGTCACACACACATTCATACACCGATAGCAGCAGCTACCACGCAGGGTAGGCTTAGCACTAGGGTGCTAAGTTAACTAAGCTAACTATCGGGAGCAATTTGGGGTTCAGTGTCTTGCCCAGGGACACTTCGACATGTGGCGGGGAGACGGGGGATCGAACCTCCGACCCTGCACACCAGAGGCGAACTCCCTGCACACTTCGCCACTGCCGCCCACATACATACACACAGACACACACAGACACATACACACAGAGGTGGCGTTCCGAATCGCATACTTTCTACTATATAGTATGTAGAAAAAATATTTAGGATGTCCCGATTCTTGTGGCCAGATTTAGGATGGTTAGAAGTACCCGGATGTCCTACTTCATGCGGCCAAGATTGTTAGTGTTGAAAAGTGCATCCTATTTGGGCGATTCTGACCCACAATCCAGTGCGCACGTGAAGTGACGTCACATCGACGAAGCCTCCATATGAAAACAAACGGGGATGCGACGGATATAAAAGCAAGAGGCAAGATCAAGGCGCAATGTTAGGATGAAATAAAAGAGTAAAGTATGTCCCAATAGTATGCCTACTGCATCCTAACTAGATTCTTTTTATCGTCGGATGAAGTATGTAGAATAGAAAAAAGAAAGAGTATGCGATTCGGAACGCAACCACAGAAACACACACCCACACACACATACATATACACACATACAGACACACACAGACACAGACACACACACACACACACACACACACACACACACACACACACACACACACAATCACACACACGCACGCACGCACGCACACACACACACACACACACACGCACACACACACACACACACACACATGAGAGACAGATATATATATATATATATGTAGCGGGTACAGGTGTTTCAGATTAATTCTGCTATTAGAAATTAATCTGATGATTAATAATACTTTAATATTTTATTAAAGTTCAAAAGGGGCACCACCATTCATTTAAGAAATGGAAAAATAATAGCAAATTGTCTCGTTTAATCAATGGTTTATTTTCAAATGTTGATTACTTTAAGGTTCAGTTAAATGAATCAACATTAATAAATCCTAGTCTCA
>OX442356.1:33436743-33439243 GCA_949357725.1 Hyperoplus immaculatus | reverse complement strand
GGTGCCACCTTTAATATGCATATTGTCTTGTGTAATGTGTCTGGTTTTATGCACTGTACATATAGTTTTGAGACATGTAGCGCTACGAAATACAACTTAATAATTCGACCCAACTGTGCCCAAGGGATCACATTTTCCGAAGGGGAAAGTTTGTTTATTCAGTTATACCTTAAAACATGTTTCACTTCTCTGACACAACCAAAGTTACACAGTGAACCTTTAAACTACACAAACCCAGGCACCTTAAAAATCCTCAGAAATTCTGCACACACACACACACACACACACACACACACTGTGCCCACATTTTCATACATATTTTAGTACTGTAATTACGTAATATAACTGCTTATCTTTACTATGTTCATCTTGATATAGAGGGCTATTGAGTTAAGAACATAAAACGAAGTGAGTATAAAAACAATGTCTTCCATATTGTTTTGAATGGCTATTCTATGTGATATTCTTATACAGTAAATTGTCCTTTTTAGTCTTGCCATATCGTCTTTTTTTCTCTACTTAAAGGCGTGAGTTTTACATTAGCAGAGATAAGCAGAAACAAAGAGAGATACTATCAACGAATATATAGAAAATTCTTCACGTGAATAATGTTGCATTATTCTCATATACTGATATCTGCAGCTATCAAGGGGACATGGAAAGATGGCTGGACTGATAAACATACACACACCTGCATTTAATATCCTACCTCTTAAACCTGCAGTGTGTAGAATTTTGGGTTTTATTTCCTAGCAGATTTTGTAGAAAGTAATTATAGTATCCATAAGTACATTTAATTTAGTGCATAATAGCTGAATTTTTTTTATTTTTTATTTTTATTTTTATTAGAAAGGGTCTCATATATGTCCATATTTCTGCATATCTTGGACCAAGGCGTAGTGCCGCCATTTTGAAAATGTCATAGTTGGAATGTCATCAGATGCATTGTTTAGAAATTAGAATTGTTCTTGTCCTTGAAGGCCACTGTAGCTTCTGTTATTATTCTAAAGGGTTGGGGTTACCCAGGGAGCGTTGCATTCTAGAACTTTCTAGAACTTTCTTGATGATGTCATATTACACACTGCACCTTTAAGATGTAGTAAAAACAAGAGAGGGGGATTTGTTAACATTTACAAGGCCTGTAGTGACATTCGTCCACTTCAATTCTGATTATTGAATAATTCTATCATCATAAATCAAATCTACATGTCTTTGAGGAACCTGGAACCAAAACGTTAAGACTAGAATATGTTTGTGAACCAAACTGTGGGCCCTGCTGCTGTAAACAACAACAGTGAAACAGTAACTTTTCAGGAAGCTTTCTAACTTCAAACAGTGTTCCAGGGATCTACATTTTCATGTGAGGAAAGTTTGTTTATTCAGTTATGAGAATATAACTTAGAATATGTTCACTTCTCTGACACACACACACAGTCACACACTGCACCTTTAAACTACGCAAACCCAGGCACCTAAAAAATCCTCAGAAATGATGTACGCACACACACACACACACACACACACACACACTCTATCACCTTTTCACCTTACTCTAATGCTTTTGAATCTTTTAATAAAACACAATGGAATATCTTTCAATCACAAGCTAAACTGTCCCCTGCCTCCCATCATCCACCTGTGTGTGTGTGTGTGTGTGTGTGTGTGTGTGTGTGTGTGTGTATGTGTGTGTGTGTGTGTGTGTGTGTGTGTGAATACCTGTATTGATATCTAGATGGATGCTGCATCTCAGACACTATTCAGCCCTTGGAGACTATAAGCACCAATATAAAGCATTCACACACACACACACACACACATACACACACACCCACACACACATACACACACACACACACACACACACAGACACGCACGCACACACACACACACACACACACACACACACACACACACACACACACACACACACACACACACACACACATACATAACCTTGACTCTTTGTTTTGCGCATGAAACTCTTGACTCCAAAGCGGGAAACTTTAGTTTGCAATTTATTTTTTTATTTTTTATTTCTCACCGGGCAGCTTACATTGTGAAAGATAGTCTGCTATATAGAAAAAACACACACACACACACACACACACACGGATATAACTATAAATCAAAGGCTACAAAAACAGACCCTTAAACCAACTTATCTGCTTCTCCTTTCTACTCAGAATTCAAGCATTCAGTATCTCTTGCAACTTGCACATTAAAGTCTCTACGAGGAACTTTTAAATATTTCTGAAACAGTCTCATTGTTCCTCTGATGATCATGAATTACAGGTAACAGCAATCGAGACCATCAGTGCAAAGAATGCTATTTTTATATAGTTTTTCTTAATGCCTTTGTCATGGGTATACGCTCACCCAGGAACAACAGCTGGCGTAGTAAAAACACTACCGCTTTTGTCCAAAGGGGGCGCTAGAATTAAAACAAACTAAAAGTTCCTCGGTGCACCTTTAATATGCATATTGTCTTGTGTAATGTGTC
>OX442356.1:33399243-33431743 GCA_949357725.1 Hyperoplus immaculatus | reverse complement strand
ACATCAGAAAAGGAGAAAGTAGCAGATGGCTGTAATGGACATTTTTCATCTGTTGCCAGCAAGCTTGTGGATAAGCTACCTGGCCTGACGCATTTTGGGACCAAAAATAGAATAAATTGTAAAATATTTTTTTTTCAGCTCAGATCATTTCTATGAGGTCAAATCAAATCAAATCAGTTTTATTTGTATAGCCCAAAATCACAAACACATTTGTCTCAGTGGGCTTTACGTTCATACAATATGATATATGATACAATATGATACAATATGACACCCTGCCCTTACACCCTTAGCTCGGCTGAGAAAAAACTCCCAGTAAAAACCCTTTACCGGGATTAAAAAAAAATATTTGAAGAAATCTCAGGGAGAGTCGACAGAGTAAGGGATCCCTCTCCCAGGACGGACA
Organism: Hyperoplus immaculatus; assembly: GCA_949357725.1. Lineage (NCBI taxonomy): Eukaryota > Metazoa > Chordata > Actinopteri > Uranoscopiformes > Ammodytidae > Hyperoplus > Hyperoplus immaculatus. Next base: position 33,431,337 of record OX442356.1, on the reverse strand, counting down.
TGCTGCAATAGATGTCATAAGTAGAGAAAATCACAGAGGAGTTTGATCATTGACCAGGTGATTACATGGTAATACTAAAGTAAAGTGCGAATAGTGTGGATGCAGGAAGACTTCAGATGCTGCCAGAGGATCCACACCATCTCGTCTCCACCAGGGAAAACTAAGGTTTCCATCGCCAGGATTACGTCCCACGTCTCCAGGTGGCATCCTTAACCACTGCAACATCTTTCGCATTGATGGTCCATTCTCAGATGTTACTGGAGGGGGGACCAGATCCACACCGTCTCGTCACGACCAGGGAAAACTGGAAAAGGACAGACTGGCAACCAGTGAGCAAAGCAAAAATGAATTTAAAGATTGAACAAGCAAGCGAGTAGAAAGATTTCTATCCTGATGGACGGTGAATCAGTGCTGATGTGAGGCAATAGCAGGCGGGGAGCATCCATTCATAGGACAGCTGATTCCGCACAGAACTCGGAGTCAGTCGAGTAGCATGGAGAGTGCTTGGTAGACAGAGGGAGAGAACCCCCGGGGCAACGCTCAGCCAATCATGGAAGATAGACAGAGGAGAACAAATGTTAGAGAAATGGTATCAGTTATGCAATTAGCGTCGGCAGGACAATTTTTCAGTGGGAGGACAACCGGTACTCAGGCCCAGACAAACCGAGACCGAGGCAGCTCCTCAGGCTGTTAATAATAACGCTATAACAATGTTAAACAATATGAACACAATTAACATTAATTTACATTGATTTACACTCTGCTGTTCCCCACCGACACACAATTGGCGCCAGCCCCCCAGACCCAAAGCCTGCCCCCCAGCACACCGCCCCCAGAGAGCACGCCCCAGTGCGGCACTAGTCCCGAGGAGGACCGGGGCCATAGATAGAGAATAGAGTATAGAATAGGGAAATAGCCAAATGCACCGCTGCCACGAGGAGCAACCACAGCCGAAACCCCCGGAGGGGCGGCCCGTACAGCCCACTCGGGCCCGCCATGCCCAGCCCATGAGGCAAGGCCAGAGGCGCCAAGCACAAAGGGCGCGACGCATCCGCCGCCACCATCGGCACACCCAGAGCCAGGACCGGCCGGAGGAGCACGACGCCGGGCAGCGAAACACAGACGCCAACAGTGACGCCACAGAGCGGACCGCCAGGCAGGGATAAATGATTAAAACAGTTTAAAAACAGTTAAAACAGTTTAAAAGCAGTTAAAAACAGTTAAAACGCAAATTGCATAGATTGCTTCTATCCGCCCCAAGACAATCTAGTATCTCCCGAGGCGGTCAAAAGCAACCCGCGTCTAATGATTAAAACGTAGCAGTGCCCACCTACCAGTGCAACAATTACACAATCTGCACCCGATGCCCCATTTCCACCCCACCCAACGGTCCAGTCAGGCAATAGCACGGCGCCACTGCAGACGCCTGAGCACGCACCCCGACACCACCACCCCCCCGGCCACCCCCAGCCCAGAGCACACCAGGTGTCCAGAACAACATACTAAAAGTCCTATGAAATCCTAGTTGAGGAAATATGTTTAATTCTCATCAAACCCGAGATGTGTGCCAATAAGGCGAGACACCAATGCATCCAAATAGGGCATTTTTTTTCCTTTAGTCCTATCAAAATGAAACTTTACACAATGAAAGTATCCGATAATTAAAAAAAAATTTATTACAAGTTTCTTTGAAAATTAATTTTAATATGCAAATGAGCTATACACTAATCGTACATGCCCAAAATAAATTATTTTTTTCCTTTACTCCTACCACAATAAAACTCTACATAGTAAAAGTATACTTGAAAAGTAACTTTTTTTGTATTACAAGTTTCTTTTTAAATGAATTTGAATATGCACATGAGCTCCACACTTATTGAATATCCAATCATCCTACTGCCAATGGGTGATGGCAATGCTGCTTTTAGACTGGCCTCAAACCTGAAAAACTGCCTGGCTTACCTGCCAGGGGTATAACAGGTAAACTATTTTAATTGTGTAAGTGAAGTTCACACACATGCCACTAGGGGGAGCACCACTGATTTTGTACCACTCAGGACCAACATGGGAAAGGATTCCTTTGTTTCTACGGGTGCTGCACTGTGGAACAGGTTAGCGGGAGCACTCAAGCTGGTCGGGAGTTTGGGCAATTTTAAAAAGGCCTTAAAAAAATGGCTTAGGCATCATTAGGCTTGCCATTGGTGTGTGTGTGATTTTTATGTATGTGTATAGTTTGTGTATGTTTTGTGTACAGGGACCACAATGGAAATAAGCCTTCGGGCGTTTTTGTGTCTGTCCCTCCCTGGCTATTTGATCTATTTTAATGTGTGACAGAGTGCTGTTCATGTTTTTATATCAAAATGGTCAAACACATTCATTCATTCATTCATTCATTCATTCAGAGATAGACACACACACACACACACACACACAGCTTTACATCTGAAGGCTATATGATTACTGAGCTTATAGTCCGTGATAAAGTGACTAGTATGTGACAAGATGAGAATTTTTTTTAAATATAAACTTCCAGCTTTGCACACTGGTAGAGAACACAGCCAAGAAACCTTCAAGCACCACTCTTTAACAAACACAAAAAGTCATAAAATTGGGGTGCTCCGGTGGCGTAGTGGATAGAGCGTGTACCATATCGGCTCCGGCTTTTTTTGCAGTGGTCGTGGGTTCAAATCTGACCCGTGGACCTTTACTACAGGTTATCCCACCCCCCCTCTCTCTCTTTGTCTCCCCATTTCAACTCTGTACTATCAAATAAAGCTTGAAAATGCCAAAAAAAATATATCTCTCTATCCATCCTTCTGTATCAATGCACCAGCCAGTAAAGTAAAGTGGTATAATTACACATAATGGAATGGAACATTGGTGAAAAAAAGTTGGCGACAGTTGGATTTTCAACATGTCATGGACTAAAATGAATGAACAGAATCTAGAATGAGTGACTGTCTCCTCTTGGCAGGATAGCTCAGCTGCTGTGTTCATATTTAAATGACAGTACTTACTTTTCTCCTTTGTGTGTGTGTGTTAGCGTGTGTGTGAGAGTGAGTCAGTGTCTGTGTGTGTGTGTGTGTGTGTGTGAATCAGTGTCTGTGTGTGTGTGTGTGTGTGTGTGTGTGTGTGTGTGTGTGTGTGGCTTTTCTCTGAAGGGAAAATCTCCACAGGATCCAAACGGTCTCTAAACACACCATGGGGGTTTTGTCTATGAAATTACCAAAAGTGCATTTAACACAACACACTAGACCTGAGTGATATTTATCTATCTATCTATCTATCTATCTATCTATCTATCTATCTATCTATCTATCTATCTATCTATCTATCTATCTATCTATCTATCTATCTATCTATCTATCTATCTATCCATTCCTTATATTTCTCTGAACATTGAAGCGTGGTATGACCAATCTTTAGGTATTTTATCAACATCAGAAGTTCTCAGTCATGCTGAGGATTCAGTATATTGTGTTCGCCCACTACACAGTCACGCACAGAGACATCATTCTAACATTTATATCTGTGTGTGTGTGTGTGTGTGTGTGTGTGTGTGTGTGTGTGTGTGTGTGTGTGTGTGTGAGTTACGCTATGAGTCATTTGGTGGAAGGATAGATAGATATATAGATATTGATTGGTTGTGCTGTGAGCATGTTTGAGCACACACTACACAAATTTTGGCCCACAGTTTGGTTTCTCAGACGTCTATGTTGGGAGCCGGGAGACTATTTTCTTCACAATTTCAAAAAGATCCCATGAGCTTCTTTGCACATTGTCAACATGGAACAGCCTTGTCGTGGACAGAATTGTTCCCCATAGCTTGACAATAGACCAAGGTGGGAGACTGGACCTTTCCTCAAAATTCAGGTTTATTAAGGAAGATTCCAGTCATATACATACAGAGGATTTCGGTGGTAGCATTGAAGCAGCAGGCTCTCTCTCTCTCTCTTAAAGTTACAGAAGAGTGTGTGTGTGTGTGTGTGTGGGGGGGGGGGGGGGGGGTGCATCACGTCTTATTGATATCTACAAATAGACATCTCCTTTTTTTTTCTTCTTCTTCTTTTTTTTTAACATTTATTTATAACAGGTAAATCCCTCTGAGACCGAAGACTCTTTTGCAAGGGAGACCTGTTTTCCTTTCCCACGTTACCATTCACACACCGATAGCAGCAGGCTAACTATCGACATTCACACGAGGCAAGGTGGGTTAAGTGTCTTGCCCAAGGACACAACAACTATGACACAGGTGGCAGGGCGGGGATTGAACCTCCAACCCTTTGATCATCGGCCAACCCGCTCTACCACCTGAGACACAGTCGCCCCACAATCCCCGCCCCTTTCATCACAACAAGTCCTTTTCTAGGTGTTTTCGTCTCTCACCAGTGACCCCGCAACCTTTAGAACTGTCTGCTCTGCAAACTCTGGTATCATAGAGGCTATTCAAATTCACCACAGCCTTTTGCAAGATCACACAGTGCAAAACCAAATAAACTAGAATATTTTAGTGGATGCCGCGTAACGTGTTTTTTGTCTGCAAGTCCTGTGTGTGGAGGGAATTGTAGATCTGTCTCATATGTCATGGTTGTTGTTGTTTGTACTGTATGTATCAAGGGATGTTATACATCAATATAAATTTGATTAAAAAAAAAATAATAATCATGAGGATAGCATTGGTAGCTATGTGGATACTGAGCATGCAATAGAACTGTGATGTTGCGCGCACACACACACACACACACACACACACACACACAGACACTAACTCACTCTCACACACGCACACACACACATACACACACACACACATAACCAGCAAACTTCATTGCATGTCACACCTTCCTCTTATTTGTTGGTAAGTTTATAGTATTCTGATCCTAAAAATAAAATGAAAAATCTTAATGTTTTTTATTTTATTTTATACTTAAAAATATTGTTAATGTGCCACTATACAGTATATACTATATATATTTTCAAAGTAATTTTTTTTAAATTAAAAAACATTACAATTTCAAGTACTTACATAATATAGTAAAGTTCTATTCAGTTCCTATCCAGCATACCAGGACCAATAAAACACAAGACGACTCTTTATATTTTTGGGGGAAATTTTATTGAGAAAATAGTTGAGGGGGAAAAAAAGTCAATTTGTTTTTGAATTTTGAAAACAAAACAAGTGTCCAACTGCCTGAAGCCTTTCCTAATCACAGTTCAAATTTGATCAATAACCCATGGAAAATACATTTTTTACAGTTACATTTCATGTGCCATGGACCAAAAGTGTCCTTTTGGAGTCTCCAGCTGGTATTGTAGGAAACGGCTAGACATTCCCTTGGAAAAAACAGTGTACAAAATAAATTTTCTATGGGTTATTGATCAAATTTGAACTGTGATTAGGAAAGGCTTCAGGCAGTTGGACACTTGTTTTGTTTTCAAAATTTAAAAACAAATTGACTCTGCTTTTGTCCAACATCTAGATTTTGGGGCTTTGCAGATATGCAAATGTAGGCATCATTAGTAAGATATTGATGATTTTTCATATTTATTCAAACTTTTTGGAAAATACTGTAATACACAAAGTTGTTGTTTAATGTCAGTAATCAACTTGCAAAGTTTCATAATGATATCTATAAGTTTAAAAAATTCCCTATTAGCCCATCCCCATTCGCTTAAACAGTGGTTCTGATTTGCTCTATGTCGGCCCCCTGTAGCTTTCCAGGTTGTCCACCCAGGTTGGGATCCTGGAAGGCCCTGGATATCATTTCTGGTGAACAACCTTTTACAATGCTCCATGTCTGTTTTTCAAAAAAAGGGGTTTTTTGCCCCCTAGGTATAATGTAAAAAAACAGCAGCACTGCTACACATCATCCTTTCTAGTACAACACATAAATGAACAATACCCTGTGTCCTCAAAATAGTTGTATCACAACACAAAATGCTGAAAAACTAGTGACAGATACTTTATGATCGCCCTGCTTTGAAATGTTCCTCTCAACTGACCAGATTCTATCAGCAAATAATAATAATACAAATTATAATAACAAACAGTGCAATCAGTACCACCTTAAATCTCCTCGTCGGACTTCTTTTGAACATACCTGTCATCTTTTTTATTTTTTTTAAGATATTTTTTTTGCATTTTTATGCTTTATTGATAGTGTAGAGACAGAGTTGAAATGAGGCAGAGAGGGGAGTGACATGCAGAGAACGACCGCGGGCTGGAATCAAACCCGGGTCCGCTGCTGGTCGAGGCCCATGGGGGGAGGAGGGGGACGCCCTACCAACTGAGCTAAGGGCGCCCCATACCCGTCATCTTAAATTTGATTTTCATGCTTTGATAATGTGTGTCCTTTTAGTTAATTTTTTGTTTGAGGATTTCAACCCTTTTTCTTTCAATGCAATTCCCTCTGAACATGTTCCTGTTTTTTATTTATGGTGAGAAAATGTTTCAGAAAATAGTTTGAGGGCTTCCAATGTTTGTAATAAAGAATAACTGGTGATGAACAGCATTGATGTACCTAGACAAAAGTAAGTTTTCTTTTCACACTGTTTTTAACATCCCTTTTATTGTATTGGGCGACCGTGGCTCAGGTGGTTAAGCGGGTTGGCCAATGATCCAAGGGTCTGCCATCTGTGTCATGGTTGTTGTGTCCTTGGGCAAGACACTTCACCCACCTTGCCTCGTGTGAATGTGTATGATACCTAGGGGGCAAAACCCCTTTTTTTTTAAAAACAGACATGGAGCGTTGTAAAAGGTTGTTCACCAGAAATGATATCCAGGGCCTTCCAGGATCCCAACCTGGGTGGACAACCTTGTCAACAAGCTGCTGGAAAGCTACAGCGGGCCGACATAGAGCAAATCAGAACCACTGTTTAAGTGAATGGGGATGGGCTAATAGGGAATTTTTTAAACTTATATATATCATTATGAAACTTTGCAAGTTGATTACTGACATTAAAACAACAACTTTTTGTATTACAGTATTTTCCAAAAGGTTTGAATAAATATGAAAAATCATCAATATCTTACTAATGATGCCTACATTTGCATATCTGCAAAGCCCCAAAATCTAGATGTTGGAAGAAAACCAAGTCAATTTGTTTTTAAATTTTGAAAACAAAACAAGTGTCCAACTGCCTGAAGCCTTTCCTAATCACAGTTCAGATTTGATCAATAACCCATAGAAAATGAATTTTTTACACTGTTTTTTCCAAGGGAATGTCTAGCCGTTTCCTAAAATACCAGGTGGAGACTCCAAAAGGACACTTTTGGTCCATGGCACATGAAATGTAACTGTAAAAAATATATTTTCTATGGGTTATTGATCAAATTTTAACTGTGATTAGGAAAGGCTTCAGGCAGTTGGACACTTGTTTTGTTTTCAAAATTTAAAAACAAGTGGACTTGGTTTTCTTCCAACATCTAGATTTTGGGGCTTTGCAGATATGCAAATTTTCGCATCATTAGTAAGATATTGATGATTTTACATATTTATTTAAACATTTTGGAAAATACTGTAACACACAAAGTTGTTGTTTTAATGTCAGTAATCAACTGGCAAAGTCTCATAATGATATCTAAAAGTGCAATAAATTCCCCATTAGCCCATCCCCATTCACCCCCATTCACTTAAACAGTGGTTCTGATTTGCTATGTCGGCCCGCTGTAGCTTCCCAGCAGCTTGTTGACAAGGTTGTCCACCCAGGTTGTGATCGTGGAAGGTCCTAGATGTCATTTTTGGTGAACAACCTTTTACAACGCTCCATGTCCATAAAATCACTTTGCCCCCTGGGTATGACTGCTGTATGTTTGAGGTGGTGGTCTGAGGGGCCGTAGGTGCTGAATGACAGCCATGCTTCCGTCAGTCTGCCCCAGGGCAGCTGTGGCTACTATGGTAGTTTACCACCACCAGTATGACTGTGTGTGAATGGAGGAGGCCTGTGGAACTGCCATTCTGATACCCGTGACCAACACATCCAACCTTTCTTCTCTCCTCTGCCAACTCTTTCACCCACACACCCAGAGCCATTAGGGGTGGTGGTACATGTCTACTCATCGCCCCCAAATGGAGATATTCTCTCTACCAGCTGCCACATTTTACTCCACTATATTTTGAATTCCACGGTGTTACTGTTACTCATCCCATTCAACTAAACATTGTTGTTATCTACTGCCCACCAGGTCCCTGTAAGTTGTTGGAGGAATTAGACAGACTTTTCTCTGTCTGTACCTTCATGGTTGAATTCACTTATTGGAAGTCGCTTTGGATAAAACGTCAATTAAAACTCTACCAAGCTTCAACAGTCAAACAAGACCATCAGCGAAACCCAGTTTCAGTTTTAACAGAAATGAATACGTATATTTAAATTGTTCTGCTGTGCTGTCATGTTTTCAGAAGGATTAGGACTGGGTTGAACTGGTATTGTGCAGTGATACTATATAGAAGACCTACATTTACTTCATAACTGACTCATTTCCCAAAGATGTCTCTTGGCTTATCTTTATTATGACCAGTTGTTTTCGGTGGCGCGAGACTGTCATTCCAGTAATGTATAACTCTGCAGCAAGTGACTGATCGGTGTCTGGTGTTTTTAAACTCTAATATAAAGTAGATTGCAGTGAAATTAAACAGATTAATCTTTTATTGCCACTTTGATGTTAGTTATACAAGGACTTTTTTGACATAGAGCTGCACTTCCTGTCTAGCACATGGAGGTTGCGTTCCGAATCGCATACTTTCTACTATATAGTATGTAGAAAAAAGATTTAGGATGTCCCGATTCTTGTGGCCAGATTTAGGATGGTTAGAAGTACCCGGATGTCCTACTTCATGCGGCCAAGATTGTTAGTGTTGAAAAGTGCATCCTATTTGGGCGATTCTGACCCACAATCCAGTGCGCACGTGAAGTGACGTAACATCGACGAAGCCTCCATATGAAAACAAACGGGGATGCGACGGATATAAAAGCAAGAGGCAAGATCAAGGTGCAATGTTATGATGAAATAAGAGAGAAAAGTATGTCCCAATAGTATGCCTACTGCATCCTAACTAGATTCTTTTTATCGTTGGATGTAGTATGTAGAATAGAAAAAAGAAAGAGTATGCGATTCGGAACGCAACCATAGTGAGGGAAGCTAACTGTGTACAGGGAAGTAACAGACTCATGAGGTCCTGAAAGACAATAACAGAAAAGGCTTTGCAACGTGCTTTTAAGGGGTATTCAGAAACCTGGCGCCGCCATAGTTGTCTTGGCAAGTAGTCGGCGGGATTCCACTCGTAGTTCTTTCCTTCTCACTTTATAAATTCCTCCTGTCTTTGTATAAGCCTAGCTTGTGAAACCTCTTTGGCAGCTCGCTGCTTCGTCCTGGCTCCTGACAGAACATGTGACAGAATCAGCATGTTCAAGTAGAATTTTAGGAGTTTCTTTGCCAAATGCAATGCACCTGCAACAAGGAGATGCTGAAAATGTTTCGGTGGTGCTGTTTTAAACTGAGCAGAGGCCAACAATCAACACCCAATATTAACCAAACATTAAAAATGTAGAGCTGCAATACATGAATGTGTCTCTCTCATCTTAAGCCACATAGTCAACATATATTTCTGAAATTTGAGAGTCTGTGTCTGTGATGTTTGAATAGGTGGAAACAGACGTCCGGTGATGAAAGGGGTGGCGGTGAAAAGGTAACCATTACAAAACATGTAGTTGTAAGACATGTGGACATGCTTTACTGGAGTACCTGCTCTGTCACTGAAAGTAATGGGAGATGCATGCCATGAGCAATACAATATTTCCCATAATGCCAGGCACAAAGATGCAGCGTTAAAAATCATCCTTATTTTTATGAATGAAAAATATCTGTAGACATATGCTTTTTTAAATAAAAAAATGGTTTATGTTCTTTGATACCAAAGAGCATTAAATGCTTAGAAAATAAAGAGTTCAGGGCTGAAGTGAGATGTGCTAATGATTAATATAATTAATAATAATTAATATTAATTATTTTCTTGAACTCACCGCTGTTTATTCGGATAAATAGTGTAACTGCTCCAACCAATACTTTAATCATTACCAATCGCTTGGGAATTAATCAGGAAAATAAAATGCAGTGACCCTTGTGAAGCTCTTCTGTCCAAGCTGATCAAAAAAGGACAAGAAAGTAAGAAATCAGTCATTTCACATTGGAGCTTAGCTTAGTCACACAAAAGAATAACATTACATCAAGAAAATATCTGTATTTGTATGAAACAATAAATTAAACAGTAGCATACCATTAAAGATAATGGGGCTAAGGGACGAACACAGTGTTGAAGTGGGGCTGGGGCGACAGTATATTAAGTTGAAATCATCTTCTTTTTTCAGTAGGAAACAATTGTAATGTAATGCAGCATTTTAGAGTGTAGATGCGGTACATACAGCATGTCTCCAGATTAGGTGTATTCCTCTGTTATGTTTGTAAAAAAAAAGAAGAAAAAAAAGGAAATAGGCCTACATGTTAAGTGAAACATAAAAAAATAGATGTGACCTAGTATGTTCCTCTATCAATGAATATAACACTGTTGCTGACCTTACACTAGTGTGTGTGTGTGTGTGTGTGTGTGTGTGTGTGTGTGCGTGTGTGTGTGTGTGTGTGTGTGTATGTTTGTGTGAGGTGGGTTGGGTTGGGGGGGGCAGAGCGTGATTTTAAATTAATTTATTAATTGTGCCTATAAAGGCTGAAGAAGCAACATTTGTTATTTCAAATACAAGAAGGGAATTATTTTGTTTCTATTTAACCCATAAGGTCCCACGGTGACATCCAGGTTACACACACTTTGAATGTCCCAAAATGTTCCTCATACAGGTTTATACTAGATTTTTACTCATTAAGTCCCTTAGTGACATATACTCAACATCCTGGTGTGGTTGTCATGTGACAGCCATGTGACTGTGTCAGGAAGTGACTTCCCAAAGATTGCAGAGTGACAGCTGCACACAATTGGAGAAATTAGCAAATTTCAAAAGCTTGTTTTTTGTTACTAGAGGTGAGTTAAGACCCATTTAACACTTCTAATGCTTTAATAAGGTGTCCTGTATTACATTTAACCCAGCTTGACCATATTTCATTAACAACTTTATATAGAACAAGTTAGGTAAATATTGCTGTGACGTCACATTGGGCCGTGAGCCTCAAAATAGTCATAAAAATTTGGAGTGATGTATTTGTCACAACAACAAAAATGGTAATAAGCTAATCAATTAAGTTTAGTGTTTCATTTATTTTGAATCAATATATGTTCTTTTGCTAAATTCAAAGTACATTTGAACACATCTAAACAAAAATGAATGACAAAACATTGTAATATTAGGGTTCAAAAAATAAAAAAGTTTGGATAATATTTTGGATTGAAAAAAATTAAATTTCAAAAACATTAGAAGTGTGTTCTATGTGGTCTACTTAGTCTGTGTTCCAGCCCTCATATTTTTCCTATAAGTAGAACTGGGTGCGGGTTCTTATGGGTTAAAAAGCTTCATTCTAAAATACCAAAGAGCCATGTAAAAAATGCTGATACTGCCGGTATACTATGACATTAACATCAGTAGTTTCACCTGAACAACCCCGGGGGACGGGGTCTCAGGGCATCACAATATATAAAAGGAGGGTGACCATGTTTGCCACAACACCGCTGACTTCAATACTACAGGAGCAACTGAAATCCTCACAGCTAACACAGGTAACAGATTATTATTATTGTTTTTAATCTCAGATGATGCTTAAGAAATGTTTGTTTGAGAAATTTAATAGATTTACTTTTTATACTGACTTCTGCTTTATTTGTTTCAGTGATGCTGCTCTCTGTCCTTTTTGTGCTGGGCTTTTGCCTGGTGCCTGTTCACTCCGAACCATCAGGTACGATACATCCTTCACAATGTGGACCCATTTCTGGACCCCTTTTTTTTTTGGGATGGGTATACATTGATGAATACACTTATCACATAATGTTCATGTAAACCTTCCTTGCACCAACATTACATAGGCCATGCAGGCACATATACAACACACAATCAAAAAACAACATAAGCAAGAAAAACAATCCTATACTAATAATACTGATAATAATGATAAGACGGTAAAAATAAATAAATAATAATAATAATAATGATAGATAGATAGATAGATAGATAGATAGATAGATAGATAGATAGATAGATAGATAGATAGATAGATAGATAGATAGATAGATAGGGGAATAGATAGAGGAAATGAATATATCCTCCATTTCCGATAATCCAAAACGGAACTTTTTTTCTTTGATTAGTGATCCAACAACATTCCGAATCTGTAAGTATTTAAAAAAATCTGTGTTCAGGATGCCATATTCACTTTTTAAGTCAATAAATGATTTTGGTTGTAAGTTTTTATGGAATAAATCTCTAAATTGTTTTATACCCAAACTTGTCCATTTACCTATATTAATTGGTTTTAAATGTTTTTTACAAATCAGGATTTTGATGGATAGGAGAATACATCGAAGTACAACTAGGGAAGCCGAGTGTCCTAATACAGTCCGTCCATGCTAAAAGCGTATTGTAGACAGTGAAACACTGATCCATGTTTTTTTATCAAATTAAATTGTTTTATAAATATGAGGGAATCCAACGGCAAGGGATCAAAAAAGTTGGCCTCCATCTGGACCCACAATGAGTCTTGTCTCCCCAGTGACCATGATATTAAATTACGTAATTGCGCTGACCAGAAATAGTACTGGAGATTGGGGAGACCAAGGCCTCTGAGCGAATTGCAGATATAACCCTTTCTGATTGTTCTTTCTTAAGTTGATGGGCAAGTCATGTACTTGGTGTATTGCCAAATTCATAGTGCTTTTGTCTAATATAGTTTATTTGTTTGGTAATTTCCTCTGAAATGTTAAGATTTAGTTTCACTCTAGCCATAGTCAGTTCTCCCCAATTGTACTCTGTGGAGGCAATACTATGGAGTGCCTACTACCTACTTCTCTTTCAAGTTCTTGTCTTTGCTTCCGTTCTTCCCGTTTTATGAAAGAAACATATGAAATTATTAGTCCCCTTAAAGTGGCTTTTGCAGCTTCCCATATAATATTGGGCTCTATAAGGTGATCATTATTTTCCCTTATGTAATTGGTAATCCACCCTTGCATTTTAGATTTGAATACTTTATCCTTAAGTAAAGAAGTGTCAAATGTCCATCAGTTAAAATGTATTTTTTCATATTACAAATGAATAGTTAAATGAATTCTAGTATGATCTGAAACTATGATTGGATTTATTCCACACTCTTTTACCATATGCATGTATTTTGAGTGTATAAAAAAATAATCTATTCGTGAGTATGAATTATGGACATTTGAGAAAAAAGTATAGTTTTTAACATTTTGATTTTGTTCACACCATACATCAGTAAGGCCACATTCTGCACATAACCCATAAAGGACCTTTGAGGATTTGGAGCTGTAGCCTTTAGTTTGATTTATCCAAGGAAGGATCCAATGGATCTGGATCCCTTTTAATACCTCAATTTGTCTGTGCTGCATTGCCTGTCTAGTTTAAAATCATTTGGTCCAAACTGACGGACAGTTTTATACATTTGTTTCGTCTTTGCAGGAGAATATCTCGGCAGTCCTCTCCTTCAAGACTGCTTTAGAGAAGCAAAGAAAATCGTGGATGATGCGTACAAGTACTCAAGAGAAGAGTGAGTTCATTTTATGGATTACTTCATGAATGATTTTATCTGTCAAACCACTTCCATACAAATGTTTCCTGATAAACATTTTATTTTGCATGGAAGCCATTTAATGCAATATCTTTGCAGCTAAATAATGGTGAGAAAATTATAGAATTTCCCCAAAAAAGACCACAGTGCTTTTATTATTCAACTGTGTAACTTTTTCCAACACCAGGAGTCTGCGACGAGTCCGCAAGGACGTGGTGAGACCTCATGATGTTCTTCGCTTGCTGAAGCAGCCTCGAGCTGGCACCCGCTCAGCTGTGAGATCTGCAGACTACATGGCACAAACTCTCCGTCTGCTGCAGGAGAGGGTGCATCATGTGCACAAACGCTCGCTCAATGCAACAGGTCAGACATGCATTACGCTTACATTCTTTTTGGGCCAACTTTTTCCTGGTCCTGTTTGAAAGTCCGAGGTTTACCTCCTAATATGTGTGTGTAGAACTTCAAAGCTGTAATTAGGGATAGACTTAAACATTAAACAGACACACATTCGGATTCATGAAATGTTTCTCTCACTTTTTTCAGATTTGCTCACAAGAGAGGACCTGGAGAAGCTTGCAGAGATAAGTGGATGTGCAGCTCAAGTCGCTCTTCCACAATGCCGCACCAAACCAAACCTTGACAAGTATCGCACAGCTGACAGCGTCTGCAACAACATGTAAGGCAAACACTTCTTTACAAGATTCTTCCACCCATACATTGTTAATATATCTCACATTTAAGTCCTTTTCCTCAAAGAACCTATAACCTACATTGTAACATTACAAAATATCTGCATCATCAACTTTTGTTATCTATTTTTCACACATGGAAAGCGTGTGTGTGTGTGTGTGTGTGTGTGTGTGATCGAGTGTTGCTTAGGTTCAGAGGAAATGCATTTGAAATACAACTAAACATCTTAGGCAAAAAACTACAGAAGATGTGCACACTTCCCTGGGATTTGTCAAGTAGCGTTTACCAACACGGGCGTTTCTCGTTTGCTTTTAGAAATAACCCTCGTCAAGGAGCCTCCAACACCCCCTTTCTCCGCTTGCTACCTGCCGCATATGACGATGGCGTCTTCTTACCCAAAGGCACAAACCAAAGATTCAACAACTTCCTGCTCCCACTGGTACAACATTGAAATCCCATACACTCTCTTTGATTCTATTGACATAAAAGCTGATTCAAAATGAATGCTTTACAATCTTCCTCCGCTCTCAGGTGAGACAGGTGTCCAACAACATCCTGAGTACTTTTGACGCAGGCGTGGTAAACGACAGGGAATTCACAAACATGTTGACCTTCTTTGGGCAGTGGAACGACCACGACCTCACCTTCACGCCCTTCTCCCCCAGCATCCGCTCCTTCAGCAACGGGATCGACTGCGACGAGAGCTGTGAGCAAACTGAGCCCTGCATCCCCATCCCGGTTGGTTTCAAAACCTCAAACCTAAACATTGCGATAATGTTTTTCGGTAAAAGATTCTCTCCGTAACCTTTGGCCTCCTTTTCTAACAAACAGATTCCTCCTGGTGACCCCCGCTTGCCCACCGGCCCAGACCGCTGCATCCCTTCGTTCAGATCCGCCGCTGTTTGTGGTACAGGAGTCTCGGCCTTCAATTTCGGCGGAGAACCCAACAAGAGAGAGCAGATCAACGCCCTGACGGCCTACCTGGATCTTGGCCAGGTGTACGGCTCAGAGGAGAAGCTTGCTCTGTCTCTTCGCGACCTCAGTAATGATGGCGGGCTGCTGCGCGTCAACACAGAGTTCAGAGACAACGGCCGCGAGCTGCTGCCCTTCAGCCCTCTCCAGGCGAACATGTGCGCCACTCGCAGAAGAGTCACTAACGACAACAACGCCAGAGAGGTGCCCTGTTTCATCGCAGGTTGGTCATCTTGCAAGTTAACTCTTAACAGTTATCTTTGTAAATGGTTGATTATTCCTTTATTTTAGGGCTTTATAGATCAGCTATAAGCTGTAGAAGTGGAAATAATAAGAATTACAATTCTATATTACAGCCTGACTTCAAACCTCACAAAATTGCATTACATGTCATTTTGAGCATTTAAAAATATGACCAACAATCGGAACAATAAAAGTATTTTTACCTTATTTAAAAAAGAGAGCAACTATAAATGAACTGTTCCTATTTGTGTATTATTTCTGATTTAGAAAGCCATAATAAAGCCATTTATTAACCATAATTCACTCATGGACCCCTAATAGACAGATGTGCCAAAACTGATCAACATTATAATGTTTACCTTTCTCTTTTTAAGGTGATACCCGTGTGGACGAGAACATCTATCTGACGTCACTGCACACACTGTTTGTGCGTGAACATAACCGCCTGGCTCGTGGACTGAAGATAATAAACCCACACTGGGACAGTGAGACCCTCTACCAAGAGGCCCGCAAGATCATGGGTGCTTACACACAGGTAGCTCAACCTAAGAGTCAGTCACCATTCACATTCATATGTTTACATCTCCAGAGCATGTTTCATACACTCTCTGTCTTTAACTTCAAATGACTCTCCCTGTGTCTGTCAGTCGTTTGTATTCAGGGACTATCTGCCACACATTGTGGGTGACAATGAGAGGTACTTACGGCTTGGCAGTTACCCCGGTTACAATCCCAGTGTTAATCCCAGCATCTCCAACGTCTTTGCGACCGCAGCTTTCCGCTTTGCCCACCTGGCCATCCAGCCATTCGTATCCCGTCTGGATGCAAACAACAGGGAGAGCAATCGCTTCCCAAGCGTCATTTTGTCCAATGCCTTCTTCACTCCCTGGAGAATCGTCTTTGAGGGTAAGCCATACAGAGGGAAGCTTGGTAACTTATTGGTGTATCACTCCGTCTTAAACTGTCTCCACTAACTTTGACTTTTGTCTCTCCAGGTGGCATTGACCCTCTGCTCCGTGGTTTGGTCCACCGCCCTGCTAAGCTGAACACTCAGGATCACATGATGGTGGATGCTGTCAGGGAGAGGTTGTTCCAGTTTGTGATGATACTGGCTTTGGACCTGGGCTCGCTCAACTTGGCGAGGGGACGTGACCATGGCTTGCCTGGTAGATCCCTCAATTAAAATTCAGCCTTTTAATTTTTCTTTCTAAAGTTGTATCACCTTCTCAATGGACCTCATTCTCTCTTTGTCTACTTGTCATTCAATCCTCTAGGCTACAATGCCTACCGCAAGATATGCGGCCTGTCTCAGCCTAGGAACCAGGCAGAGCTTGCTCGGGTTCTGAACAACGCAGGCCTGGCCCGCCGTCTGCTGCAGCTCTACGGTACGCCCGACAACATCGACGTCTGGATGGGAGGCGTGGCAGAGCCGTTTGCCCAAGGGGGCCGTGTGGGGCCTCTGTTCGCCTGCCTCATCACGACACAGTTCCAGAGGATCCGCCAGGGTGACAGGTTAGTATGTGTGTGATTACCTGCAGTCATAGGTATTTATGATGGAGGCGTGGGCTTCTGAAGGATTCTCTTTTTGTTTTTAGAAAGAACAAATGTAAATTCATGCGGCCTGTTTTGCTTTCAGTCCAGTTATACGGAAACCTTTTTTTTTTTTTTTCGAAAAATTATAAAAGTAACATACAAAGAAACAGAGACTTTGTTTCATACAGTGGCTTCATCATTTTAATAAAGGTCAAGTCCAAATGACACATATAAATATATTTCAAAAACAGTCTCAGTTGACTTTAATTCCTTTCTCTGTTCCTCTTGTCTGAAATGATCAGGCTGTGGTGGGAGAAACCAGGCGTCTTCACTCGGACTCAGCAGACCGCTCTTTCCAAGGTCACCCTGTCCAACATAATCTGTGACAACACCGACATCACGTCCGTCCCCTCAAATACCTTCGAAGTCACCTCAAACCGGAACCGGCCCGTCCACTGCTTCAGACTACAGAGCCTGGACCTGTCTCCATGGAGACAGGTGGGGCTCATTCCCAAAGAAACCATACATCATTTATTAATACAAGCACTTTGTGAAGATGAATAAGTTTAACCTCTTCATTTACTTTATACAGATCACAACGGACCCCGAGGGCCCCATTAACGAAGTCACAAAGGTAGTCAATTCAGTTATAATACACACTCTAACTCTGTGTTCCAATACCCATACTTTCCGCTATTTAGTATGGTGGAAAAAAGATTTAGGATGTCCCGTTTCTTAAGGTCAGATTTAGTATGCTTAAAATACCTCAGAAAAAACCTTTGCCGGATGTCTACTACATCCGGCTGAGACTTATAGGGCCGGTTTCGCAGACATGGATTAAGCCTAGTTCTGGACTAAATTGTACCTTCAATGGACAATCTCCATTCAAAATTCCATTTAGTCCAGGACTAGGCTTAATCCATGTCTGTGAAACTGGCCCATAGTGTTGAAAACAGCATGCTATTTGAGCGATACTGACGCACAATCCAGTGCGCACCAGAAGTGAAAACAACCTGGGATGCGACGGATCTAAAAGCAAGATCATAGGCACAATGTTATGATGAAATAAATAAGTAAAAGTATGTCCCAATCGTATACCACCTGCATGCTAACTCATTTCTTTTTATGGTCAAATGTAGTATGTAGAATACAAAAAAGAAAGACTATGCGATTTGGAAAGCAGGGACAGTTTGGCTTTTTTATTCATTGTATATAGAGTTGGAAGCTCAACAAGTTTAAATGGCCTGACATTTTTACACAATGACTGACACTGAGACAACATATTTCACATGTATCAAAAAATTCTGCAAGTAATGGGATTATATTAATTCTATAATATTGGTAAGAAATACGTCAATCAAGAAACATCAGGATTTTACAGGCCTACTTATTTAAAAAAAACAACAACACAGGCGTTATGTTAATTAGCCATTCTAAGAGATCAAAATTAAAAAATTAGCAGGCAATCTGGGGAATTATCCATAGTGTGCGTCAGTGTAAAACATCATAGATTTTAAAATGCCTTATGCCATCAGCACAAAGTAAGGCAAAAAAGCCAAGTTTATTTGTATTGCAGCGTTTAAAATTACTGCCATTTGGAGCAGACCAGAATTTTACTGGATTTTTGTTCAAAATATGTGGAGTTTAGAAACTGAATGCTCCTTTTTCCAAATTTAGTTTCGACCATAGAGAAAAAAGTGTATCTTTAAGGACAAGGACTTGTAGAAAAAGTAATACCTAAAAAGTTAAGTATTACTAACCCAAAATGTTGTTCTTGTTTTCAAAGTAAAGTTAAGTGAATATGCTGCATTACTCTCCACATCATAGCAGCAGCAGGTCATAATGTATTCTGTCAAAGTACACAAGCCTATTGTACAATATGTAAATAAAAACATGTTTTTGTAACTTTTCTCTGCAGCCGCCGCCGGTGGTGGTGTAGGTCCCCTGGCCCGAGACGCCCTCCTGGACTGTCTGTACTCAACATGAATGCCTCGCAGACAAAAGCTGGATCTCAATTCAGGGGTTATAGCCTACGTAGGCTGCATTTGAAGACCGATTGCGTCATAGTTTGTCAAGGGGTCACTGTCCAGGGTCATGGGAGGCACGGCTGTGTTTTGCTCAAAGATGCCAATGCACAGTACAGAAATAAACAACTGCTCATTTGAATACAAAAAAAATAACAGACACTGACTTTACAGTTGTGCAATTTTGTTTGCTATGTGAAGGTACAAATGTTGAGCAAATATGCAGACAGTACAAAGCAAAGTTCTACTGGTGCAATATTATGCAGACACACTAAATACAAATAATGGACCATACACTTACACGGCGGTACGATCGCGAGCGCAAAGCTGCATACACAGAGCAGCTGATAGAGAAACGCTGGGAGACACATGTGCACATTTATTTACTGCAGATCGCGGCCTTTTGAGCAGTTATGACCATGCAAAAGCACACATTCTACGTGGTAGTACATTAATTGTGCACCACACAAAAATATATTTTTTTTTTAAATATAGGAGAGAATGGGGTAATCCGAGCCACTTTTTACATTTGCTCCCCTCTTAGTGAGCTAAAATGATTTATCACTCAAATGTACACATTTCCCATTAATTCAGGATGTTTCCTAGAAATGGGCATTAGCAGAACTGTTTCAAGACAAAGGGCAGTGAAAATATGATGGTGGTGGGGTAAACTGAGACAGACCAGAAAAATCAAGGGGGTAAACTGATCCACTTACTTTTTCCACTATGAAACTACCATAACAACACATATTGTAACAGTTAGAATCCTGAAAGCTAGCCACACATTCCAGAACTAATGTCAGACTAGTAAAATAATTATGGGGTTTGGTCAATTAAGCAAAGCACATTTTCTAAACACTTGAAAGTAACTCTGAAGAAAATCAAATACAAGATATTATAATTCAAAAGGTTTTAATAAGATTCAAATGAAAGATAGAACCAGTTAGATTAGAACACAGTCTGGGGGTCAGAACACAGGACCCTTATGGCGCTTTTCCACCGCATGGTATCAGCTCGACTCGACTCGCATTTTTGGCTTTTACACCGCAATTTCATGGTACCTGGTACCACGTAGCGGCTGCTTTTTTGGTATCGCCTCGCTCTAGGGTCCAAGCGAGCTGAGCCGATGCTAAAAGGTGACGTCGGCAGACGGCCGGCCACTGATTGGCCAGAGACTATTGTCTGGCCAATCAGTGGCCAGAGACTACCGGCTTCATTCTGTTGTTTATTCTCCCCAACTCTCCGGGACTTTTGAGTGTATTTCCGCCACGTGCAGCCTTCTCTGGCTCTCTTTCATTTGATTTGCATCACAGATCCGAATTTATTTTCCATATATTCGCTAAGCTCACCCAGTGTTGGTTGTTGGGGAAGTTACTTACATACGAGAGGAGACATGTAGGGCAGCTAGCAGCTAGGCTAAATAGTAGCCAGCTGGGACAGACATGATAGCGAGCGATTACATTACAAGCCTCGGACTGAACTGATTACCTCAATAAAATATTCAGGCTGAGACACGGCTTGCATTTGAAAACACGTATCCTGAAACAAGCACTAAACAGTCAACTTTATCATGCCCGTGTTTACGTGCATAGGGATGTACGTGACGCATCCCTACAGCTGACTGTGTGGCAGAGTCACACATCGGGACAACAACCATCCCTCTTAATGGCCTGTAGCAATATTCTTCTACTTCTTTTAGCAAACAGATACAAGGGGGTATTTCTTTAAAAAAATTCATCCGTGTTTTTGGCGGTTGGTTCAGTTAATAGTGCAACAACTGCTCGTAATTTCTGCTTTGCTACTTTGCTCCGGAGTAGGCTTTCAGCCCCTTACGACGACCCCGCCCACGTTCAGCAGGTACTATTTGCGGTGGAAAACGACCCGTGCTGCTACCAAACCAAGTTGAGTCGAGTCGAGTTGAGTCGAGTCGAGCTACATGTGCGGTGGAAAAGCGCCATTAGAGCCAGCTAGTGTCTGGGGGTCAAAGCATAGGAAAATCAGAACCAGCGAGAACAGCCTGGGACTCAGAACACAGGAGAGGACCCAACTGGATTATAACATCAGCCTGTCATACTCTACAACTAGGCCTACTCTACATTCCAGCCCTGAAGGTTACAGGGAAAGATGAGAAGGTGCTCTTTCCGTGTGGTTGACCCAGGTCGTCTTCCTGGTGTATTTCCTTGGCATGATGGCTTTTCTACAATGTGTATGACATTCAAATAAAACATATGTTATGTAATATTACATTAAAATATGTTTAAGACTAAACTTAACTTGTGCCTCATGGTGGGGGAAAGTGAGACAGTGTCTCACTTTCCCCCACAGCATTTGGCTCACTTTCCCCGACCACCACAATTTGAGAAAAAACTACCTCTCTTAGCATTTCAGGCTAATCTTCAGTTATCATCAGCACATGGTTTCATATGTTGGTAGTTTCATCAACACGTATGATAGAAGTTTTTGAGCTACGCTGCTAAAAAGTTCACAGCATTCGAATATGTCACGTGAGGGACTCGTGAGAACCTGACCGAACCTAACAGCTTCAACCTAATGCAGAGTAGTATGTAGTAGTGAATTGAACTGTTGTCATTTAGTGTGTTCCTTTTTGTAATGTAGTTTTACATTGCATTTTTTAAAGTAATGGAGACGTTTTGTGTACTCCAGCCTTTGAGGAAAAGTAGTCCACATGTTTTATTTTAATGTCATTACACATTGTAGAAAAGCCATCATGCCAAGGAAATACACCAGGAAGACGACCTGGGGCAACCACACGGAAAGAGCACCTTCTCATCTCTCATCTTTACCTGTAACCTTCAGGGCTGGAATGTAGAGTATGCCTAGTTGTAGAGTATGACAGGCTGATGTTATAATCCAGTTGGGTCTTCTCCTGTGTTCTGAGTCCCAGGCTGTTCTCGCTGGTTCTGATTTTCCTATGCTTTGACCCCCAGACACTAGCTGGCTCTAAGGGTCCTGTGTTCTGACCCCCAGACTGTGTTCTAATCTAACTGGTTATATCTGTCATTTGAATCTTATTAAAACCTTTTGAATTATAATATGTTGTATTTGATTTTGTTCAGAGTTACTTTCAAGTGTTTTGAAAATTTGCTTTGCTTAATTGACCAAACCCCATCATTATTTTACTAGTCCAACATTAGTCGTTTGTCATTAGTTACAATATGTTTTGTTATGGTAGTTTCAGAGTGGATAAAGTAAGTGGTTCACTTTAGCCCCTTGATTTTTCTGGTCTGTCTCAGTTTACCCCACAGCTGGGGTACAGTGAGCCACATGACAACTTTTTTTAAAACAATCATATTTTCACTGCCCTTTGTCTTGAACAATTCTGCTAATGCCCATTTCTAGGAAACATCCTGAATTAATGGGAAATGTGTAAATTTGAGTGATAAATCATTTTAGCTCGCTTAGAGGGGAACAAATGTAAGAAGTGGCTCAGATTACCCCGTTCTCCCCTACTTATGGATATTATAATTACTTTCTACAAAATCTGCTAGGAAATAAAACCCCAAATTCTACACACTGCAGGTTTAACCTAATAACCTAATTCTAACAATAAGCTTAAAACCAAAATGTTTAAAGGTTAATAATGTGGAAACATTCAAAACTTTTTCTGATGTGTAGGCCTACTCATATATTTGCAACTATTGATTAGACAAACTTCTCATTTAGGCCTACAAATAAGAAACAGAGACACGTGCTCTCACACACACACACACACAAACATTCGCATTCAGGCTTACATACATGGTAAATACACACACACACACACACACACACACACACACACACACACACACACACACACACACACACACACACACACACACACACACACACACTGGGACTATAGGTAGAAAATAGCAATTTTCTAAAACATGGTATAATGCATCTCTCCTTGCTCTGAGCAAGGTTAATGTTTCTTTTGTAAATTGTCCCTGTTTGAATAAAGTGACATCACACACACACACACACACACACACACACACACACACACACACACACACACACATGCACACACACACACACACACACACACACACACACCTTTTATCTTCAGCTATCGTTACAATCCTTCCTCCATTTTTCATCATCTTCGTTCTTTACTTCCGTCTCTAAGGAACCAGATGTTTTTCCTTCTATGATTTATTCAGCTGCAGAGATTGTGTGTGTGTGTGTGTGTGTGTGTGTGTGTGTGTGTGTGTGTGTGAGAGAGAGAGTGTGCTTCAGGCAAAATGCACTTTGATTCACTTTAAATGGGTGAGTATATTTCCTACCACCAGTCCTTATGCAAATGACTTTTCCCTTACTTGTCTTTGTCTGTGTGTGTCTGTCTGTCTTTCTGTGTGTGTTTATGTGTGTGTGTGTGTGTGTGTGTGTGTGTGTCTGTCTGTCTGTCTGTCTTTCTGTGTGTGTGTGTGCGTTTGTGTGTGAGTGTATGTGTGTTTATTTCCTTTTTTCCTAGATTTTTTTGCCCTACAAATTTCACCATGCCATCCTCACTGTAGTGTGTAGACATGACATAATTCATCCTAAACTAGCTTTCTGTGAAATTGACAAAATTGCTTTTTACAAATTAAAATGTGCAAAATTGTCTTGCTAAGCTACATTAATTCAAACTAATATCACCACTTATTCCCTTAAAAAAAATACTGCACAATATTTTGTATACAGTATATTTCTGACTAGACCCACCATATTAATACATTTACACACACACACACACACACACACACACACACACACACACACACACACACACAATGCAGTGGTAATATCCTTCTAATGTTCCGAATTAAACATTTAACAAGCAATTTGAATTCTCAGAGATGGTGTGTGTGTCTGTTTCTGTGTGTGTGTGTGTGTGTGTGTGTGTGTGTGTGTGTGTGTGTGTGTGTGTGTGTGTGTGTGTGTGTGTGTGTGTGTGTGTGTGTGTGTGTGCGTGTGTGTTAAGGTGTACCCAATGTATGTTCAAGAGACCTTAATGATTTTGGTTATAGTGCAATAATAGATATTGGAGAGACAGCTTTTAGCTTCAGTGCCCCCTGACTCCTGGAACAACTTACAGCATCAAATTAAATATAAATACCCTCATATCCATTAAAAAAACATATTATTTTGAATCAGCCCCACTCCACCTAACTGTTTTAATTAGGCTTTGTTCTGCTTCACTCATTTTGATGTGAATGATTTAATAGTTCTTGTCTCTTTGTCAGCTTGTTGTATATTTGCATTGTGTGTGTGTGTGTGTGTGTGTGTGTGTGTGTGTGTGTGTGTGTGTGTGTGTGTGTGTGTGTATTGTCATTTTTAACTCGACATCGTTGTAAATTAGATCACCCCTCAATTGATCTTTCGAGGATAAATAAAGGAAAACAAAAGTATAAAACAATATATGGGATGTGTTCGAAAAGCCCTACTAACGTCCTACTCATACTAAAAGCCCTACTAACGTCCTACTCATACTAAAAGCCCTACTAACGTCCTACTCATACTAAAAGCCCTACTAACGTCCTACTCATACTAAAAGCCCTACTAACGTCCTACTCATACTAAAAGCCCTACTAACATCCTACTCATACTAAAGCCATACAAATGTCCTACTCATACTAAAAGCCCTACTAACGTCCTACTCATACTGAAAGCCCTACTAACGTCCTACTCATACTAAAAGCCCTTCTAACATCCTACTCATACTAAAAGCCCTACTAACGTCCTACTCATACTAAAAGCCCTACTAACGTCTTACTCATACTAAAAGCCCTACTAACGTCCTACTCATACTAAAAGCCCTACTACAGCCTACTCATACTAAAAGCCCAACTAACGTCCTACTCATACTAAAAGCCCTACTACAGCCTACTCATACTAAAAGCCCTACTGACGTCCTACTCTGTCTAAGCGACTGTGGCTCAGGTGGTAGAGCGGGTCGGCTGATGATCAAAGGGTTGGCGGTTCGATCCCCGCCCGGCCACCTGTGCCATGGTCGTTGTGTCCTTGGGCAAGACACTTCACCCACCTTGCCTCGTGTGAATGTGTATGACTGCTGTATGTTTGAGGTGGTGGTCGGAGGGGCCGATGGCGCTGAATGGCAGCCTCGCTTCTGTCAGTCTGCCCCAGGGCAGCTGTGGCTACTATGGTAGTTTACCACCACCAGTATGACTGTGTGTGAACGAATGGAACCTGGAACCCTGTAAAGTGTCTTTGAGTGCCTTGAAAAGCGCTATATAAATCCAATCCATCATTCATCATTACTCATACTAAAAGCCCTACTAACATCCTACTCATACTAAAAGCCCTACTAACATCCTACTCATACTAAAAGCCCTACTAACCTCCTACTCATACTAAAAGCCCTACTAACGTCCTACTCATACTAAAAGCCCTACTAACGTCCTACTCATACTAAAAGCCCTACTAACCTCCTACTCATACTAAAAGCCCTACTAACGTCCTACTCATACTAAAAGCCCTACTAACGTCCTACTCATACTAAAGCCCTACTAACGTCCTACTCATACTAAAAGCCCTACTAACGTCCTACTCATACTAAAAGCCCTACTAACGTCCTACTCATACTAAAAGCCCTACTAACGTCCTACTCATACTCATGAAATCAAACGTTATATATGAACTAGTGGACATAATAACTAACAAAACAGAGATAAGATACTTCCAATGACTGATTATTGGATCTGATGTGTTTCTTGCTAGAAATGTTGTCAAAAGACATGTTTACTCACTTGCTGGCTCACACAACGTTTTTCTCTGGCGACTGGGTTACAGAGTAAATTGGTCCATTTGAGAGACTGTGGTTATGTGTGTGTGTGTCTGTGTGTGTGTCTGTGTGTGTGTGTGTGTGTGTGTGTGTGTGTGTGTGTGTGTGTGTGTGTGTGTGTGTGTGTGTGTGTGTGTGTGTGTGTGTGTGCAAATTGGTCCATTTGAGAGACTGTGGTTATGTGTGTGTGTGTGTGTGTGTGTGTGTGTGTGTGTGTGTGTGTGTGTGTGCAAATTGGTCCATTTGAGAGACTGTGGTTATGTGTGTGTGTGTGTGTGTGTGTGTGTCTGTGTGTGTGTGTGTGAGAGTGTAAATTGGTCCATTTGCGAGACTGTGGATATGTTGTTGTCTCTGGGTGAGGGGAGCTACTCAGCACTTGAATATAAAACAGTTTTCAAGATATTTAGACAAAAACACAGTAGAGCAATCCCACAGGTGAACAGAAGAGACTCTTGCAATATATTTAAGCAAAATCACATGAGAGGGAGCATGTTGTCTCTCTATATCACATGAGAGGGAGCATGTTGTCTCTATATCACATGAGAGGGAGCATGTTGTCTCTCTATATCACATGAGAGGGAGCATGTTGTCTCTATATCACATGAGAGGGAGCATGTTGTCTCTCTATATCACATGAGAGGGAGCATGTTGTCTCTATATCATTTATTTATTTATTTATTTATTATTTAATTGTTTCAGGACAATGCACATTGATAAACATAGTCATTCCAACATGTAAATGTGCCAGATTGTAGCCCAGGGGCTAATTTCCATCTGTTGTCCATAGGCAGGTGGATGTTACAGTAAAAGCAATACAAAAGATATACAATAAATACATAACATGAAAAGGTTCTATAGAAAGCAAAGACAAACATAAGTATTGGTTAAAAAGGAAATACAATTCAATAGAAAGTGGGCCGATACAGTGCAGTGTTATATGTGGTTACATGTTTGGTTATCAGTAAGCCATGTCTTTATTTTGCGCTTAAAAGAGGCCAGTGTGGGACATGCCCTTATAGTTGGAGGTAGTGTGTTCCATAATGCAGTACCGGTGACGGAAAGGGTGTTATGGCTAAAAGCAGTTTTCCTGAAAGGAATCTCACAGTCCCTGTTTGCAACAGCTCTGGTGATCCGAGTCTGTTTGTACCTAATAAACTCTAGCAGTGGTGGTGGCGCCAGGCCATGTAGTACTTTGTAAATTAAGCATACACAGGAGAATTTACAGAAATTATCGAAACTCAGTAAATTATATTTCTCTAAGATGTTACAATGATGGTAAGAGAAAGGTTTTTTATCTAGGGTTTTAAGTGCCTTTTTGTACAGAAGCTTAACTGGTTTTAAGATAGTAGAACCCGACATGGACCAGCTGGTGATGCAGTAGTTCTGGTGAGAAAGTATCATGGAATGCAGAAACATCATAGCAGCTGCATCTGACAAACATCCTCTGATTTGCTTGAAATTACAAAGATTGAATTTAATTTTTTGGGATATCATTTTAACATGTTTTTTGAAAGTAAGTCTGGAGTCTATAATCACGCCTAAGTATTTAAACTCATTGACAACTTCCAACTCTTCTGTGCCCAAGAACACCCCAGAATGAGAACGCATAGTAGACTGTTGCTTCGACAGGTATAAACACACAGTTTTTTTTGCATTTAAGATGAGACATGATCTGTTGAGCCATGTTTGTATATGTGTAAGGGCTGATGAGAGAACACGTGCTGCCTCCTCAGGATTTTTTGCTTTAGTGAAAATTACAGTGTCGTCAGCATAAAGCTGGACATCAACATCTAAACAGTATTCAGGTAAATCATTAATATACAGTGAAAATAGAATGGGCCCCAGTATGGACCCTTGGGGGACTCCTACTGGACAACTCATGTAAGCAGAACTGGCCCCGCCCACCACAGTGCATTGTTCTCTATGGGACAAGTATGACTGGAACCAGTTAATAGTTTGAGCAGAAAAATTGAAACGAGACAATTTAGATAGGAGCACCTTGTGATTGACGGTGTCGAAGGCTCTTTTTAAATCTAAGAATACAGCACCAACACATCCATTTTTATCAAGCTGACATTTAATTTTTTCCATAAACATGGCCAATGCAGTCTCTGTAGAGTGGTGTGGCCGAAACCCGAACTGCATGGGATGTAGAGGTGTTTGACTAGTACTGAGAAATTCAATGATCTGTTTAGTAACCCATTTTTCAATTATTTTGGAAATTATAGGTAGAATACTGATTGGTCTATAATTATTCATGTCAGATTTGTCCCCCGCTTTAAATACAGGGGTAACCGAGGCCAATTTCCACGCCTTAGGGACAATGGATTTTTTTATAGATAAATTAACCAGATGCATGATCGGAGCTGCCAAAGTCACCTTATGTGATTTAATAAAGCTACTATCAAGCCCATACATATCCTTGGCTTTAGAGTTGTTCAGGGTTGTAATGATTTCAATAACTTCTGGCTCTGTGATTTCTTGAATATCAAATTTGGGATGAGCATTGTCAGATAAAGTGGGAAGCTGCTGATCAGAACCCTCAGAAAATGTGAATTGTTTCACCAAGTCATGTATGGATTTAATGAAAAAGGAATTAAACTCTTGTGCCAGAGCCACAGGATCACTCAACAATTGATTATTAATTTTTAATTCCAAGCCTGTAATTTCCTGCTTGTTTTGTTTCCCTGTTAATTTATTTATGTTCTGCCATATTTTTTTACTGTTACCTCTAGCGTTTTCGATAATTTGGATAAAAAAATTTGCTTTAGCCTTGCGTAATTCAGACGTTACTTTATTTCTGGCTCCTGTGAAGTTGAGTCTATCTATGTAAAGTCCAGATTTAATAGATTTTCTGAGCAACTGATCCCTATGCTTCATTAGTTTTAAACAGGCAGAGTTAAGCCAGGGGAGAGATTTAGACTTGTTTCTCCCATGGCGCCCTCTCCTGGAGAAAGAGAGGATTACTTCTTTGACTTTTAAGAGAAATAAGTCACTGCCAGCCTCTGCATCATCACATTCCACAAGGCTAACCCAGTCAATATCTTTCAAAGCTCTATCCACATTTTCTAATTGGTTCATAGGTATTTTCATATTAATAGTACGGTTGGTAGAGCTATGACACGGATTTTCTGAGCGTTTGACTTTTCTAGAAAAAAAGATTACATTATGGTCTGAGAGACCTGTTAACAGGTTGTGGGTTTTTGTAATCCTTTCCGGTTTATTTGTGAAAACCAAATCAATTCTGGAGTTAGTACGGTGCGTAATTCTAGTGGGTTGTTCTATTAGTTGAGTGAGGTTGAAATATTCTGTTATAAGCTTAAGTTTTTTTCTGTCTTTTTTGTTATCCCAATTGACGTTGAAATCACCAAAGAGTAGAATTTCTTTTTTATGGTCACATAAGGTAAGGAGTGCTTTGAGTTGGTCGTAAAAATCCAGATTAGCAGTAGGTTTGCGATAGATGCAGATGACTGTCAGCGACATCTCTCTCGAAAGGAAGATATTCACACCAATGCACTCAAGAGTGATGTTGCTGGGCCATTTAATTTGATTGCATTTTAAATGTTTTTTTACATACAAGAGAACCCCCCCACCCTTCCCCTGACCCCTATCTTTCCTGAAAGTTTGGTATTCTGGCAGTGACACTGCAGCTTCGGGTGAGGAGTTGGTGAGCCACGTTTCGGATAAACCCATAAAGTCTACATTAGAATTACACAACAAATGTTCAATCTGTTCACGTTTTGGCACCAAACTGCGCACATTTAAATGACCTCCAAACAGCCCCCCGTTTTTATACACTGGATCCCAAACAGTCCTAGCCTGATTAAGTGTCCTAAATAATTTGAGTCGTTGTCTCTCTATATCACATGAGAGGGAGCATGTTGTCTCTCTATATCACATGAGAGGGAGCATGTTGTCTCTATATCACATGAGAGGGAGCATGTTGTCTCTCTATATCACATGAGAGGGAGCATGTTGTCTCTATATCACATGAGAGGGAGCATGTTGTCTCTCTATATCACATGAGAGGGAGCATGTTGTCTCTATATCACATGAGAGGGAGCATGTTGTCTCTATATCACATGAGAGGGAGCATGTTGTCTCTATATCACATGAGAGGGAGCATGTTGTCTCTATATCACATGAGAGGGAGCATGTTGTCTCTCTATATCACATGAGAGGGAGCATGTTGTCTCTCTATATCACATGAGAGGGAGCATGTTGTCTCTCTATATCACATGAGAGGGAGCATGTTGTCTCTATATCACATGAGAGGGAGCATGTTGTCTCTATATCACATGAGAGGGAGCATGTTGTCGCTATATCACATGAGAGGGAGCATGTTGTCTCTATATCACATGAGAGGGAGCATGTTGTCTCTATATCACATGAGAGGGAGCATGTTGTCTCTCTATATCACATGAGAGGGAGCATGTTGTCTCTATATCACATGAGAGGGAGCATGTTGTCTCTATATCACATGAGAGGGAGCATGTTGTCGCTATATCACATGAGAGGGAGCATGTTGTCGCTATATCACATGAGAGGGAGCATGTTGTCTCTATATCACATGAGAGGGAGCATGTTGTCTCTATATCACATGAGAGGGAGCATGTTGTCTCTCTATATCACATGAGAGGGAGCATGTTGTCTCTATATCACATGAGAGGGAGCATGTTGTCTCTATATCACATGAGAGGGAGCATGTTGTCTCTATATCACATGAGAGGGAGCATGTTGTCTCTCTATATCACATGAGAGGGAGCATGTTGTCTCTATATCACATGAGAGGGAGCATGTTGTCTCTATATCACATGAGAGGGAGCATGTTGTCTCTATATCACATGAGAGGGAGCATGTTGTCTCTCTATATCACATGAGAGGGAGCATGTTGTCTCTATATCACATGAGAGGGAGCATGTTGTCTCTATATCACATGAGAGGGAGCATGTTGTCTCTATATCACATGAGAGGGAGCATGTTGTCTCTATATCACATGAGAGGGAGCATGTTGTCGCTATATCACATGAGAGGGAGCATGTTGTCTCTCTATATCACATGAGAGGGAGCATGTTGTCTCTATATCACATGAGAGGGAGCATGTTGTCTCTATATCACATGAGAGGGAGCATGTTGTCTCTATATCACATGAGAGGGAGCATGTTGTCTCTATATCACATGAGAGGGAGCATGTTGTCTCTATATCACATGAGAGGGAGCATGTTGTCTCTATATCACATGAGAGGGAGCATGTTGTCTCTATATCACATGAGAGGGAGCATGTTGTCTCTATATCACATGAGAGGGAGCATGTTGTCTCTCTATATCACATGAGAGGGAGCATGTTGTCTCTATATCACATGAGAGGGAGCATGTTGTCTCTATATCACATGAGAGGGAGCATGTTGTCTCTCTATATCACATGAGAGGGAGCATGTTGTCTCTCTATATCACATGAGAGGGAGCATGTTGTCTCTCTATATCACATGAGAGGGAGCATGTTGTCTCTATATCACATGAGAGGGAGCATGTTGTCTCTATATCACATGAGAGGGAGCATGTTGTCGCTATATCACATGAGAGGGAGCATGTTGTCTCTATATCACATGAGATTGAGCATGTTGTCTCTATATCACATGAGAGGGAGCATGTTGTCTCTCTATATCACATGAGAGGGAGCATGTTGTCTCTCTATATCACATGAGAGTGAGCATGTTGTCTCTCTATATCACATGAGAGGGAGCATGTTGTCTCTATATCACATGAGAGGGAGCATGTTGTCTCTATATCACATGAGAGGGAGCATGTTGTCTCTATATCACATGAGAGGGAGCATGTTGTCGCTCTATATCAGCGCTGCTGTGATTCGGTCGTAGGTACGAGGCCGCAGGCCGAGTGCCGAAGAGAAAGTTAACTTTAAAATGTGATCTTTAAACAAGTAAGAATGTATTTGCTTCCGCCCACACAAATAGTCCGACAACAGCAGTCAGAGCGGAGCGCGTTGCAAAAGACATTACCACCATAAGTAGGATTAATCCACAACGGTTAATTCAGTTTAATTTATAGACAAACAGACAGACAGACACACAGTCATCTATCTATCTATCTATCTA
>OX442356.1:33392173-33394673 GCA_949357725.1 Hyperoplus immaculatus | reverse complement strand
CTGGTAGGACCAGGCTAAATGAAGTACGATGGTCTGGTAGGACCAGGCTAAATGAAGTACGATGGTCTGGTAGGACCAGGCTAAATGAAGTACGATGGTCTGGTAGGACCAGGCTAGATGAAGTACGATGGTCTGGTAGGACCAGGCTAGATGAAGTACGATGGTCTGGTAGGACCAGGCTAAATGAAGTACGATGGTCTGGTAGGATCAGGCTAGATGAAGTACGATGGTCTGGTAGGACCAGGCTAAATGAAGTACGATGGTCTGGTAGGACCAGGCTAGATGAAGTACGATGGTCTGGTAGGACCAGGCTAAATGAAGTACGATGGTCTGGTAGGACCAGGCTAAATGAAGTACGATGGTCTGGTAGGACCAGGCTAGATGAAGTACGATGGTCTGGTAGGATCAGGCTAGATGAAGTACGATGGTCTGGTAGGACCAGGCTAAATGAAGTACGATGGTCTGGTAGGACCAGGCTAAATGAAGTACGATGGTCTGGTAGGACCAGGCTAGATGAAGTACGATGGTCTGGTAGGACCAGGCTAAATGAAGTACGATGGTCTGGTAGGACCAGGCTAAATGAAGTACGATGGTCTGGTAGGACCAGGCTAAATGAAGTACGATGGTCTGGTAGGACCAGGCTAAATGAAGTACGATGGTCTGGTAGGACCAGGCTAAATGAAGTACGATGGTCTGGTAGGACCAGGCTAAATGAAGTACGATGGTCTGGTAGGACCAGGCTAGATGAAGTACGATGGTCTGGTAGGACCAGGCTAGATGAAGTACGATGGTCTGGTAGGACCAGGCTAAATGAAGTACGATGGTCTGGTAGGATCAGGCTAGATGAAGTACGATGGTCTGGTAGGACCAGGCTAAATGAAGTACGATGGTCTGGTAGGACCAGGCTAGATGAAGTACGATGGTCTGGTAGGACCAGGCTAAATGAAGTACGATGGTCTGGTAGGACCAGGCTAGATGAAGTACGATGGTCTGGTAGGACCAGGCTAGATGAAGTACGATGGTCTGGTAGGACCAGGCTAAATGAAGTACGATGGTCTGGTAGGACCAGGCTAGATGAAGTATGATGGTCTGGTAGGACCAGGTTAAATGAAGTACGATGGTCTGGTAGGATCAGGCTAAATGAAGTACGATGGTCTGGTAGGACCAGGCTAAATGAAGTACGATGGTCTGGTAGGACCAGGCTAGATGAAGTATGATGGTCTGGTAGGACCAGGCTAAATGAAGTACGATGGTCTGGTAGGATCAGGCTAAATGAAGTACGATGGTCTGGTAGGATCAGGCTAGATGAAGTACGATGGTCTGGTAGGACCAGGCTAAATGAAGTACGATGGTCTGGTAGGACCAGGCTAAATGAAGTACGATGGTCTGGTAGGACCACGCTACGTCTATTGCAGTCTGGACCAAGAAATCGATTGTGCTATTCATTCCAATACAAACCAGAAGAGAATTCTGTCCTCGAAAAAACGTTCTGGATTTCAATCAAATTTACTAGTTATCAAAATGCGGTTTTGATGTGATGGGAAAAGGTCTAACTCTAAAGTGGAAAGTGTTTCTCTTTTTCTCTCTCTTCCTCTCTCTCCATCTTCCTCTCTCTCTCTCTTTCCCTCCTTATCTCCCTCCCTCCCTCCCTCTCTCTCTCTCTCTCTCCCTCTCCCTCTCCCTCTCCCTCTCCCTCTCCCTCTCCCCTCCCTCTCCCCCTCCACCCTCCCTCTCTCTTTCTGTCTCTCTCTCTTTCTCCCCCCTCTCTCTCCCCCCTCCCTCTCTCTCTCTCTCTCTCTCCCCCTCCCTCCCTCTCTCTCTTCCTCTCTCTCTTCCCTCCCTCCCTCTGTCCCTCCCTCTCTCTCTTCCTCTCTCTCTTCCCTCCCTCCCTCTGTCCCTCCCTCTATCTCTCTCCCCTCTCTCTCTCTCTCTCTCTCTCTCTCTCTCCCTCTCATCCAACACTCTTTCAGTATTAAATGAACTGAATGTGCTGTGATACATTTTTCTCAGTGTGTAATATGACATCATCAAGAAAGTTCTACAAAGTTCTAGAATGCAACGCTCCCTGGGTAACCCCAACCCTTTAGAATAATAACAGAAGCTACAGTGGCCTTCAAGGACAAGAACAATTCTAAATTCTAAACAATGCACCTGATGACATTCCAACTATGACACTTCCAACATGGCGGCGCCCATGTCTTGGTCCATGTTGTGGAGAAATATGGACATATATGAGACCCTTTCTAAGGGTAAAATAAATAATTATAAAAAATAAATTCAGCTATTATGCACTAAATTAAATGTACTTATGGATATTATAATTATTTTCTACCAAGTCTGCTATGAAAAAAAATCCCAAAATTCTACACACTGCAGGTTTAAAGGTGCTACGAGGAACTTTTAAATATTTCTGAAATGGTCTAATTTTTCCTCTGATGATCATAAATTACATGTAACAGCAAACGAAACCATCGGTGCAAAGAATGCTATTTTTATATAG
>OX442356.1:33364673-33369673 GCA_949357725.1 Hyperoplus immaculatus | reverse complement strand
AGCCATCAATAATCAATTTAAGTAAAAAAGCAAAATAAAGCTATCTCTTCCTCCCTCTATCTGTGTATATTTCTCTCTCCCCTGCACACTTAGTCACTACTATCCATGCTAAAAGAAGGCAGGGTTATAACCTAATTTTTTTTTTTTTATATTTGAAGATTTTATTTCAAATAGGCCTAGACTCTGTGGACACAGGCTATGTTGTAATTCACTGTGTATTTAAAAAATAAAACAACACATGTAATTGAAAGCTAAGTCATATTGGTCTCTAGAATTGTATCCAGGTTAGTGGCAATCATCAACTTCCTGTCAGAGAGAAAGCTTCCTCTGCGTGGCCCCTCTGACACACTTACTGAACTAGGACTAGGCAATGGACATGTCATGGGTCAGGTTCAGTTAATGGCTCAGTTTGACCCTGTGATGTGGGATCCTCTTAGACCAATCCAAGCTAAGAAAGCCTCTGACACGTACCTGAGTAGTCTCATCCAAAATGAAAAAATGCTAGTGACTTTTGTTTATCCCTTGTATGGAGTATCTCAGTGTGCGCGGTATAAGGTACATTAGATGCAAGGGCCCCCAAATGGCTGTTCGCCTGGAGCCCCAAAATGGCTAAGTTCGCCACTGTGTGTGTGTGTGTGTGTGTGTGCGTGCCTGTGTGTGTGTGTGTGTGTGTGTGTGTGTGTGTGTGCGCGTGAGAAGAATTTGGCCGCTGGGAGCCCATTCACAGAGAATACAAAGAGCCAATGTCAACTCAAGTTGAAGGACAGAAAACAGAATTTGCATTAGAGCAGCAAGCACAGTTCATTCATGTCAAACGGCTCAGAAAGGGATGAGGACAGGCCTATGAATGCACTGGAGTAATAGGACACACACACACACACACACATAACCACATAACCAAACACACACACACACACACACACACACATAACCACACACACACACACACACTCACTCACTCACTCACTCACTCACTCACTCACACACACACACACACACACACACACACACACACACACACACACACACACACACACACACACACACACATAACCACACACACACACACACACTCACTCACTCACTCACTCACTCACTCACTCACTCACTCACACACACACACACACACACACACACACACACACACACACACACACACACACACAGCAGTGCCCAACATCTTGATATTCAAAAATAATCAACACCAGTTTGGTTAGATTTGAAGAAACTGTGGCATTTTGTTTAACCAGCTTTCCCTTTGAAATCATTTCTGTGAGGAGGATTGTCGTGTGTAACCAAATGTCAGTCGTGAATCAACATCGTAGGTAGGCAGTAAAAATGAAATGCAGTCTTCAGCATACACAGCACAGACTCAGCTTAAACAATTCTGCCGTTTGGAAATGATGAAGGTGTTTGTGTCCATGCTTGAAGTATAATTCAAATTCAGTTGTTCACATTATATGATAGAAAAATGCCAGTTAAGGTGGTATTACCTAATTCCATTGTCCTATTTGTGTTAATGTGAATGTATGTTGACCCCTGTGAGCGCATTCTTACAATGATAATGCTGCCTTAACACTGTTAAAGCTGTGATTTTGTTATAGTCATATCGAGTGAAGACCTGCAACACAATTGAGCTTGTTCCAGTGTCCAGCTTTTGCAATGGAAATTGAACAAGGATGTCTTAAACCTGAAACAGAGAGAACTTGCCTTCAAATTAAAATGTCCTCTTTTTTTCAAATGCTTAATTTAAGGAGAGCTAAACTTAATTTGATTCATTTCGAATTCACAAGTTGGATGAAGTCGGATGCTGACTGCCAATTTATTGACAATCATGTACGGTGAAGTGGCAGAAATATGACAATTATGAAGATCAAATTGAGGCTATTTATTATTACCGTTAATAACTCTTTTCCTTTGAAGGCAAGCTTTCTGTTTGCAGGCTTTTTTCTTCTTCTTTTTTTTAACCTTTATTTCTACAATAATATAATAATAATTTAATTTAATTATAATTATAATTAAATTATAATTAATTAATTAATTAATTACAGGTAAATCCCATTGAGACCGGAGACTCTTTTTCCAAGGGAGACCTGTTTTCCTTTCCCACGTTACCATTCACACACACATTCATACACCGATAGCAGGCTAACTATCGACATTCACACAAGGCAAGGTGGGTGAAGTGTCTTGCCCAAAGACACAACAACTATGACACAGGTGGCAGGGCGGGGATCGAACCTCCAACCCTTCGATCATCGGCCGACCCGCTCTACCACCTGAGACACAGTCGCCCAAAACTGTAGACTTCCTTGTTCAATTTCTACTGTACAAGTTGTATAATGGAACAAGCTGAATTGCATTGTAGGTATGCATTCAAATGTGAAAATAACAATAACACAGCATTAAAAGCATTAAGGCAGCATTGTATCTGGAATATTTATCTTAAACAATTCAACATACATGTTGCATTACCACAAGTAGGACAATGCCATTAGGTAATACCACCTTAACTGGCATTGTTCCACCATACAATACGAACAACTGAAAATGAATTATACATCAAACACGGACAAAAAAGCCTCCATCATTTCCAAACGGCAGAATTGTTTAAGCTGAGTCTGTGCTGTGTATGCTGAAGACTGCATTTCATTTTTACTGCCTACCTACGATGTTGATTCACGACTGACATTTGGTTACACACGACAATCCTCCTCACAGAAATGATTTCAAAGGGAAAGCTGGTTAAACAAAATGCCAGAGTTTCTTCAAATCTAACCAAACTGGTGTCGTTTGTGTGTGTGTGTGTGTGTGTGTGTGTGTGTGTGTGTGTGTGTGTGTGTGTGTGTGTGTGTGTGTGTGTGTGTGTGTGTGTGTGTGTGTGTGTGTGTGTGTGTGTGTGTGTGTGTGAGAGTGAGTGAGTGAGTGAGTGAGTGAGTGAGTGAGTGAGTGAGTGAGTGAGTGAGGGTGGGTGGGTGGGTGGGTGTGTGTGTGTGTGTGTGTGTGTGCTAACGCTGCATTAACACAAAAGTGATTCACGAATGACATTTAGTTACACTGGTTGTACTCCTTCTCTCATTTCAATGCAGAATATGGTTCTAAAAAATGCAACAGTGTCTTTCATATCTACATAACTGGTGTCACTTACAGCTCTGGAAAAAATGAAGAGACCAGTCTGGATTTTTCTTCAATCGTCATCTCTACATTACTTAATGGGAAATGCTCTTTAAAGGTGCAGTGTGTAATATGACATCATCAAGAAAGTTCTAGAAAGTTCTAGAATGCAACGCTCCCTGGGTAACCCCAACCCTTTAGAATAACAACAGAAGCTACAGTGGCCTTCAAGGACAAGAACAATTCTAAATTTTAAACAATGCACCTGACGACATTCCAAAAACATGGATGCCTCCATAAGACTTGCCTCAATGGACAAAATGTAATATTAATATTTGTAATTCTCCGCTCAGGAGGATAATTCAGATTATTGGCAGAGGTGATTTTACACCAATGAGGACATATTTATGAATGAGGATATTGATTTTAGCTAATAAATTACTTAAAATGTTACACAGTGTCCCTTTAATGACAATATTTTTTGGGGGGGATTTGGAAGAAATGTTGTCCGTAGTTTAATATTATAAAACCAAAATGTTCATTCTACTCAATCATATGCCTATAAATAGTCAAACGAGAGACGCTGAACATTTGGAGTGGTCTCTTCATGTTTTTCCAGAGCTGTATGTTGGTGGAAGGAAGGCTGCCTGTTTGTGAAAAAAATAAAATTCGAGTATATTCAGTGCGCCATCCTGCACACAAGACTAGACCCTCCATTTTAGGCAGAAGGCACATTTTATTTTTACTTGCTACTCCACCAGGGCCAATAATTGCTTTAGTAATGACCATTCGTTTCCCCCTGTAAGATTACAATGCCCGAGAAGCAGCAGTTGGTAAGAATTAAAAAAAATAAAAAATCAGTCGACATTTATCTCTTGAGACCAAACAATACCTTATAAGGAGAGACACTGTGAGGAAAAAAGCATTGTTCTTTTCAAAAGCTCTGGTCAACTTTGAGATTTTTGTCTATTTATCTTCCATAGCATGTCACACACACACACACACACACACACACACACACACACACACACACACACACACACACACACACACACACACACACACACACACACACACACAGTCATTGGCTTCAGTAGTGAATATAGTATATATAATTCTGTAGGCAAGTACATTATTTTTTCAAGCACTGGTCAATTTCTAGATTTCTGTCTATGTATCTTCCATAACATGTCTTCTTTCATACTAGTATAAATCAAAGGTCCAACATGTACATTCAGGTGTTTATTTGACTAAACCTTGTCTGTTTGCGTCTGTATATTTCTCCTATATAACCATCTTTAACGGACATTATCTCAATTTTTTATTTTTTTCAATACTCCGAACTAAAAATCTCAACTTCTAAAGCACTTACATCAACTAAACTTTCCATAATCATTCTCAGCACTATTCTGAAGGTTATTACAGAATGGATTTGTTCATATGTTGTTCACTGTCTGATTTATGAGACATTTCCTCAAAACATGCAGAAAATGTATTGTAAGACTTGTACATAGTATTTTAGTTAGTTTGATGTTGCAAAATTTGCATATTTTTTTTAAAACATTTGTGGAAAAAATTGCACTACAAAAATAATCGTACTAATATAAGTAATCAACTATAAAAATGTTCCATGATCATATATACAGCTCTGGAAAAAATGGAGACACCACTCCAAATGTTCAGTGTCTCTCGTTTTACTATGTATAGGCATATGTTTGAGTAGAATGAACATTTTGGTTTTATACTATAAACTACTGACAACATTTCTATCAAAATCACAATACAAATATTGTCATTAAAGAGCATTTTCCATTAAGTAATGTAGAGATGAAGATTGAAGAACAATCCAGACTGGTCTCTTCATTTTTTCCAGAGCTGTATATACG
>OX442356.1:33352173-33359673 GCA_949357725.1 Hyperoplus immaculatus | reverse complement strand
AGATGCAACGACGTGACATTGCTGTAGTTGACGAATTCGTTGGCATTAAGCCGAGAGAGGAAGTTGCCGTTGAGAAAAAGCTGGCTGATTTTATTGGGAGGCGGTTGGAACTGAGTGACGGTTGTAAATCCTTTGTTTTCGCAGTTGATGTTGAGAATGTTCTCGCGTTCCTCGCAAGTGCAGCGAGAGCTCTTGCAGATGTCCTTTAAGGTGGAGGCTGAAGTGGAAGTTTTGCGTTGTTGGCTATTGGTGCTCTGCTGTTGTTGTTGAGATGATGGAGACAGGCTTGTTAGGAACGTGAGGGCGCTCAGAAAGAGGACCCCGCTAAGCATGTTTACAGCCAGGAATGGTCGCTGAAAAACGGATCCAGCATTTAAGTTTATGTTGCGGCAGTGGAGGAGAGTGGTGGAGAGGAGAAAAAAAAAGAAAGAAAAAAGAAAAAAAAAATCTCGGGGTTTGGTTGAGTTCTCACAGTGCAGAGGGGGAAACAATAAGGTAGATTCGCTCACAC
Source organism: Hyperoplus immaculatus (assembly GCA_949357725.1). NCBI lineage: Eukaryota > Metazoa > Chordata > Actinopteri > Uranoscopiformes > Ammodytidae > Hyperoplus > Hyperoplus immaculatus. Next base: position 33,359,162 of record OX442356.1, on the reverse strand, counting down.
ACACACACACACGCAAAGACGGGCACACACACACTCAAAGACACGCGCACACACACACACACACACACTCAAAGACACGCTCACAAACACACTCTCAAAGACATGCACACTCGCACTCAAAGACAGGCGCACACACACACACACTAGCACTAAAAGGCACGCAAGCACACACACTTGCACACACACTCACTGACACACACTCAAAGACAGGCACACAAACACACACACACACACACACAAGCACACAAGCACACAGACAGGCAGTCCAAAAAAAAAACAGGGCGCACCAACGTTATTTTGTTGCTGTTAAAATTGGACTGTGACGCACGGGAATCTATCCATTGACCTTCGCGTTCAATTGAGAACTCTAAAAAATAGAACAATTCCAAAAATCCCCTTGAAGAAAAAAAAAAGAAAAAAAATCAATCCAGGAAATGGGAAAAATGGGATAAAACGAAACCATGACAAATCAACTCGATCCTCTGTGTCGAAAAAAGACTTGGCACATTTTCGAAAGGGACTATAGGCGAGAGAGAGGGAGGGGGGAGAGAGAGAGAGAGAGAGAGAGAGAGAGAGAGAGAGAGAGAGAGAGAGAGAGAGAGAGAGAGAGAGAGAAAAACTCCTTACTGCAAAAATCCCCTTTTTTTTCCTCCACCGCCGTCTATGAGAAAGCGGGCGATTTATTCACTGCTGGCTTCTTTCGCGCATATCAGCAGCTGAAGCCAAATACTCAGAGAGACACACCGGCTGCGAAACGCTCCGTCTCCTCTCCTCCTTACCACTGGACGAAAAACACCGCCGCATTTTATAGTCCAAAGAAAAAAGGGGCAAAATTTCAAATAAAACCACTTTTTGGTGATTCTCTTTCAGAAAGATTTTTCTAAAGATCCAAACATTATGCGCCGTTCAAATCAGACAGTCCATGACATGACGCGCGACTTGGGGGCTTTTTTCCTTTTTCCTTTATCGGCTTGTCCAAGGGATTGAAGACAGGTTAAAAGTAGTGGAGTTGAGAGGGAGGATTGCGAGGAAAAAGCAGGAGGAATAGCGGGAGAGAGAGACGGAGGAATCGGGAGGAAAGATATATTCCCCGCGCCGAGGCATAACTACAGCCCGCTCGCTCCGCTCACTCCGAGCAGCACTGAACGTCTGCTGCTTGCCACTGCCTCACTGCGCTGCGCTCTGTGTGTGTCTCTGTGTGTGTGCGTGTGTGTGTGTGTGTGTGTACGTGTGTGTGTGTGTCTGCGTGCGCTTCCGTGTGTGTGTACGTGTGTGTGTGAGAGAGAGAGACTTTGTGTACGTGTTCCTGTGCGTGTGTGTTTCGGGCTGTGAGTGTGTGTGTTTGTGCTTGTGTGTGAGCGTGTGCTTCCGTGTGCGCACGCGCCTGTGCTTGTGTGTGTGTGTGTGTGTGTGTGTGTGTGTGTGTGCTTCCGTGTGTGTGTGTGTGCTTCTGTGTGCTTTCGTGTGTATGTGTGTGTGTGCGCGACTGGGAAAGAGAGAGAGAGAGAGAGAGAGGTTGAGACCAAGGGCCGTTACGTCAGCAACGCATAGACACAAACACACACACACACACACACACACACACACACACACACACACACACACACACTTCATCTTGAAAGTAATTAGACCACTTTCCGAAAGCGAAATGGTTCGTTTCAACAAATCCTCACATCGGGACCGAATTAATCTCGTGACACGTTTCTCCCGAAAATAATCTAATTTCAACTAGTGAAGATTCAATTTATTTATTTTTTGTTTTTGTCAAATCAACTTCTAAATCACAATAATTGCTGTTGTTGACAGTATATATATTACATTAAAATAAAGCCTAGTTTATTGGCATGGCTATTGTAGAACAAAGTATTGACAAAGCATTATTGAACACAAAATAGTGCCTTTACAGTCCAATCTTAGATGAGTCCAATCTACACGTTAATTAAATTGTTTTGATAGAATTTGAAATAATAATAATAAATAATATAATTTTAAATAAATAAAGTATGAGATACTACAACTAATCTTAAGAAAATCTACTTATATAAGAAACCTAATCATGTTAAAAAAATAAAAATAAAAAATATTCCAGTGTCAACCTGTCTAATTTGAGTATAGATGGAGGCAGTTACATTATCCAGTACATAACCAGGGACTGATTTTACATACAATCATTTAAATAAGCATGTGTGTGTGGGAAAGAGAGAGAGAGAGAGAGAGAGAGAGAGAGAGAGAGAGAGAGAGAGAGAGAGAGAGAGCGAGAGAGGGGGAACGAGAGAGGGGGAAAGAGAGAGAGAGAGAAAGAGAGCGAGAGAGGGGGAACGAGAGAGGGGGAAAGAGAGAGAGAGCACGAGAGAGAGAGAAAGAGAGGGAAGTCCAAACATGAATTTACATAAAATAATTTAAATAAGCATATGATAAAGCCTGAACCAGCTTAATGGTTCATGTGATTAATGTATTTATGTTTATGCAAAGCAGGAAAAGACATTAGCATGTTAATGTTATGATTCAACAGCTGCACAAAGAATTCATTGCTGACGGCACTTCATTTATTTTTACCATTTGTCGCCACTAGGAGGCAGAAAGGTCCTCGTTTCAGGTTCACACACACACACACACACACACACGAAGCAAGCACACACACACACAAACACACACACACATGAAGCAAGCACGCACACACACACACACACACACACACATGAAGCAAGCACGCACACACACACACACACACACACACACACACACACACACACACACACACACACACACACACACACATGAAGCAAGCATGCACATGCAAGCATGCAAGCAAGCAAACACACACACACACATGCAAGCACACAAACGCACAAATCACACACACCCAAAAAAATCACATACGCATACACTCACTCACTCACTCACTCACACACACACACACACACACACACACACACACTCACTCACTCACTCACTCACTCACTCACACACACACACACACACACACACACACACACTCACTCACTCACTCACTCACTCACTCACTCACTCACTCACTCACTCACACTCACTCACTCACTCACACACACACACACACACACACACACACACACACACACACACACACACACACGTCACACACAGTGCAGTCCCAGAGTTAAACATGCCTTTATTATCAGACAGGGGAAGACCCTTATTGGGTAAACTATGATAAATGGGTTTAAATAATTCAACAGGTACTGTGAACAGTGTTGAATTATACACAAGAACAAAATCTCCTATTGAAATACACTACGCTATGATAAATGCACTATCAATACATAAGGATAACATAGATTAAAGCTGCAGTGTGTAGAATTTTGGGTTTTATTTCCTAGCAGATTTTGAAGAAAGTAATTATAATATCTATAAGTACATTTAATTTAGTGCATAATAGCTGAACATTTTTTTTTATTATTTTTTTTTCCTTAGAAAGAGTCTCATATATGTCCATATTTCTGCATATTTTGGACCAAGGCCTAGCGCCGCCATCTTGAAAGTGTCATAGTTGGAATGTCTTCAGGTGCATTGTTTAAAATTTAGAATTGTTCTTGTCCTTGAAGGCCACTGTAGCTTCTGTTATTATTCAAAAGGGTTGGGGTTACCCAGGGAGTGTTGCATTCTAGAACTTTGTAGAACTTTCTTGATGATGTCATATTAAACACTGCACCTTTAAAGGTTCAGTAAGCGGAATGGTTCTTTTAGCTAACTTCCTGTCAGTGACTGCAGTTAGCAGTCCCCTCGCTCGTCCCTACGTCACCACATTAATGCACTGCGGTCTTCAAACAGCGAGTTATCTAGCATCATCTCAGATCCATAAGTGTGATAAAAACATGATAAAAACCATCAAAACAGACATTGGGAAGGATTTTTACCTGCTCCGCCATTGTAGGCGCATACACATTCACCCATCTGTTGCTCTGGCGTGCACCGGCAGTGAGACCATGGAGTGTATATACTATATATGAGTGAGACGAGTGTCGGTTTGTAGCGTTCTCTCTTCTGATTGGATAAAAATTTCGGGATACAACAATAAGTTTATTTGCCGATTACATGCAAAGCAGCTGACTGAGAGATCGGCTTTATGAAACGCGCACATTATGTAAGTGATCACTGTATGAATAAAGAGCGATTTAACACTTATATTAACATAAATAAACCGCTTACTTCACCTTTAAAGAGATCCTATTATACTACTTTTCTGGTCTTAGTTTCTTGTTAAAAACTGCTGTAGAGCAACCTGACACGAATCACATCACACAAAACTATGTAGATTTTCGGGAAGCTCTTTCTCTTATTTTGGCGATCCAGCAGGCCCTGTAAACACTTTGCTTCTGCCATCTCCGCCCCCTCCCCCCCTTCCTGCAAACCCAACTCTGTTGTGATTGGTTAAATTGCAAAGGGAAGTCGTGATTCTAAATGTCTGCAAAGAATCAGCCCGGGCGGGACGCGAACGCGGATCTATTGCTGCGTAAACGATCTCTCTACCGGCTGAGCTAAGCGAGCACTGGTCTAGTGTTGTCACCCCCTGCTATATATAGCAACCTGGGAGCTTGCCTGACCATATATGGCAAAAATATCTGGTGTCACACACATACCGGAAATTTTAACAAGTTCGGCTCGACTGGCTAGTATGGTTAAACATGACTATAAATCATTATAACAACGTTTATAGGTCATAAAAGTCGAAAAGTATCATAGGTCCTCTTTAAGGTCTTAAATAGGACTAGGAGAAGTCGTCCAAATAGTTTGCCCAACAAAGTTATTGTTACAATACTCTACCTACTCTATTTTACTGCTGAAATTCCAGGGTAAATGTAAGACTGCTATTTTTTTTATAGTTTTTCTTAATGCCTTTGTCATGGGTATACGCTCACCCAGGAACAACAGCTGGCGTGGTAAAAACGCTACCGCTTTTGTCCAAAGGGGGCGCTAGAATTAACACAAACTGAAAGTTCCTCGGAGCTCCTTTAATCACAGCATGCTAACGACATAAATGGTTTTTAAGATCATATGGAATATCTCACATATGAAAAATTGAGCCACGTTTACCATTTCCTTTGTATATTTCCTACGGAGAATATTAAGGAGGATGATTGATGGCGAGGAGAGTTTAGTGTGTGTGTGTGTGTGTGTGTGTGTGTGTGTGTGTGTGTGTGTGTGTGTGTGTCTGTCTGTATGTCTGTGTGTGTATGTGTGTGTGTGTGTGTGTGTGTGTGTCTGTCTGTATGTCTGTGTGTGTATGTGTCTCAGTGTGTGTGTGTGTGCGTCTGTGTGTGTGTGTGTGTGTGTGTGTGTGTGTGTGTGTATCTCACTGTGTGTATCTCACTGTGTCTGTGTGTGTGTGTGTGTGTGTGTGTGTATATGTCTCACTATGTGTGTGTGTGTGTGTGTGTGTGTGTGTGTGTGTGTGTGTGTGTGTGTGAGAGAAGGATTGATGGGGAAACGAGATGACAGTAAAAGCCCGAAGGTTTCCACATGAGACCAAGTGGATCCACACTGTCAGAGAATCGCTCCACAGCACTTTGTCAAGTCAATCACAAGACACCGAGGACGACTGCACCTCCTGGAGCCTGTGTGTGTGTGTGTGTGTGTGTGTGTGTGTGTGTGTGTGTGTGTTTGTGTGTGTGTGTGTGTTTGTGTGTGTGTGTGTGGGGGGGAGGGGTGTTTGTGTGTGTGTGTGTGTGTGTGTGTGTGTGTGTGTGTGTGTGTGTGAGTGAGGGAGGGTGTGTGAGAGTGTGTGTGTGTGTGTGTGTGTGTGTGTGTGTGTGTGTGTGTGTGTGTGTGTGTGTGTGTGTGCGTGTGCTTGTGCCTGGAGCAGACAGAAAGAACAAGGTGTTCCACCATGCGATTGAATTGAGTGAAGTGAAACTGATTTCATGAATTCGGCTTTTTTTGGGATTTTGCCTCAAGGCTGAAGTTTTTCTTTTGGGAGAAACTGAACAGCACAGGCCAAACGAAAGATGTCAAAAGCAGACCAAATCAAATCAGTGTTATTTGTATAGCCCAATATCACTTTACATTGAATGAATGAATGAATGAATGAAGGAATGAATGAATGAATCATTTATTTCAAATATGCAACAACCATACAATAATACAAATGCATCAACAGGAGTCAGCCCTAGTGACTCCTGCTCTGATAAGGCCGCCAAGCACTCTATAAAAATGCCACAACACATTTGAAAAGGGGTGGGAAGAAGTAAAAACTTGTTCAATCCCACCACACTTCCTTAAACTCACCTCTCACCTTCAAATCCCACCTTAAAACACATTTATTTAGGCAGGCATACTCACCCCATGGACTGAAAATCTGCTGCAAGCTCTGTGCTTTTTAAACTTGTTTTAATTGTGTTTTTGCCTTGTTTTATGCTTGTTAGGCGACCTTGAGTGCCCTGAAAGGCGCCATATAAAATAAATGCATTATTATTATTCATTATTAAACAATATCATAACATTATTGTAAAAGACAGGTCAGCAGAATGACTTGTTTGGGTTTGAATACTTTTGCAGTTGTGTTTAGACTACCAGATAATGACTTTGAAAAGGCCACAATAAAAGGGCAAAACAAACTCTGCATTGTACAGAAAATCAGAACGGAGCAGAACTGATCCTAAAAGCTGAAGCAAGTGGATTAATCATGGAACTACTAAATTGGTCGCTAAATGCCATTGAGCGCATGTTTTCAACCAGAAAAGCAGGAGCTGGAGTGTGTTTTCTTCCTTTTTCTTTTCTTTTCTGTGATCAGTAAATGTGTATCTGATTCTGAATCTGATGAAATTGGGGGCGGGACTCGATAAGCCTTAGGCTTCTTCCGTCACCCTTCGGACAACACTAATTAAGATGTATGATGTGAAAGAGATAATTGTGTATTGTGTGGAATTGTCCGAAAGAATAATAAATAAATATTAACAGGTCAGAAATCAAAATCAAAACTCCACATGTTTCCTTCAGACTAAGTTCTAATTTTC
>OX442356.1:33322173-33324673 GCA_949357725.1 Hyperoplus immaculatus | reverse complement strand
GATGCTCATAAGTGTACATGGTACCAGAGCACCCTAGGCCGAAGGTCGATGATCGATTTCGTGATCGTATCATCTGATCTGAGGCCGCATGTTTTGGACACTCGGGTGAAGAGAGGGGCAGAGCTGTCAACTGATCACCATCTGGTTGTGAGTTGGGTCAAAGGGTGGGGGAAGACTCTGGACAGACCTGGTAAGCCCAAACGGGTAGTGCGGGTGAACTGGGAACGTCTGGCGGAGGCCCCTGTTCAAGAGATCTTTAATTCGCACCTCCAGCAGAGCTTTTCTAGCATCCCTGTGGAGGTTGGGGGCATTGAACCCGAGTGGTCGATGTTCAAAACTTCCATTGCTGAAGCCGCGGCAGGCAGCTGTGGTCTCAAGGTCTTAGGTGCCTCAAGGGGCGGTAACCCTCGAACGCCGTGGTGGACCTCGGTGGTCAGGGAAGCCGTCCGACTGAAGAAGGAGTGCTTCCGGGATATGTTATCACGGGGGACTCCTGAGGCAGTTGCAAGGTACCGACAGGCCCGAAGGGCTGCAGCCTCTGCCGTGACAGAGGCAAAGCAGCGGGTGTGGGAGAAGTTCGGAGAAACCATGGAGAAGGACTTTCGGTCGGCACCAAAGTGTTTCTGGAAGACCGTCCGGCACCTCAGGAGGGGGAAGCGGGGAACCATCCAAGCTGTGTACAGTAAGGATGGGACGCTGTTGACCTCAACTGAGGAGGTGGTCGGTCGGTGGAAGGAGCACTTTGAGGAACTCCTGAATCCGATTAACCCGCCCTCTATGTTGGAGGCAGAGCTGGAGGCTGATGGGGGATCATCGTCAATTTCCCTGGTGGAAGTCACTGAGGTAGTCAAACAACTCCACAGTGGCAAAGCCCCGGGGGTTGATGAGATCCGTCCAGAAATGCTGAAAGCAATGGGTGTGGAGGGGCTGTCTTGGATGACACGCCTCTTCAACATTGCGTGGAAGTCGGGTACAGTGCCGAAGGAGTGGCAGACCGGGGTGGTGGTTCCTATTTTTAAAAAGGGGGACCAGAGAGTGTGTGCCAATTACCGAGGTATCACACTTCTCAGCCTCCCCGGCAAAGTCTACTCCAAGGTGCTGGAAAGGAGGGTTCGGCCGATAGTCGAACCTCAGATTGAAGAGGAACAATGCGGATTCCGTCCTGGCCGTGGAACAACGGACCAGCTCTTCACTCTCGCAAGGATCCTAGAGGGAGCTTGGGAGTTTGCTCATCCAGTCTACATGTGTTTTGTAGATCTGGAGAAGGCTTATGACCGGGTTCCCCGGGAGATACTGTGGGGGGTGCTGCGGGAGTATGGGGTGAGGGTGTCTCTTCTCAGGGCCATCCAATCTCTGTACGCTCAAAGCGAGAGCTGTGTACGGGTTCTCGGTAGTAAGTCGGACTCGTTTCCGGTGGGGGTTGGCCTCCGCCAGGGCTGCGCTTTATCACCAATCCTGTTTGTGATATTTATGGACAGGATATCAAGGCGTAGTCGTGGTGGGGAGGGGTTGCAGTTTGGTGGTCTGAAGATCTCATCTCTGCTGTTTGCGGATGATGTGGTTCTGATGGCATCATCGGCCTGTGACCTTCAGCTCTCATTGGATCGGTTTGCAGCCGAGTGTGAAGCGGTTGGGATGAGGATCAGCACCTCTAAATCTGAGGCCATGGTGCTCAGCAGGAAACCGATGGATTGTCTGCTACAGGTAGGGAATGAGTCCTTACCCCAAGTGAAGGAGTTCAAGTACCTCGGGGTCTTGTTTTCGAGTGAGGGAACAATGGAACGTGAGATTGGCCGGAGAATCGGAGCAGCAGGGGCGGTTTTGCATACGCTTTACCGCACTGTTGTGACGAAAAGAGAGCTGAGTCGTAAGGCAAAGCTTTCGATCTACCGGTCGATCTTTGTTCCTACCCTCACCTATGGTCATGAAGGCTGGGTAATGACCGAAAGAACGAGATCGCGGGTACAAGCGGCCGAAATGGGTTTTCTCAGGAGAGTGGCTGGCGTCTCCCTTAGAGATAGGGTGAGAAGCTCAGTCATTCGTGAGGAACTCGGGGCAGAGCCGCTACTCCTTTGCGTTGAAAGGAGCCAGTTGAGGTGGTTCGGGCATCTGGTAAGGATGCCCCCAGGGCGCCTCCCTAGGGAGGTGTTCCAGGAGCGTCCAGCTGGAAGGAGGCCTCGGGGAAGACCCAGGACTAGGTGGAGAGATTATATCTCCACACTGGCCTGGGAACGCCTCGGGATCCCCCAGTCAGAGCTGGTTGATGTGGCCCGGGAAAGAGAAGTTTGGGGTTCCCTGCTCAAGCTGCTGCCCCCGCGACCCGATTTCGGATAAGCGGTTGAAGATGTATGTATGTAAAATCTTTGATGTTTTGCATATATCATTAATGTAGAGAATAAAAAGAATTGGCCCTAATACTGACCCCTGGGGGACCCCACAGGCAATGTCCAAACAAGATGACATATGTTCACCCATCTTCACAAACTGTTGCCTGTTCTGT
>OX442356.1:33318473-33321973 GCA_949357725.1 Hyperoplus immaculatus | reverse complement strand
TTTCAGAGATGATGAGTTTACGTGCATATATAAAATATCACCGTAATCAATAACAGATAAAAAAATGGCTTGGACAATTTTCTACATATGTATATATATATATATATATGTATATATATATATGTATATATATATATATATATATATATATATATATATATATATATATATATATATATATATATATATATATATATATATATATATACATATATATATATATACATATATATATATATATATATATATATATATATATACATACACACGTCGGCACAATATAATTTTTAATCTTTATACCACTATTGATTTATATATAGATATTCTGTATCTATATATATATATACATTATTTTTATAAACCATTTTTTGTCATTTGTTCTTTGTCTTTGTGTCACCGTCCTATTTGTGTCCAAGTGTCCCTGGGCAAGGAGACACTGAACCCTAAATGTCTCCTGAAAGTTAGCCTGCTATTGGTGTGTGAATGGAAACGTGGGAATGGGAACAGGTCTCCCTTGTAAAAGAGTCTTCCGGGCTCAATGGGATTTACCTGTATGAATAAAAGTGTATTGAAGGGTTAGTATTAGTTAGTAGTTATGTATTCAGTCATTATAAACAATAACCGGTAACACTTTATAATAGCTATCCGTTGTAACTCGTTAATAGATCATTAGTAAACTCTTAATTAATGATTATTAATGATTTGTTAAGTGTTTGTTAGCAGTTTGTTAAGGATTTATAACAATGGTAGATAGTTAATAGCTTAATAATTGAATCAGTTCATCTGGGAGGTAATCCGAGATTAACTGATCACGTCACGTTCAAGTCCATGGCATGCATAGTGTGTATTGAGTTTATTTAAAATATTTGAAAATGGGGCTGCCCTCAGTTGCCCATGCACTGTGTACAGTCTATAGCCTATTTCAGCCTCGTCGGTATCTCGGATTACCTCCCAGATGAACTGATTCAATTATTAAGATATTAACTATCTACCATTGTTATAAATCCTTAACAAACTGCTAACAAACACTTAACAAATCATTAATAATCATTAAATAAGAGTTTACTAATGATCTATTAACGAGTTACAACGGATAGTTATTATAAAGTGTTACCCAATAACCTAAAAGCATATCTCATCCAACAACACATTAGCCTTATGTTTGAGCCTTATATTGAAGGATTATTTCACTATAGGGTCTGTGTCTCAACCACATGCTCTCACATGATTCTGCAAACTTCTAATACAAACCCAATGGTGCAATCTTGCTTTGGAATTCAATTCACATGAGAGTCACCATGCAAAATCAATTAATATTAATATGTGTCATTGTCTCTGTGTGTGAATTGTTTGGACCGTTGAATATTAAAGCCCTACTTCACCTGTGGAAATATGAAGGTGTATTGAACTCTGAGATCCTATGTAGTGTAAATGTGCAAACATTTTAGAAATCGGTTCATCCTAGCCTGAGAAAAGGCAGAAAGAGTGTTTTATGGTATCACTGTCTAACCCTATGTTTTACCATTTGTGACATCACACATGGTAAAATGTAGGGTTAGGATTAACAGGACAGCTGGGCCAAGGGAAGACTGAGGAAAGACTGAGGGAAGAAAAACCTCATTCATTATATTATAATAGGGATTTTATAATGATAGAACGCCGGTTCCATATGGGTGAAGTATTTCTTTAATGTGTATCGTTTTCTTTCTGGTTTGGTCTGTTGAATATCAACTGTCGTCTTCTCTGGAATAAGTTGTGAATTATTATGGGAAAACCGCTACATACATTTTACCATGTGTGATGTCACGCATGGTAACATGTAGGGTTAGACAGTGAGACCATAAAACGCTCTTTCTGCCTTTTCTCAGGCTAGGATGAACCGATTTCTAAAATATTTGCACATTTATACTACATAGGATCTCAGAGTTCAATACACCTTCATATTTCCACCGGTGAAGTAGGGCTTTAATGTGTATTGTTGTCTTTCTCTGTTGAATATTAACTGACTGTCTGCATGTGGGATAAGTTATGAATTATTATGGTAAGCGTCGGTTCACACTAGGGAAGCTAAGAGACGTGAGGGTTACGATAAGCTAGAATTGATTTCCCTTTGATAGTCACTCTGTACTCATGACATGTGTCTGTTCTGTGTTCCCACGATAACTGAGGGAGGGGGGGGGGGGGGGAGTGTGGACATGAATGCAATGTAGTATAAAGAAAATATATTAGCTAGAACACACATTTATAGACACACACACACACACACACACAAACACACACACACACACACACACACACGGTTAGAGCTATATTGGAAAAGCTATAGACACTCAAGGATCAGCATCACTTAGAATAGACTTCAGACAGAATGTATTGTGACTTTTATTGTTTTAATTGTATGTTAAAGTCTCTACGAGGAACATTTTGAAATATTCCTGTAACAGTCTAATGTTTCCTGTGATGATCATAAATAACATGTAACAGCAAACGAGACCATCAGTGCAAATAATGCTATTTTTATATAGTTTTTCTTATTGCCTTTGTCATGGGTCTACGCTCACCCAGGAACTGGCGTTGTAAAAACACTACCGCTTTTGTCCAAAGGGGGCGCTAGAATTAACACAAACTGAAAATTCATGTGTCTGTATTCCCACTCTAACTCAGGGAGTGGGTGGAGTGTGGACGTGAATGCAATGTGTCATCCATCTCATCTCAGTTCTACTGTTCTACAGTCCAATACAAGTGTGCAATACTAACCTTCAAGAGGACCTATTGTGCTTGTTCATCTTTTCTGACCTGTAAATGCTGTTATAATGTTATACAGTCATGCTAAATGATACCAAAGTGTCAGATAATGACATACATGCATTTTAGACAAATTCCCTGCTTACTGTCTGGGGTGGCTGCAGGTGGCTGTGCAGGGCCTAAACACTCCTATTGTCTAGTTTCCTGGATTGCGTGATGTCACACAAAGCGGACAGCCTGGCACCGCCCTTCTACCTACTTCCACTCAAATTTAATTTCCCTTCAGTAGTCAGTCTGGGGCTGCGGTATATTCTTAGGTTTTCCCCACCAGATTTCTGACGGTCCAATCAGCGAACAGAGGGAGTGGCTCAGAAGCCGGCGCATGACATACGTCACAACCAAACGTTATGCGATTGGTTGGCAGATCCAGAGTGGCACTGGGCAGATCCAATAGTTTTAAACTTCAACAGACACCCACCTTCAAGTGAGTTAACGTTTGTCAATTGAGCTATTTCAGAACTTCTGTACAAATGAAATGAAGTACGATGGTCTGGTAGGAGCAGGCTAAATGAAGTACGATGGTCTGGTAGGAGCAGGCTAAATGAAGTACGATGGTCTGGTAGGACCAGGCTAAATGAAGTACGATGGTCTGGTAGGACCAGGCTAAATGAAGTACGATGGTCTGGTAGGACCAGGCTAAATGAAGTACGATGGTCTGGTAGGACCAGGCTAAATGAAGTACGATGGTCTGGTAG
>OX442356.1:33300973-33310973 GCA_949357725.1 Hyperoplus immaculatus | reverse complement strand
AACACACAAGATAAAATGAAAATATGAGACCAAAAGTATATCTGCTAGGGTGCCTACCTTAGACTGTGTGTGGTAAGGGTGTTTTTACACCTTAAAGTAGCCATGGGGAAGTTTCGGTTTGTGTTAATTCCAGCGCCCCCTTTTGGATGAAAGCGGTAGTGTTTTTACTACGCCAGCTGTTGTTCCTGGGTGAGCGCATATACCCATGACAAAGGCTTCAAGAAAAACTATATAAAAATAAATAAAATAAATATGCATATAATAATAAATACAAATGCGACTGTTTCAGAAATATTTAAAAGTTCCTCGTAGCACTTTTAAGGATGTGTTAAGGCCAGTACATGCTGGTTAATTAGGAGAGCTCTCAGTTCGCTGATATAGAAAAATAAACTGCCATGAAATTGAATCCAAATGGTTTGTTGACACACTTTGGGCAGTTTTAGTTCTAGTATTTGTTGAAGTTGCTTAACCACCATTGTGTCCTTGAGCAAGACACTTAACCCCAAACTGTTCCAGGGGCGCTGTACTATGGCTAAACCTGCGCTCTGACCCCCTCTGGAGTGTGGTAACTTGAGAGGGGATATGCAAAGAATGAATTACAATGTAGCCGTGTGTAAATTGAAAAATAAAGATACTTAACTTAACTAAACTATATGCCTGCAATAATAATAAGATTTTTCTGTGTCTGTGATAAAAACAGCCTAATTTTAAACCTTCATTTACGACTGTGGCTCAGTTGGTAGAGCGGGTCGGCTGATGATCAAAGGGTTGGTGGTTCGATCCCCGCCCTGCCACCGGTGTCATAGTTGTTGTGTCCTTGGGCAAGACACTTCACCCACCTTGCCTCGTGTGAATGTTGATAGTTAGCCTGCTATCGGTGTATGAATGGGTGTGTGAATGGTAACGTGTAAATGGGAACAGGTCTCCCTTGCAAAAGAGTCTTCGGACTCAATGGGATATACCTGTATAAATATACTATTTTATATTGTACAAAAAAAATTCCTTGTACAACTTTGTATTTAGAATTTATCCAATCCAGTCATGTTTATGTTTATTGTATTACACTCTATAGTTTTCTTTAGCGTTCCTATTGCATCGTGGGTCAATGATAAACTCCATTTTGATTCTGATGTATGTCTTCTTGCATATATCAGAACTGACAATAACAAACTTGACTTGGCTTTTGACTTGAAGTTGTACCGAGTGGAGAATTTGCGGAGAAAATAGCAGTTGGGATAGAGATTTGAATCCATATACCTCAACCGCTCCACTTGTTCTCTTTGCTCCCTCCCCTATGGTCCCTCCCTGACACGCTCTACACCAACAAAGTTGTGCCAAAGTGAATGGACAGTCCCAACAGCCAATTAGAACAGAGAATCTGATTTTTTATTTTTTTTTAGAATCGGAGCCTCGCTCTGATTGGTCAAAGTGTACCGCTCAAGGTAATTTTGACCAATCAGAAATCACATACCCCAGCTTTAATTGAAAGTAGTAAAGTGGTATGAGGAGTTTATTCTATAGCTTCCTATGTTTTCTATAAAGCTGGCAACACACTCAATCTTGAATTCTAAGTTTCTTTATTTGGTAAAATGGTAAATGGACTTGTATAGCGCTATATCTCCGTTTATCACAGACCCAAAGCGCTTTACATTGTTTTTGTACACATTCACCCAGTCACACACACATTCATACACCGATAGCAGCAGCTACCACGCAGGGTAGGCTTAGCACTAGGGTGCTAAGCTAACTAAGCTAACTATCGGGAGCAATTCGGGGTTCAGTGTCTTGCCCAGGGACACTTCGACATGTGGCAGGGAGACGGGGGATCGAACCTCCGACCCTGCACACCAGAGGCGAACTCCCTACCCACTTCGCCACTGCCGCCAATTTATACGAGGTATTAGGAAATTATGGAAATTGGAGCAGTTTGGGGTTAAGTGGCTTGTTCAAGGACACAATGGTAGAGATGGTGGGCACCGTAGATGTAATAGCAGCCACCACTAGTTTTACTACTAACACCTTCCTGTCCGGTGCCGGAGAGCCAAGCAGAGACCTCATGGTTAATTGTCCACCACCTCTCCTTTAGGCCATCCTACCATCCTAGTTTAAAGGTGCAGTGTGTAATATGACATCATCAAGAAAGTTCTACAAAGTTCTAGAATGCAACACTCCCTGGTAACCCCACCCCTTTCGAATAATAACAGAAGCTTCAAGGATAAGAACAATTCAAAATGTTAAACAATGCACCTGATGACATTCCAACTATGACACTTTCAAGATGGCGGCACTAGGCCTTGGTCCAAAATATGCAGAAATATGGACATATATGAGACCCTTTCTAAGGGGAACAATTGTAATTAAATAAAAAAAAACTAATTATGCACTAAATTAAATGGATATTATAATTACTTTCTACAAAATCTGCTGGGAAATAAAACCCAAAATTCTACACACTGCAGGTTTACAAATGCATATTCCTGCAATACTAATTATATTTGTCTGTGTCTGATGATGAAACAGAATACTTTTAAACCTCAATTTGCTAAAACCATCAATCTATCAATGAAAATAAAGGGATAATGCTTTAAAAAAAATATAATGCTGCAAAATGTGGATAATAATTTATATAATGAACTCCAAGTAACACTTCCAACTTTTCTGTGATCCTGGAATTTCAGGCAGTTCGAACAAATGCGATGTGACACTTCATAGCAGCAGATACCTTGGAAGTGTGTGTGTGTGTGTGTGTGTGTGTGTGAGAGGGATTGTGTGTGTGTGTGTGTGTGTGTGTGTGTGTGTGTGTGTGTGTGTGTGCGATATGACAGTTCATAGCAGCGGATACCTTAGAAGGATCTGGTCTACAAAGCTAACGGATTTAGCCCTTCATTAGGCGTTAAGGTAAGCGTGAAGGCTTACACACACACACACACACACACACACACACACACATAAAGAAACGTGCGCACACACACATGCACACACACGCTAACACCCAAACACACACACACACATAAAGAAACATGCGCGCACACACACATGCACACTAACACGTATACGCACACACATACACATTCACACATGCACACACACATATGTAAACACACGCATACATAAACGCGCACACACACACATTGACACACTGACAAACACGCACGCAAGCACATGCATTCACACACACACACACACACACACACACACACACACACACACACACTTAAAGAAACTCACATACACACACACACTGACACAATGACACACACACACACATTCATTCACATACGCACACACACACACACATATTTTCACGTACGCAGGCACGCACACACACACACACACACTTGCACATTCACACTGACATACACACACACACACACACACACACTGACACAAACACATACATACACACCATAGACGGATTATGAGATAATGGGCCCCTGGGCACCAACTCTTAAAGGGCCCCCCACTCGTCCCTATCCAGTCAGGTACACTGACTTTTCCACACATATACATACAATTAATAGCAAAAACATATTAAGGAAGTCATTGTTTCCCACAGGAGTTTGGGATACTGTTGGAGGGACCCTGTACCTTGTTAGGGGGTCCTTTTTAAAGTAAATGCATCAATCTGGTGCACTTTGAGAGGAAATTGTAGAGGCTATATCAAATCCTGAGATGCAGAAGGAACATTATTTTTCAGATGTTTCTTAAACAGGCAGCACTCTTTACTCTGCAACTGTAAAAACAGTACAGTAGATTGGTCTGCAGACTCATTTTCTATGATAGAGGGGCCCATTTCAACAGATAAAGGGTGGATAGCTACTTTGTATGAACAATTTAGAATTCACACATAGAAAGCTTATTTCTGTATGTGTGAGGGGGCCTTCAAGGCCCCTCATGGAGACCCTTAGACAGAGCTACTAATGCTGTTGTTTTTAACTTGCTTTTGTATTTCTCCCCTACTAGTTGAGGGGCCCATGATGATTTCTATCTTGTTACATTTTAATGAGTATCCCTATATTTAGGCTATTCCTTTTTGGAACCTGTTATTGACATCAGTGACCGAGCTCTTTGACTATGCAACATGAAAAGTTACTATCAGTATCTCTGGCTAAGGGCCCCCCTGAGCCCTTGGGCCCCTGGGCCTGTGCCCGGTGTGCCCGTGCAGTAATCCACCCCTGATACACACACACACACACACACACACACACACACAGGGATCACTGTACAGCAGACAGTCTAATTTGATCATGCAAGTGAGAGAGCAGACTGAGGAATGCGTTATGATAAAGCCCTTCTTTGCCAAGACAGAAAGTTGATTCTAAATGTTTAGTGATTTATTTTAATGTTGCAAAAACGCAACACTGGGCTACAATGGGAGTCATGTTTCAAAACAAAAGGCCCAATCACTTATCATGAGTAAATTGTGTATTATTTGTGTTTTAAGCTAAAGTTCACTAAAGTTTAAGGTTTGAAGTCATTTAGTTTTATATAAAACTAAATAACCTTAAACTTTAGCCTAAAACTATAACAAAAATACAAAACTTTTGTTTTGAAAAATGACTCCCATTGAATCCCAGTGTTGCTTTATAGTATAATAATTTACAGTATATACATGTGTGACATCTGCAAAAGATAAAAGGGGTAACCCTAACCCTAACCCTAACCCTAACCCTTTAACCCTAACCCTAACCCTCAACCCTCAACCCTAACCCTAACCCTCTAACCCTAACCCCAACCCCAACCATACCCCTACCCCTAACCCTATCCCTAACCCTCTAACCCTAACCCTCTAACCCTGGCCATAATTCCCAACCTAGAGACCTGTTATTCCGAAACCGAAGGTGAAGGGTTTGGGGGTTCACCCCCAGAAAATGTGAGCTTAAAAGCCATTGTTTCCTGCATTATAAAATAATGAAAATAACAAAATAAAAATAAGTATCCTACACTGCAACACAATTTTTGTTCATTATTATCTATTACTTGTATTGTCCTCTGTACAGGATACAACAATCCACCTAGCAGATCCTGCCCCACACACTCCCATTACATTTTTATTATTATTATTGGGCTATTATTTACATTTTAAGTTTAAATGTCCCAATCTGGTAAACTTTGAGAGGAAGTTTAAATCTGATGTCTCCTGTGTGTGCTGCATGTCTTGTAGTCTATAATTTGGAGATAATGGCTGACATCATTTAGCCTTCTGGGAGCTGGATTTTCTACAGAAATATGAATATAAATAAGTTAGGCACTAAAATATAAAATATAAAGGGGTGTGTTCTGCGTGACCTGTTTGTTCGCCCGTTACAATCGCGCACCCCTCTCGTACATCCACACCTCCACACAGAAGTAGGAGAGGGGAGAGACACACACAGCCAACCTCAACACTCGTTGGGAATCGGCGCTCGGGGAGGGGGGAGGGGGGATAATATCAGACAAGTGAACGTATAAGCAGGTTGTCTGTCTGATATTATCGCCCCCTTCCCCTTCCCGAGCGCCGATCCTCAAGTGCGGAGGGTGTAGCTTGCGCTGAGTCACTTTCTTGCAGCGCACTTAAACAGCGCACATACAAGCTTCAGCTTCTTCTCCTTTTTTTGAATTGCGATTTACAACCAGTGAAGAGTAAGCTGCATACGCTCGCGCAAAATATAAACTCGCCTTCAAAATAAAAGCAATGCCGTTGTATTCCATGCATGATTTAATTTTTTTTTTTTACGTTTGATTCTTAATTTTCCACTGACCTCCCGCGGGCCAGTCAAAATCAGCCAGCGGGCCAGATGTGGCCCGCGGGCCACACAATGCCCAGGTCTGCTCTAACCCCAACCCCAACCCCAACCCTACCCCTAACCCTACCCCTAACCCCCTAACCCTAACCCTAACCCTAACCTTAACCCCAACCCCAACCCCAACCCCAACCCTACCCCTAACCCTACCCCTAACCCCTAACCCTAACCCTAACCCTAACCTTAACCCCAACCCCAACCCCAACCCCAAACCCTAACCCCTAACCCTAACCCTCTAACCCTAACCCTAACCCCAACCCCTAACCCTAACCCCAACCCCAACCCTAACCCCTAACCCTAACCCTACCCCTATCCCTAAACCTAACCCTAACCCTCTTACCCTAACCCCAACCCTAACCCAATAGCCAAATACCCTAAATGTGTAACCACTAAGACCCGTTGTTGCAATTTGCAACGTTTTCTCAAAATCCTCAGGAATTTATTTTTATTTTTTTTAAATATATTTTCCTGATCAGAGGCTTGCTAAAACAATTTTAAAAAGGAGAAACAAATCCTACATCAACAAAATCAATGCTTGGGTTTCACAGGGTTAAGAAAAACTATATAAAAATAGCATTCTTTGCACTGATGGTCTTGTTTGCTGTTACATGTCATTTATGATCATCAGAGGAAAAAATTAGACTGTTTCAGAAATATTTAAAAGTTCCTCTTAGCACCTTTACCCCATGGAGAAAGAGCTACGTACTATGACACGACGTATAGGTCCTTCACCATTCAAGAGTTGCATTTGTGCCCAAGAGAATATCCCCAATATGAACACTGTGTGTGTGTGTGTGTGTGTGTGTGTGTGTGTGTGTGTGTGTGTGTGTGTGTGTGTGTGTGTGTGTGTGTGTGTGTGTGTTCCTAAAGAAATACATCTTCTGTTTATACGAATGCTTCTTGAATAATTCATCATGGACAATTTTTCTTTAGCGCTCGAGTCTGAAATCTTATATATACATCCACGTACACCCACATACACCCACACACACACACACACACACACACACACACACACACACACACACACACACACACACACACAGAAATATGCATCAAATGACTTCAATTGCTAGGTGCAGCTCTATTACTCTACTCTTAGCTTAACTCGGAACATACAGTCCTGCCCCTAAGCTATGATGGTTAAGCCCCGAAGGATTTACACAAACGCCATTCAAACCTATTACTGTGTGTGTGTGTGTGTGTGTGTGTGTGTGTGTGTGCGTGCGTGTGTGTGTGTGTGTGTGAGAGAGAGAAACACTATTCAAACCTATTATAATGCGAAGGAAATGAGCCTTACAATAACATACAGCATAACACTCAGATGGACTCTTAAAGAACTAAGATGCACCTTAAGTAGCATCACATAACAGTTAGAATGAAGAGGTATTATGGAAATGCATTTTAAACAATGTGTGTGTGTGTGTGTGTGTGTGTGTGTGTGTGTGTGTGTGTGTGTGTGTGTGTGTGTGTGTGTGTGTGTGTGTGTGTGTTAAACGTGTGTGTGTGTGTGTGTGTGTGTGTGTGTGTGTTAAATGTGTACACGGAAAAATTGCAATCGTGTAACCGTTTTGACATTTTTGTATACGTTCACACCCCTACTTCAAACAGAAATCTAGAAAGAGCATGTCCCTATCTTTTTCTTTTCTTTTTATAATAAAGATTTTTTTTTTGGCATTTTTATGCTTTATTGATAGTGTAGAGACAGAGTTGAAATGGGGCAGAGAGGGAAGTGACATGATAGATAGATAGATAGATAGATAGATAGATAGATAGATAGATAGATAGATAGATAGATAGATAGATAGATAGATAGATAGATAGATAGATAGATAGATAGATAGGCAAGGCAAGTTTATTTATATAGCGTAGTTCAGACACAAGGCCATTCAAAGTGCTTTACAGGGGCATGAAATACATCAAGATTAAAATGCATCAAGTATAGAATAGACATTAGAAAAGTGTATGAAAGACCCTTACGTTCAAATTAGAACTGAAAACGAAAATTAAGTAGACACATTGAAATGTTGAAGTATATATAAATTTTTTTTGGCATGTTTATGCTTTATTGATAGTGTAGAGACAGAGTTGAAATGGGGCAGAGAGGGGAGTGACATGCAGAGAACGACCGTGGGCTGGAATCGAACCCGGGTCCGCTGCTGGCCGAGGCCCATGGGGGGGGGATGTCCTACCAACTGAGGTAAGGGCGCCC
The DNA here is from genome assembly GCA_949357725.1 of Hyperoplus immaculatus. NCBI lineage: Eukaryota > Metazoa > Chordata > Actinopteri > Uranoscopiformes > Ammodytidae > Hyperoplus > Hyperoplus immaculatus. Next base: position 33,302,978 of record OX442356.1, on the reverse strand, counting down.
CAGCCATGTCCCTTTCTGAAGAAACTGTTACTTAGATACTTAACTGATTGATTTCCAGCTATCCAGGCAGTACATTCAGGCCTAATTGTCCGCTCTGAATCTGTCTGATTACTTTGGCAATTAGTGTGTGTGTGTGTGTGTGTGTGTGTGTGTGTGTGTGTGTGTGTGTGTGTGTGTGTGTGTGTGTGTGTGTGTGTGTGTGTGTGTGTGTGTGAGTGAATGAGTGAGTGAGTGAGTGTGTGTGTGTGTGTGTGTGTATGTGTGTGTGTGTGTGTGTGTGTGAGAGAGAGAGAGTTTGTGTATGTGTGTGTGTGTGTGTGTGTGTGTGTGTGTGTGTGTGAGTGTGTGTGTGTGTGTGTGTGTGTGTGTGTGTGTGTGTGTGTGTGGCTGCACAATTATTGGACTTGCAACACAATGGTAGCACAAAGCCAATGTCTTTATTGCTACTTTGATTCTTTTCTATTTTTTTTTTTTTTTTAAATTGTGTATGTTGACATTATGGAACCAGCTCAGCAAAGTGAACTGCCTTGAGACGGAACACACACACACACACACACACACACACACACACACACACACACACACACACACACACACACACACACACGCACACACACACACACACAGTGGATTGCCATATTAACAGGGGGCCGCTATTCAATCACCGCAGACAGAAATACATTAATACCCCCGACCTGCAGAGGTTCAAAACCAGGATTAACTCTCTTGTGTTTCGATTTTTAGCCGCTGCTATATCTTACACACACACACACACACACACACACACACACACACACACACACACACACACAGCTTTAATGTAGTGTAGAGAGGGAAAAACCTTGATAATTAAGTTCAACTGGTTCATGCTATATCAAGGTGTGTGTGTGTGTGTGTGTGTGTGTGTGTGTGTGTGTGTGTGTGTGTGTCTTCCTGTTTTTAATGGGTAAAAACAGTGTATTAATTTTCCTCAGTCAAGCTGATTTAAGCACTGCCTTCGGTCAGTGTGGAGTGCTCTGTTAATGTCTATTCATTGATCTGTAACCCCGTTTCCCTCTTACTTTCCTCTCTAAGATGTGCACTTGTGTCTCTATGATTTTCTATTAACAAGATATTATGGGGTGCTCCGGTGGTGTAGTGGATAGAGCGTGTACCATATTGGCTCCGGCCTTCGTTGCAGTGGTCACGGGTTCAAATCCCACATACAGTCGTCATACAGTGATCACTTACATAATGTGCACGTTTCATGAAGCCGATCTCTCAGTCAGCTGCTCTGCATGTAATCGGCAAATCAACTTTTTGTCAGATCCCAAAATTAATATCCAATCACAAGAGAGAACCGAAACCCGTCTCACTAATGGTCTCACTGCCGGTGCACGCCAGAGCAACAGATGGGTGAATGTGTATGCGCCTACAATGGCGGAGCAGGTAAAAATCCTTCCCAATGTCTGTTTTGATGGTTTTTATCATGTTTCATCACACTTATGGATCTGAGATGATGCTAGATAACTCGCTGCTTGAAGACCGCAGTGCATTAATGTGGTGACGTAGGGACGAGCGAGGGGACTGCTAACTGCAGTAACTGACAGGAAGTTAGCTAAAAGAACCATTCCGCTTACAGCACCTTTAACTATGCTTACTTTGACATTATACCACGTCAAACTTCTCACAAACACACTAACATGAGTATGAGCGTTTCACATAACAGGCCATTCATCCCTTCAGTGGGAAACCAGCCTGGAAAATATAATATAGTTTCTCTACAAAGGTCATCCTGAGATAAAAGGCATTTAATAAAAATCCCTCCCAGCTGTAGTAAACAAAGCACTCAGTTCACTTAAACAAACACACACACACACACACACACACACACACACAGTTCACTCACTTACTCACTCACTCACACACACACACACACACACACACACACACACACATACACACACACACAGTTCACTTACTCACACACACACACACACACACACACAGTTCACTCACTCACTCT
>OX442356.1:33283473-33285973 GCA_949357725.1 Hyperoplus immaculatus | reverse complement strand
TCCTCGCTGGTGCCCACCCACCGGCCTGATTCGATGTGTAAAGGGAGAATTCCTGACCTAATTTGTGCACACAGGGACCTCTTTCTTTTAGACAAGTTATACAAAATATAGTTCTCAGTACCAAACAGATGTTTAATTTGACACAAAGTACGCAGTTTAGGCATACCTCTTAATTCAGAGATCCAAGTCTCCCTCTTTTCAAGTGATAGCAATTCTTTTCCTATTTTGAGATTAATTTCCACTTTGTCTGTAAAGACATCCCCACAACCCAGACCCACATATAATTCATACACCTCACTTGCCCATCCTCCAATTTTATGCATGTCACATTCAAACACCTTTTTGGCTACTCTGTTGTCATCCATCCTCAACAGCCTATTCCACAACCTCATAATACACACAATCCAACGCTCCCTACAGGAGTCCCACCCCATGTCTCCGGTTGTAGCTGGTATTGGTGCAAATTTATGAACACCCATAAAATATCGGATGGCCCTGTTTTGGATTTTTTCACTCCCGGGAAAGTTTTTATAACCCCAGACCCCTGCCACATAATCCAACACAGGACACACACAAGCCTGGAAAAGTTTGGTGTATGTAGAAAAACCAATATCCTTCAGCATCTTAGTTTTGCCTATAACTCAAAACTTTAAGTGAAATGCATTATGGGTCAATTTGCCGTTCATTTGTCTATATAAAGGCAATACACACTGATGTCACAACTGGAAAGAAATTAAGCACAACTACAGTATATCCCTGCGTTCCAAATCACATACTCTTTCTTTTTACTACACTACATACTAAAGTACAGAAGAGTTTTAGTCTTTTTACTACACTACATACTAAAGTACAGAAGAGTTTTAGTCTTTTTACTACACTACATACTAAAGTACAGAAGAGTTTTAGGGCCACAGACAGGAGAGAAAAAAAAATCAGATAAGGAAGATTTTTTTTTCATTATGTCGAGAAATGTCAAGAATAAAGACGCATACTCCAAAAAGCTATTGGAGTTAGTGGGGAATTTCTGTATTTTCAGCATACTACAATTGATGTAGTGCATGTATTGGGACATCCTAAATCTTTTTCTGGCATGCTAAATAGCAGGGAAGTGTGGGGATTGGAACGCAGGGTAAAAGGCACAGGTTGGATGCTGCTCTAAGGATTACAGTTTCCGCAAACACACTCATGTGTATGAAGAAGTCATTCAGAAATAATTGGGCGGCCGAGGTCTGATGTCAACAGCAGTGCACACACACACACACACACACACAAGCACGCAAATGCACTCACTCACTCACTCACTCAATCACTCACTCACTCAGGCACGCACAAATGCACGCACGCTCACTGACTCACTCACTCACTCACTCACTCACACAAACACTCACTCACTCACTCACTCACTCACTCACTCACCCACTCACTCACTCACTCACTCACTCACTCACTCACTCACTCACTCACTCACACAAACACTCACTCACTCACTCACTCACACAAACACTCACTCACTCACTCACTCACTCACTCACTCACTCACTCACTCACACACTCACTCACTCACTCACTCACTCACTCACTCACTCACACAAACACTCACTCACACAAACACTCACTCACTCACTCACTCACTCACTCACTCACTCACTCACTCACTCACTCACTCACTCACACAAACACTCACTCACTCACTCACTCACTCACACAAACACTCACTCACTCACTCACTCACTCACTCACTCACTCACTCACTCACTCACACACTCACTCACTCACTCACTCACTCACTCACTCACTCACCCACTCACTCACTCACAAGGTTAGGTCAATGGATAAAAAAAAATATATATTCTGTATATGTTTGTATTGATCATAGTTCTGCTGCATTATAGCTTGTATTACATTTGGTCTTTTTAGTAAAAACAAGAAAGTATCACGATTGTGCCGATGGTCTGAAACATAAGAGCTGTAATAAATGCTGCATCCCACAAAACACTGATCACACACACACACACACGCATACACACACACACACACACACACACACACACGCACACACACACACCCACACACACACGCACGCACGCACACACACGCACGCACGCACACACACACAAGCACACACACAAGCACACGCACACACACACACACACACACACAAGCACACGCACACACACACACACACACGCACGCACGCACACACACACACACAACGCACACACACACACACACACACACACACACACACACACACACTGTGAAATAGCCGGTGTTGATCGCAGTGGAGTTACAGTAACTGTTTGCACACGAACACACACACACACACACACACACACACACACACACACACACACACAGACACACACACACACACAGGAAACCAAATCCGTGAAGCTGTATAAGCACAATATAAAGCCACTATTTACCGACCATGACAATAAATAATAGATATTTTCCCTGCAGGTGACTGACCCTGTATTGTACACAGTCCATGCAAAGA
>OX442356.1:33275973-33280973 GCA_949357725.1 Hyperoplus immaculatus | reverse complement strand
GTGTGTGTGAATGAACAGAGGGAGATCACGTTTCAGCACTAAGTCATAGCAGGGTCATGGTGATCAGCACTGACATTTGGTGTTGTGTTTCCATGACTGAGAATTTTAAACACACACTGTTTGCAACTTTAGACTGACTTAAAGCCCTACTTCACCAGTGGAAATATGAAGGTGTATTGAACTCTGAGATCCTATGTAGTATAAATGTGCAAAACATTTTAGAAATCGGGTTCATCCTAGTCTGAGGAAAGGCAGAAAGAGTGTGTTATGGTCTCACTGTCTAACCCTACATATTTACTAGTAGTAAGTAGAAGTATTCCTGTATGTTTATGTGGTTTTGTGGATCCAATGTGAAACAAGCAAAAGCAGAGATTTGTGGCTATTTTGCTTTCATAACTTGTCTTCTTTGTATAAATAAAAGGTCCCAAAAAGTAACTTATATGTCGTAAAAAAGTATATAAATAATCATAATCAGATGTGTTTGTCATTGCACCGTTACAGAACAACAAAAATAAATAAATAAATAATGTCAGTTCATTTCAGTTAACTCCCCGCCGAGAAACATATATTGATCGATAAGATTGATGTGTATTTATTTCGTCCATGGAAGTCTTCCAACAAAACTCATTTCAACATTCTCACATGTACAATCCATAAAACCGTGACGAAAAGGAGGCAGGGTGAAGAATATCTTATATTTCCTGCCCCCTCAAACATAGAAAGACAGTGAAAATAACATGGGTGGACAAGAGAGAGTGTAACTGTAGGTTCGTCTAGCGTGCGCCGCGCTCCTATTTATATTCTGGCTTTATCGTTAGATTTTTGTTTAGGGAGATACACATGTACACTTTAATTCGGGTCGGCCGATGATCAAAGGGTTGGAGTTCGATCCCCGCCCTGTCACCTGTGTCATAGTTGTTGTGTCCTTGGGCAAGACACTTCACCCACCTTGCCTCGTGTGAATGTCGATAGTTAGCCTGCTGCTATCGGTGTGTGAATGTGTGTGTGTGTGAATGGTAACGTGGGAAAGGAAAACAGGTCTCCCTTGAAAAAGAGTCTTCGGTCTCAAAGGGATTTACCTGTAGAAATAAAGGTAAAAATAAATAAATAAATAAAAAATTAGTTAGATCTTAATGGTAAATGGTAATGGTAATGGTAATGGTAAATGGACTTGTATAGCGCTATATCTCCGTTTATCACAGACCCAAAGCGCTTTACATTGTTTTTGTACACATTCACCCAGTCACACACACATTCATACACCGATAGCAGCAGCTACCACGCAGGGTAGGCTTAGCACGAGGGTGCTAAGCTAACTAAGCTAACTATCGGGAGCAATTCGGGGTTCAGTGTCTTGCCCAGGGACACTTCGACATGAGGTGGGGAGACGGGGGATCGAACCTCCGACCCTGCACACCAGAGGCGAACTCCCTACCCACTTCGCCACTGCCGCCCCAAGATCTTTGAATGTGTATGCAAACATTTCTGAAATCATAGCTTCAATGTGAGTTAGAAACCAATCAGAGCTTCAGTTAGAAACTGGCAACGATCCATGACGATATGTATAAGTTAAAAATGTTACACTATTTACCTGCAGAGTCTCGTTTTTTTTTTTTTTTAAGATATTTTTTTGGGCATTTTTATGCTTTATTGATAGTGTAGAGACAGAGGTGAAATGGGGCAGAGAGGGGAGTGACATGCAGAGAACGACCGCGGGCTGGAATCGAACCCGGGTCCGCTGCTGGCCGAGGCCCATGGAGGGGGGGGGGGGGGGGGGGGACGCCCTACCAACTGAGCTAAGGGCGCCCCCCCCCCTCAGTGTCTTGTCTTTAATGAAAGTATTTAGATGTGTTTTGATGTGATGGATTTAAAAAAAAAGAAATCGAGGTCAAATAAAGTTGGCATTAAGAAAGAAGAAATATTCTGTTTTAAATCCAGCCAAGACCTTGTTAAAATGCAAGAAAAAGTTTGCAAGATGTGTGTGTGTGTGTGTGTGTGCTAGCTGTGTGTGTGTGTGTATGTGTGTGTGTGTGTGTGTGTGTGTGTTTGTGTGTGTGTGTGTGTGCGTGCTAGCTGTGTGTATGTGTGTGTGTGTGTGTGTGTGTGTGTGTGTGTGTGTGTGTGTGTGTGTGTGTGTGTGTGTGTGTGTGTGTGTTTGTGTGTGTGTGTGTGTATGTGTGTGTGTGTGTGTGTGTGTGTGTGTGTGTGTGTGTGTGTGTGTGTGTGTGCAGTAGCTAAGCTAAGCTAAACTAAGTGGATGTGACACTCCATGAATCACAGAGTCAAACTGTGCCTTCCATCTGGAACGATAAGTCCTTCATTAAACCTTTTAATACATTGTGCACGCACACACACACACACACACACATACACACACACACGCAGAGAAATACGTGCACGCACGCACACACACACACACACACACACACACACACACACACACACACACACACATGCACGCACACACACGCAGAGAAATACGTTCACGCACGCACACACACACACACACACACACACAGACAGACAGACAGACAGACAGAGACAGAGACACACATGCACGCACACACACACACATGCATGCACACACACACACACACACACACACACACACACACGCAGAGAAATACGTGCAGACACACACACACACATGCAGACACACACGGACATATGCAGAAAAACTCACACACAGACACACACAGACACAAACATAAACACAAAGTGCATTAGCTTACAGACACTCTCTCTCTCTCTCTCTCTCTCAGACACACACACACACACACACACACACACACACACACACAGGAAAACTGGGTTCCCACACTTAGGTTGCGTTCCGAATCGCATACTTTCTACTATATAGTATGCAGAAAAAAGATTTAGGATGTCCCGCTTCTTGTGGCCAGATTTAGGATGGTTAGAAGTACCCGGATGTCCTACTTCATGCGGCCAAGATTGTTAGTGTAGAAAAGTGCATCCTATTTTGGCGATTCTGACCCACAATCCAGTGCGCACGTGAAGTGACGTCACATCGACGAAGCCTCCATATGAAAACCAACGGGGATGCGACGGATATAAAAGCAAGAGGCAAGATCAAGGCGCAATGTTATGATGAAATAAGAGAGTAAAGTATGTCCCAATAGTATGCCTACTGCATCCTAACAAGATTATTTTTATCGTCGGATGTAGTATGTAGAATAGAAAAAAGAAAGAGTATGCGATTCGAAACGCAACCTTAGGTTGTTTTCATATGTCTGTTTTACTGGTTTCCTTTCTAACTCTCATGTCACTTCAGACCCGGCCACTCCCTCCTGCTCTGCACTCCCTGTTAATTACATTCACCTGGTCTGCCCCACACTCACCTGCTCCCCATCAGTCAATCAGCCCCAGTATATATCTCTGTTCAGTTCCATCAGTCAGTTGCCAGATGGACTAGTGTCTTACCTAGCGCTCCAGCATTCAGATTACATCCTGTGTTCTGATCCTGCCTGTTCATGTTTCAACCTGTCTTTTGGACTTTTGCTTTCGATTACCCTTTTGCCTAGTGATGGTGAGATGAAGCCCTGTGAATGTGTTGAATCTTTCTGACCAAATGCTTCACCAAAAAGCCCTGATCAACAAAGCCCCATTGAACAGCTCATTTAGGAATACTGACATCAGCTGGTATGTTACGGTAGTGGCTCTCTTATTTCACGTAGCGAGCACAGACAGTATATAAAGTGAGGCAGTCGCATGATTTCAGAGAACGGGGGCTTCGTTTTGTCTTTAGTCACGTGGTACTGTGACAAACGATACAGGCCTCGAGACAGGCGTCATCTGGACACGCCCCCTTTGTGCAACACAGGCTTCATCTGGACACGCCCCCTTTGCGCAACACAGGCTTAGGGGCTTTCGTGCATTGCTTTGGATTAACCTTTTGCCTTCCCCAACTGGACTTGTTTTGCCAAGCTGTCTGTCTACCCGGTTTGTCATCCGTTTCCCATTAAAACTGCTTCTAAACCTGAACTGCATCCAGCGTCTTGCTAATAATGGGTTCTGGGGTCTGTCATTATCCTGAAAGCTGACTCAAAGTGCCTTACAGGGGCAGGATTAAACTACATTATGCACACATTAGAAAAGTGAATGAATAACATTTAAATAAAATGAAAAAGGCCAGGTTAAAAGGGAAACAGAAAAGTCTTCAGACTCGATTTCAAAGAGCTGAGAGTTGCAGCAGACCTCAAGTTCTCTGGGAGTTTGTTCCAGATTTCTGGTGCATAAAAACTAAAAGCTGCTTCTCCTTGTTTAGTCCTGATACTTTTTTTCAAGGTTGCCACTAGACTTAACCGTGTGTGTGTGTGTGTGTGTGTGTGTGTGTGTGTGTGTGTGTATTTATATTAAGAATGAATAGCAATGCATACAGTTATCAAGGACAATGTACTTCTTTCTGCATGGTTTTTATATATTTATATAAGTACGACATGATACTTGTTTTCAAAGGAGCCTCTCAAATAACTCTAGACTGCTTCAGATGCAAACCGCGTACACTTCACATACTTGGAAACCATCTATTAATGTATTTATAGTTTCTAAAAAATTGCCAAGCTTTTTATATATTTATTTTTATGTAAATATTTAGAAAAATACTATATGAGTTGTTCAAGGATAAAACTAAAGAATCCAGCCCGGGTCGTTCTCTGCATGTCATTCCCATATGTGTCTGTCTGTCTGTCTGTCTGTCTGTCTGTCTGTCTGTCCTCTTCACAGCAGACCCGGGTTAGAATCCAGCCCGGGTCGTTCTCTGCATGTCATTCCCCTCTCTGACACATGTCATCTATGTCACTCTACAACTGTCTAAGAAATGCATAAAATGCCCAAAAATAATCTTAAAAAAAAAAAAAATACTCATATAATACTCCAGATGAAAATCACGTACATTTCACATTCCTGGAACCATCTGTGATTGTAGAGCTATTCATAGTTTATAGAAATCTAGATTTGTATTTATTTTTTTATTCCCGTAA
>OX442356.1:33240973-33248473 GCA_949357725.1 Hyperoplus immaculatus | reverse complement strand
CAGCCCGTCTTGATCCCGATGCGCAGTGGAATGTGTTCAGTGAGCTCGGCTCCGCAGATGACCTGAACGAAAGAGCCTTGGTACACATCTTTAACGATGTCGATGTAACATTGAGGGAGATGTATTTCCTCCAGAGCTCTTAACATGATATTATGAGGGAGTGTGCCAAATGCGTCACGGAAATCGAGAAACACTGAATAAAACTTTGCACTTTCGTGTTTAAAGTCATCTATGGCAGTTTTTAGACAGAATACATGTTCATTCATGCCTTGCCTTTCTATATATGCCTTTTGTTTAGTGGACATCATGTTTGCGTCCACCAGCCATGGTAGTATGCGCCCAAGAATGCATTTCATAAACAGTTTGTAGATCGTAGGTAGGAGAGAAATGTCTCTCCAAGTGGTGGGGTCATTTGGAATATTATCTTTTTTGGGTATTCTGTGGATTAGCGCTCCCTTCCATGACTCGGGCACGCGCCTGTTAGTGAGACAAGTGTTGAAGATTGGCAGCAATTTTTCTTTCACGCTTGTTAGCTTTAACATTTCATAAGTGACCCCATCACTACCACTGGACTTATTGTTTGGCAACCTGGCTAGGACATTTCGCACTTCATCCTCTGTGAAAGGAGAGGATACTGGAGGAAACTCTGGCTCTGGTGAGAGAAGTGAGTCGGCCCATGGTGGAAGCAGAGGGGCGTCGTCTATTGAGGTACTGCCTTCACATTTATTATGATAATATGCCTGCACATCTTGAGTGTTACTGGGGCAAGGTGGTGTCAGAGGATACTCGCTGTTATTCAGTATGATTTGAATGGCTTTCTTTCTGCGATGTTGCCACAAATAAGCCAATTTGTCACGGGTTATCTTTGTTGCACGAGAGTTCCGATGTCCGAATTGCAGTTGTATTACGTCTCTCAGAAAGCGCAATTGCGCTTCAATCCACGGGCACAGGGCCTCGGTAGACGCGTCCGATGGGCAGGATTTAACCAGCGGTAGCTTTTTTAATACTCTACAGGTGAATTTCAGAAAGGGCAGTCCGTACGGCCTCCCACTACGGCTCTCGGCAGAGAATATCCCATTCCGAAAATAAACACCATTTAGAAGAGATATTAATTTAAACCACTTAGCTGGGTCCGCCGAACATTTGTACTGGTTCTTCTCGTGGAGATGTTTTGTATCCAGTGTTTGTCTGAAGGCCCTCTCCTTGATCTGGAAAGTAATCCATTGTTCATTTGTCAGTTTGTTGTCGGTAGTAAAATCCACAGATTGAAGCTCCTCTCCCGACAGGTGTAGCTCCGGAGTCGGGTCATAGCCGCGCCACTTCTGTTTGTAGATCCTACCGCTCGTTAAGGCTTGCTTATGCGCTGTTTTGATCGCTGACAGTAGACACATTATCAGGATCGTCTTCTGGAGCATTTTGCATCTATTTGCGTTTACGGCGGCAATTACGACGGGTGTGTGGGCTTAGTTTAGAGCAGTTTGTAACTCGCTACTTGGCAGAGACGCCAAACCTGCGGCTCGCAGCTACACCCGGAAACGACACACACACACACACTGTCAAGGGAAAGAAAATGGGAAAAGTTAATCCCTTTGAAATCGGCAGGCACACACACACACACACACACACACACACACACACACACACACACAGAAACACACACACACACACACACACACACACACACACAGAAACACACACACACACACACACACAGAAACACACACACACACACACATACACTTCACCAATGTGCCTCATTACATAGTCTTCAGCTGCCAAGCAACGACAGCTTACACTTAATTCTATAAATTCCCACCTATAGCAGAGGGAATACATGCTGAAAGAAATATTCCATGAACAGTTTAACTCCATATTAACACCATAAACACACACACTCACACACACACACACACACACACACACACACACACACACACTCACACACACACACACACACACACACACACACACACACACACACACACACACACACACACACACACACACACACACACACACATACATATGGATGTCTTGGAAGTTATGAGATATATACGGTAGGGACGGACTTCAAAACTAGGGGAATAGACGAGACCAAATATATACTTTGTGGTAATTTCTGGGCTTTAAAACTGTATGTATTATGCAATTTAGCCTTTAGAGGATCACACACACACACACACACACACACACCAGCACACATATGCAGTGACTCACTATCACACACACTCCATACTATCTAATAAAGCTTGAAAATGCCAACAAAAAAAATCTTATAATGATTCTTATCATGAGTGAGGTTTTTCTTCCCTCAGTCTTCCCTTGGCCCAGCTGACCTGTTAATCCTAACCCTTGGTAAAATGTAGGGTTAGACAGTCAGTGCGTTTACATGCAGACTCATAATCGGATAACTAAACGAATAAGACCTCAACAGGACTTTTAAACTGCATGTAAACACCTTTATCCGATCTACTTCGGACACAAATCGGCACAATAACGGACAAGAGAAGTCGGATAAGAACACCTAGATAACTCGTTCGTTGTCGGCTTTCTCTCTGCATGTATACAGGGATCGGATATCGCATATCGGACTTCTCGTTCTGTGCTTGTGTGCCTACGCGTGATAGGCTACACCATGGGTTATTGACGGAAGGGAACCGGACGTGGCTCTAAAAGCACTTGTTGAAAGCATGGTTGAAAGGGCTACAGCGCCACCTAGCATAGTGGAGACAGCCATGCATCGGACATTTATCCGATTTCTGAAAGGCCATGTATACTCAGACAAGTGACACGGTCCGTTCGAGTGTCTGGTTTGATATATGTGATAATCCAATCTAGTTGTGCCATGTAACCGCACTGACTGAGACCATAAAACACTCTTTCTGCCTTTTCTCAGGCTAGGATGAACCGATTTCTAAAATGTTTGCACATTTACACTACATAGGATCTCAGAGTTCAATACACCTTCATATTTCCACCGGTGAAGTAGGGCTTTAATTTTCAACAGTCCAAACTAGTCACACACAGAGACAATGATACATATTAATATTAATTGATTTTGCATGGTGACTCTCATGTGAATTGAATTCCAAAGCAAGATTGCACCATTGGGTTTGTATTAGAAGTTTGCAGAATCATGTGAGAGCATGTGGTTGAGACACAGACCCTATAGTGAAATAATCCTTCAATATAAGGCTCAAACATAAGGCTAATGTGTTGTTGGATGAGATATGCTTTTAGGTTATTGTTTATAATGACTGAATACATAACTACTAACTAATGCTAACCCTTCAATACACTTTTATTCATACAGGTAAATCCCATTGAGACCGGAAGACTCTTTTACAAGGGAGACCTGTTCCCATTCCCACGTTTCCATTCACACACCGATAGCAGGCTAACTTTCAGGAGACATTTAGGGTTCAGTGTCTCCTTGCCCAGGGACACTTGGACACAAATAGGACGGTGACACACCTGTAGCTAAATGAAGCATAGCAGGAATATAACAGGATGTTGAATAATTCCCCGCAGCATTCCAAGTGCTATTATTTTGGTTTAATTTCGGAATAAAAAAAAAAACATTCCAATCCTCCAATTCCCAAATCACATCAGAGCAACAGTTTGTCCCAAGATGATGTGTAGACCTTGAAATTAATGAAAAGCCATCACACACACACACACACACACACACACACACACACACACACACACACACACACTCACACACTACCCCCCTTCACACACCCACCCACACACACACACACTCACAATTCCCAAGCTTGAAGACCTTTTCTTTCTTGCCAAAAATATTAAAATAATCCCTGCCTACATTGTATCATATTGAATGAGTGTGTGTGTGTGTGTTTGTGTTTGTGTGTGTGTGTCTGTAGGTGTCTGTGTGTCTGTAGGTGTGTGTGTGTGTGTGTGTGTGTGTTCGTTGAATGTTGTATTATATTGGAAGAATTTCCTTGAGAATGTCACGCCACAGAATTCTCAGAACTCCCGGCTGCTGTTACTAGGGGTTTTGAATTCTGGACTGATCTGAAAGAAATCGCTCCATTATATCTGTGTGTGTGTGTGTGTGTGTGTGTGTGTGTGTGTTTGACCCACTTAGCTGCTGGAGAGAAACCAGGGAAACGCCATGGCAATTATTTAAACCTTCACTTTATTATTCATAATTAGCAGACGCTGAAGTGAGAGAGAGAGTGTGTGTGTGTGTGTGTGTGTGTGTGTGTGTGTGTGTGTGTGTGTGTGTGTGTGTGTGAAGGGCGAAAGGGGGGAGGGGGGAGGGGGGTGGGAGTGAGTGAGTAGGGATGGGAATCGAGACCCGGTTCCTCTTCAGAACCGGTGCCGAGTCAACCAATTCCCTGGAACCGTTAACATGCCTGCTTAACGATTCCTCTTATCGGTTCCGCTCGTTGCAGATGCGTCATGACTTGACACTCACGCTGCGTTGTCTTGGTTCAGAACGCAGCAAACATGGCGTTGAGGCAGAATCTCTCTAAATGCTGGTTGTTTTTCACTTGAAAAGACGACAGTACGGCCACTGGCAACACTTGTAAAGTTTCCATTTCGTCAAATGACACGCGCACAAGCACGAGCACAAGCGAGCAGACGGCGATCGTGACGGTTAAACGTTTAAATGTCCGCTGCCTGTCTAGTCGACACCAGAATTGCCCATTGGACTTGTACATACAATGTGTGAGAATGAACGTGTGTGTAGGCATATGTGTGGGCTAATAAAAGAGGGAGAGAGATAAAAAGGTGAGAGCAGCATAAAGCAAAGGAAAAGGTGTTCTTGACCGTTGCCTTAAGCCCCGCAGTGTTTACTCACGTTCGTCAGCTGGTTTGTTTCTTTTTCCTCCCGTCAGCTGTTCTGCTGCCTTTACGCACGGCGGGTGGAGACGAACCCAAAACATACAGCGGAACTCGGCGGTGATAAGGAAACAATAGTCTACCCTTAAGTTTAACAATAAACTTCATAAAGACACACTTGAAATAACGATCTGCCCATACAAAAAGCACTGACTTGGATAACTTGATGGAGCGATCGATGTGCAAAAACCATCCGGCACATGTGTCTGATGACGGGCCGTTATATTAATAATAAACAGCGGGCGGGCTTATAAATAAGGAAGAGAGATAAAAAGGCGAGAGCCTTTTCTTTTTCCTCCCGTCAGCTGTTCTAATGCACCCTGGTTGCACGGTGGTTGAGACGAACCCTACACTAAAGTTAAACATGAAACTTTGTAACTACACACTTCAAATAACGATCTCTGCCCATACAAAAAAAGACTTGGATTACTTGAGGAGCGACCAATGTGCAAATGTGTCTGATGACGGGCCGTTATCTATCTATAAAGCAAGAAACGTCTGTCTGTGTGTCTGTGTGTGTGTGTCTGTGTGTCTGTGTGTCTGTGTGTGTGTGTCTGTGTGTCTGTGGCTCGCGTATCTCTCTGAGTTTTAGTCAGATCGGCTTGAGCTTCCGGATATTGCTTGCGCACAGAACGAAGGTGTGCATCCTTCATCCTTCATTTTGAAGTTGTAGAAGTTATCATATTTATATCATGCTGGCGAATAGTAGCTTACGTGCGCACGGAGCCGACTAAACCCCGCCTCCCTCTGACGAGCGACACACCCACACAGCAGATCGACACAGCCTTACTTCCTCATCATCTCCTCACCTGCTCCACCTGTCCGCTTTAGTGGTAAAGACTGCACTTCACGCTATTTTCACTGTAATAATACAGCACGGTCTCGGATGCTTCCACAAAATGTTTTATATCCGTTTAAAATCTAAACTGAAAGCCCGAGTGCGACCGCGCGCACACAAGTCCACTCCCACACACCGAGCGCGCACACGAGTCACACACACACACAGCTGCACACACACAGCTTTCTGCTACTGACACGTTAACGTTAATTGACAGCACGGTCTCGGATGCAGACGCCCGCGCGCGCACACAAGTCCCCCCATCACCCCCCCACACACACACACACACACACACACACACACACACATGCTACTGACACGGTAATGTTAATTGACAGTTATCCAAACTCTGTCTTATCTTTCAAATACCTAACAGTAGCCTAATGGTAATGGGGTTGACCATGTTGTCATGGCGTGCAGCATAGCCTCCTTTTATACACAGTGCAGCCATTTACTAAATAGGCAACTGATTGTAAGTTTAGGTGCATTGTGCAGTATGGATGGCAGTTTGCAGGGTACCATAATATCAGATTGTATAGGTAACACCTGTACAGCTCCATTCTTCTTTAGGCTTCAACACTTAATTAATTAATAAATTTTCTGTTTCATTTCACTGAACAAAACACATGGAATTAGTACATAGTAGTATCTTTACACAATACACTAAGGAATGTTGCCCTACTCTATAGCCAACTTCTACAAAGTAACTTACTGATAATAACCTTTAACAGTGTAAAATTAGCCATCAATGATAGCAGCCAAATGTACTGTTTAATATGTTTATTTGTTTACTGCACTAGTATTAATAATAAACAGAGCGCTGCACATTAGAACAGCTTGTGTATATAAAATATCTCCTTCCTGAGAGGGCATACATGATATTTTTTCTGTTTTGTCAAGTTGATAGTTGATGGTCGTATCTTTACAGAAGACTTCTTTGTATTTTTTATGTCAGTTGAATTTAGTTTCAAGTTGAATGCAAATGAGCACAGTTGATTCCAAAAGGCACAAGCTCTTCCTTGACTGTTTTCAGTCTGTGTTTTTAGTTTTTAGGGAGCATAATGGCATTTGGGCTTAAAAAGGCAAACTTTTTATTTTCTCCGGACCAATTAATGTGAACATTGACAATTTCCTAATCCTAAAGTCCTCTTGATAATGTTTGCTCACACTAGACACACTTCTGATCAGATATTTAAGCAGGTTTTTTTTTTTTCGAGTCTTTATTGAACATGGTTAAAAAAAATTAAAATAATACAAACAAATAAAACGATTTAGCAGTAAAAAAGGAAAGAAATCAATTAAAAACAAACCAATGGGATCCTCAGGATCCTGAGCAACAAATACATCATCAAATAACATCGTTCACGTTCAAAAGGGAAGAAGTTAAGAAAAACTTTTCTGGTCCTACCCCCTCTTATCTTTTATAATTGTTTACAAAAAAATAAATGTTCAGTTTGAATGAGTCCGTGTCTATGATGTTTGGCTCGTGGGTTAAACAAATCAAAACATAACATACAAAACAAATCATTTTCGACAAAACAATAACAAAATAAAATAATGGAACAGATGAACGAAAACCATCAAATTGAAAACAGCAAAAGAGAAATGCACTGCTCCAGGTCATAACAATACAGGTTAATACAAATACACACATTTGTACTTATTCTCTCACACAATGAGAATCGATAAGAGAATCGGATCGATAAGCAGAATCGGGATCGGAATCAGAATCGTTAAATTCTTGAAGTGTGTGTGTGTGTGTGTGTGTGTGTGTGTGTGTGTGTGTG
>OX442356.1:33223473-33230973 GCA_949357725.1 Hyperoplus immaculatus | reverse complement strand
GTTAACGACGGGCTTACGGAGAATTAAGAGCTGTAGAGAGGTCCCGGGCTATATGTGTTAAGGTTTATGTTTGTGTGCGCAGTCTTGTGTTTCAGTATGGTGCTTAATTGTTTGTCTGTTTGTCTGGGTGCTTTAAGCATTGTTAGTCTGTTGCGAGCTGTAAGCTGTAGGTGTCTGTCTGGGTGCTTTAAGCATTGTTAGTCTGTTGCGAGCTAAGCTGTAGGTGTCTGTTCTATGTTTAAGCATTGTCTGGTTGTAATATAGATCTATATCATTATGGTTAATGGGATTTATAAAAGTAATGACCTTTCGGAGACATAGGAAGGGATGCCAGGCTCGTGTGTGATTTCACTTGCATGTGTGATAGCCTGCTAAACACCTGCGTTGCTTCCTGCCTGAATGTAGGCTATGCATTGGCTGGTTTGACTAATGAGGACGCTCATGTGTTTGAATTATGCTCGATGTGACATTTGTCATTTGTTTCCTGATATTATGGTTGTTAATTGTTCACGTTTCCTTGTTGTTATGTATTTTGATTTGTTCATATTCTTGTGTTGATGACTGTTATGTATTGTCGCAGATTACTCTTTCCGAAGATGGATGGGTATTCTCCAAATTCTGGCTGTGTTATCAGTTCTATTTTCGGGAGGAAATATCTAGGCTGGTTTCTGCTGTTGATTGGTGATGGCTGGCTGTAGGTGTTTCGATCGGGTGCCCACATGTCGGATTGTATGGTGGAATTGCTATAGAAGTAAGAATAGACCCTCAAAAGAAAAAAAAGAAAAAAAAAAAGAGAACCGGTTACTCCACCGGCTCTACCTCATGAAATGTATCCGATTTTGGTGCCTGTCACCCGGCCTTCTGCCGTGCTGCGCAGAGGTGTGTCTGTCGAGGGCTTGGTGCTCTGTGTAAGTGAGAAGCGGGGCTGCACTTCGGGGGCTCCTAGCTGTGCGCCGGTTTACGTGAGACAATTTGAGCCTCGAGGTGGTGATGAAATCAAGGGAAATATGCCATTTATGTCCCGCAAAGGTTCTTTATGCCACAATTAGTGCTATTTACAATACATTTACAGTTACACTGTACCCTTTCGACAGGATAAATACATATTAAAATAAGGGGCGAGAACCTTTGGTTTCTCCACAGTTGTGTTACATATTGGATGAGATAATAACTATTTTCTTTCTGAACTTAAAGGTCGCAATGCGATTAATACCATGATTAATTCTATTTTTTGGCTGTGAAACTTAGGTTTTCCCTCAGCAGTTACTAGCTGATTGCATGTATACGACATAAATAATCACAGTAGATAGGCCATAGCTTGCCTAAACCTTTATGACATAATACAAAAATAGAAACCAGAAGAAGCTATCTATAGCTATATCCAGGAGAAAATTTGAGAAAGCTGATGCTAAAAAGTGTATGATGATGAAGATAATTGACATTTAAAGTGATCCAGAAGTAGTATTCGCAGTACACTTGTTATAGCTAGTAGTAATAATTGGGAGATCGACGCATAAAACGTTGTGGTTCTGAAAGGTGACAGATGTATTTATGTTTTGAGATACAAATTAGGTATGCAGGAGGAGAAATAACACTCAAAAGGCTTGTCTAGAGGCTTTGAAAGCCTACTTCCATGTTAAAATCTTACTGTAGAGAAATTGATTAAAAACCTGATTATTTCATATAGTCCGAAAAGTTTAAAGGAAAAAGGAGCTGAACATTTTGATATTTGAGTGATTAAAAAGCTGCAGACGTGACAGGGTTACGAAGAGCCATAAACGTATAGAGAGAAAATAATGACTATGACCTTTCAGGTATGAAATCATAATGTCCAAAGTAATACTTATAATACATAGAACCATGTGGTCAAGGATAAACACTTGTTTTACATCTGAGTAAGTGGCAAGGAATGCATTAAGTATACAAGCAGCGTGTGGATTTTGATGTGGCAATTTCAATTGGGGTTTTGGAAGGGTTAAACTACTGATTGATCTAAAAGTGATTTGACAAAAGTTAATCTTTGAGAGAATGAGAAAAATCTGTTTTGCCAATAGAAGAACTGAGTGGAAATTGACTGTGACAACCTGAACATAAATCTGATGCCTGCAGTTAAAACTTCTCTTTCTGTTTTTTCAAGCAGGAAGCGCGTGTTCACAATAGGCTCCACAGAAGCGGAGGGATCTCAGGCGAGCAGAGGGACAGTTTCCAGATTGCGTTTACTTTTAGATAGAAGAAGGAACACTTAAATGGTTTAGTCAATTAATGATCTGGAAAACAACAAAGTAAATCATTTACACTACCACTCCCTGAAATTTTGATAGAAGGAAATTTAATGAAGTTAGTTAATTATTTAATCTGTACAACATTATTGTCTCCTTATGAGACCTCAAAAGTAAGACTAGGTATCTTGATACTGTGGTAGAATAATATAATGTGCCTTTGATCTTATTTCCTCTCAGTGTTTAGTTTTGACTCAGGTCAGCAATAATAGGATAATTAAGGCTAGCTCACTCATGATTATATGCATTCTATAGATATTTTGGAACACAGGGCGATGGTTTATGGACTTCTGACACAGAAGGTAAAGTAAATATTTCCTGGCCAACCATGGAAACAAATGACAATGGAAAATACACAAGAGGAGGAGCTTACTAACTATGGATGACTGCATCTTGAATGACAAGTAAACGGGGGTTTCCAGCATCCTGTCAACATTTGCTTACTGCTCTGGGAGAAGCAGAGGACTGAAATAAGAGTGACTGTTCTGGGGTGCAAATCACTCAAATGATGATACGAAACCATGAACTAAAATACAATGGAAGACTAATGACAAAACTTGTGTTGCTATCTGTCACAGGAGAGGTGCTTCTTTCTGCACATCCGGAGAAGAATACAGATCTGCAAGGAAGTTACGGTTCCTTTCTGTGTGGAGAGTTTCCTAAAACCCAGAGTTCCCCAAAAATTAATTTCTGTGCATGATGTGAGGAGTCCGCCTTAAACAGACCAAAGTTCAGCTTCCATAGACATTGAATGATTGATTAATAGAGACATAACTCTGAGCAGTTAGAGAGGAGTATTGTTTTTGTTGTTAGCACATGATGAGGGAAAGGAAGGTTTATATTTCACTTGTGATTTTTCTCATGCTTTCAAGGACATCTCGGTTTCTTTAAAGTTTCATGTATTTTAAATTGTAGTTTTTGAAGAGATTGACAAAGTAAAGCCACATGCTGTTTCCATGCTTTTTCTAATTTAATTATAATGTTTGACTATCTGCCTCTGACTAATGAGAAGCATGCTCTTTAGAGTAATGACATCATCTTCCAGTGAGTCTACTAATTGTTAGGTTGCAAGGTAATACGAAGATAAGGATTTGGAGGATTAATATTAGATTAATTAATGTTTGATGGTTGCAGATAAACTACAGGTTAGGGAACCCCTAGAGTTCTAAAGTATGACATGACCATGTTAACCCGGTACACAGGCTTAAACATGTAATAAATGCCTGATTGGAAACTAAACATTTATGAAATAAAGTTAGATGTAATAGCAATTTGCAAACATGAGTTTAAACTTGTATCACTATGGTGCTAACAGGTATTCATGTAAAAAAAAAAAAAAAATGATTACATATCGAAAATATCATCATTAACCCATTCAATTATGTAGTCTTTGGAACACTTTTTGAGTAACTAATACAGGGAAATATCAATTTGATAGCGGATCACATCATTATGTTGAACTTTTTGTTTGATCATAACAATTTCTACTCTAACCCTACCTAATTCGGATATTTGGTTTGCTGCCTTGTGGAATGGAATATTTACAATTGACAATTTTGAATATGCTTTTTAGTGTGTACCTTCTGGATCTATTTTATCTTTTATCTTATCTTTTTATACCGCTATTCTATGAACTGCGTAATGTAACATTAGGTGAGGTTGCATTTGTATCTGTTCAGTAAACAGTTGTAGTGCAGTGTCAGTTACATTTCGGAAGATTATCTTGCACTAGCCTTTTCAGAAATTGACAAAGTATCCATGAAATAACAATGGTGTAGAGGTTTCAAAAATCATGTATCAAATATGATACTTGGACATGCGTGGGTATTTTTAATGTGACGAGCCTGAGTGAGTAATGCTGAACTCACTACCACTATTAATCAGACAGCTGTCACAGTGCAGCATCTTCCATTATGATGTGCATTGCCATATGTAGGTACCAGTTATTGTAAGGTTAACAAGGTGTTTCAGTTTTAACTTAGGTAGAAGTAATGTGCACAAGGTTGCTTTGGTTTCTTTACCAATGTGAAATACAAATGGATCTGGATATCTTTTCGTAGTTATCAAGTCAGTTATGTCATTTGTTTCTGTCATTCTACAAGTGACAGGGGTCTTTGGTGAACACGGATGGAGACTTGGTGTTCCCCTTGAGGAATTGTGAGGAGTTGATTTTACACTAGGCTGTTGAATGTGATGAGCTCGAGGACTCTACCGGTTTTACATTTTCAGGTAAGTGCAGGCCTGCTGGGGTACATGTTGTTTGTTTGTTTGTTTGTTTGTTTGTTTGTTTGTTTGTTTGTT
Source organism: Hyperoplus immaculatus (assembly GCA_949357725.1). Classification (NCBI taxonomy): domain Eukaryota; kingdom Metazoa; phylum Chordata; class Actinopteri; order Uranoscopiformes; family Ammodytidae; genus Hyperoplus; species Hyperoplus immaculatus. The sequence continues at coordinate 33,226,393 of OX442356.1, read as the reverse complement.
TGTCAGTTGTCATGTTGCATGTTTTGCATGTTTGTGGACCGGTCCTTTATAATCTTATGGCCTAGTTGAATGTCTGTGTAACTTTATTTGTTGTTGACAAGGTTTGAGAATTGCAGCTTTCCATCTTGGATCCGGGAACACGGCGTTGGATCCCTTCAACGAATGTTGTTTGCAATTTTTAACTGTGTTTGTGGAAGAATGCTTTGATTTTCCGTAGGGTACGTACAGTCAGGTGTGTGAAACCAGAGAGGTCTCTCTGTCCCACTGAGCAAAACAGAGGCTCCAGGGGGGTGGATCAGATTGTCAGACTGGGACTCAATGGACGCAAGCTGCTAGTACACACTAAGAAATATCACCTGGTGGCCACATCCAGAACGGCAGGCTGCACCGTCAAGTTATCAACTTTGCTTGAACATCATCATCCCATCGGCTGTCAGCAGTAGCACCAGCTTAGCTGCGACACCAACTGTATCCCCCAGAGGAAGGACTTCAGCTTGTGGACGGCTTGACAATGCCGTGTACGTATTGTTATTATTGGATAATCAGATTTGTTTGATCTTGGATGTATGTTTGTTGTCTGAAGTTTGTCTTACTGAGAGTGACAATAGGTTGTGACATCGGCTGTGTTATTTTCTACACCTAGAATAAGGAGCAGCAGCGTTGCCAGTATGTGTTCAAACTTTGAATGAGATTCAGTTTTAACAAGGGGGGAGGGATTAGACAAATAAATGAATACATACCTTTTATACCTTTATTAAATTTAAAAAATGTAATTGAAATCTGGTCTGAAATTTTTGAAATTAAAGTAAGTAGTGTTAAATTGCTTGAATGGGAGGTAAATTAAAGAGCAGTCAGTGCACTGCTTCTGATCCCGGAATCAACTTTTGAACATGTTTGACATTAACACATAAGAAATTGTTACACAAGTGATGTTCTTTATTGGCAAAGGTACTGGTTGTGGTTTTTCCTCTCTTCTCAGTGTGATGGGGAAGATTATATGCCTGTCCAGGGAACCAAAAATGGACAAGTGAATGGACTGAGAGACTCAAACATGGACTAAGGTTATGATGGTTGGACCCTGGGCGGAGCTTGGACTGAGAGAGAGATCACACTGGTTCAGGGTATAAAGGACACTAAGAACTCCCGCACCAGATGGCAACGTTGCTTAAGAAGGAGTTTGGTTATCATACAGAATGTAATACACATCTATGTTCTTATATATATATATATATATATATATATATATATATATATGTAGACACCGTATGTTACAATGTGGAATTTATATTGTTTGATGTCAACCTGTGATATTGATGTTACGACTGTAATGTAATCTTCAGTGCTTTATGCAAATATACTCATTAATAATCTTATAATAATAGGTTAATCTGGTTTACTCTTTAATACATGTATTTTTTGATAATGTTCTAAAATAGGTTTAGACTCTAATGGCCGATTGGCACATGGTCATTTAATTTAAGAATAATGAATAATGTTAATTGTTAAATTTACAAGGAGTTTCCCCACCTTAATTGGCTTGACAGGTGCGGACTCTTCAAGTTGAACAAGAAAGGTCTCCTAAATCCTTTTTACGTCTTGTCTAGACGAGACGGTTTTGGCCTAGGAGACATCAGCTTATTTGCAGGACTACAGCCACGCCGTAGCCGATACATGCAAATGTTTTAAGTTTCGAGTACTTTCCTGTATTTGGAAAGGGTGTGCCTTTTAGTCCTGCAGGTGGGTTAAGAATAGCCGAATTTGATCTTTACTGAGAATTAAGCATTTAGCTTCCTAGTCTAATTTAAGCCTAAAGTAATGTGATATAGAGTAAATAGGACATAGACAATACATTTAATTCCCAAAGTCAAGGTTCAAAATAGAACTCTGAAGATTTTAGAAGTTTAATTTTTTTGTGGAGGTCTTTTCTGAACAGCAACTTGTGAACTGCAGTTATGTTTAACGAATGCCAATTATTGAAATGTGTTTTTGTATCTTTTGCGAGACATTAAATTGTCTCGAAGTGGGGTTATGTAGTGTATTAACTTCTTAAAGCACATTTCTGTAGACTAGCTGAAAGGCATTTCTCAACCCCCACTTCTTGGAATGTGTAAGTTGGCGATGAGGTCTGAACTTCTGTAAATCATCTTATCTGTGTTTAAGCTAAAACAGACACTTGTATGACTGTTTTATAGGTTTGAGTTAACACTGGCCGGTCTTGGGTCCTTTTCCATTCATTAGGAGAGGGGTTAATATACGGCCGCTGTCCAAAACTGTTGGTATTACTGGTTAAAGCCAGACTTCAGGCCGCCAGGCCAGGACAGTGTCTCTGTTAATCTATTCCACAGATGTTCAGGAGTGGTAATTGCACAATAGTTAAAACTGACCAATCACTACGAAGAGGGTCGTCTTTGACGACCAATCAACTTATTGGACCTCTGTTTAAGATAGTGAGCAAACAGAATTCAGGGGGCTTTTTACGTTTGACAAGGAACAGTGTTGCACCTTCCTCTGTTTCAATTAGGCTAGAATAACTTGACTTTTATTTGGCTTCGTTTACTGCAGTATTAGCTTGTTGTTTTGAAATAAAAAGAAACGTTCCTGAAAGCCTCCTCAAACTGCGTCAGCTGTCAACTTCTTTCATCCATACCACCAGCACCCAGTTAAGAGAATTAACGACACTAGTGATGTGGAATTTAATGAGTCACTGTTTTGATGACTTGCAACTTTACTTGACAAAAAGTAAATTACTTGGAGACTCAACTTCAACTTGTAAGTGAGTGATTTACAAGACTATATTATATTATTTATTCAAACAGATAGTCCTTTTGAGTTCGAAAATCTGTTTTTGTTGCGTTTTTAAGCTTTATTAGACAGTACAGAGTTGAAATGGGGAGACAGAGAGAGAGAGAGAGAGAGAGAG
>OX442356.1:33173473-33215973 GCA_949357725.1 Hyperoplus immaculatus | reverse complement strand
GCGAAAATAAAAACGCCCCTCCCCCCCTGAAATCTTACTGGCCACCCCAGTGCCCCCCCCCCCAGTTCAAATCTTATTTTTTATTTTCATTTTCATTTTATTTTTTTAATTACATTTTTTTCCTGATATGTATCCTAGTTCAGAGATGATATGTATTTTTTTTTCTTTTCTTTTCTTTCTTAACTTTTTTTGATAGGTAGTTGCCAAGTTCATCACACAAACACTCCAATCCACTGATATGAGATCAGTTTGCAATTTTCAATTACTAAATTAATGGTAGGACTGTGGCCACTAGAACTGGTCTCTGGTCAGCAAAGGTCTTGAAAACAGCATAAGTGTGCTTGTGACATGCGTGCCACCCATGCATGTGTATAGGCACGTGTCCCAGCAGATTTTTGAAATCTGAATAAAAAAATTAAAGTTTGTAGTTAGCGAGTGTAACATGTTCTTAGCAAGGGCAGACTTTCATAAATAAAGGTTTATTTTTTTAGCAAGATATTTGGTCAAAAGCTTGTGGTCATCCGTCCCTCTGTGCAGTTGTTAGGCATCTGGCTGCTAGCAAGTTATGTTGTCTTGCTAATTTTACAATTCATCTGAGCTGAAATAAATATTGACTTTTTCCTTTATTATCTTCGCCAGAATGCACCAGAATGCTTAGATTACATGTTAAAAACACAAAAAAATCTTCTGGGGGGGGATGCCCCCAGACCTCCCTTCAGGGGTTTAGTTTTCTGACAAACATTACAATGGATACTAACATGATTTGGGCATTTGGGATTATAAATCATCTTTGAATTGGTTGTACAGCATATCACATGCTATTCATTCAGGGGTGCGATGGCCACCCCACTCTAACTCTGTGGCCCACCTTGGCCACCCCCAGTCAAAATTTCCTGGAATCGCCACTGTGTGTACCCGTGTGTACCCGTGTGTACCCGTGTGTACGATGTGGCTCTTTGCAGTAACACAGTAAAAAATGTGGCTCTTTGTCTCTGACTGGTTGGCCACCCCTGGTATAGAGCAATGCATTCACACAACATGAAACTCCTCTCCATCCTTAAAGGTGATAAGAGACTGATAACAGCCTTCTCTGTCCATGTGTCTCTCTCAGACACTGATGGTTCAAATCCGACCCGTGGACTTTTACTGCAGGTCATCCTCTCTCTCTTTCTCTCTCTCTCTCTCTTTGTCTCTCTCTCTCTCTCTCTCTCTCTTGTCTTCTCTGTCCATGTGTCTCTCTCATACACTGATGGCTGCGTTATTGATAGACAAGATTTTTATTTATTTGATTAAATCCAAGGGCTTCTGTCCAGCTGACTGATGTCTGCTGCTGCTGCTGCTGTGAACACACACACACGCGCACACACACACATACGCACACACACACACACACACACACACACACACACAGCTGCTCCCATCGACCTGATGAAGTCTCAAGGTCTGACCACAAATCCCCATTGTGCTCCGCGGTCGACCACACTCAGAAATACAGGTACAAGACAAAACCATGTCTATAGCTAAGACCTACTTCACCAGTGGGAATATGAAGGTGGATTGAACTCTGAGATCCTATTTAGTATAAATGTGTAAACATTTTAGAAATCGGTTCATCCTAGCCTGAGAAAAGGCAAAAAGAGTGTTTTATGGTCTCACTGTCTAACCCTACATGTTCCCATGTGTGACATTACACTTGTAAAAATGTAGGGTTAGGATTAACAGGACAGCTGGGCCAAGGGAAGACTGAGGGAAGACTGAGGGAAGAAAAACCTCATTCATTATATTATAATAGCGATTTTATAATGATAGAACGCTGGTTCCGTATGGGTGAAGTATTACTTTATTAGTCAATGGTTACATTGCAAATTGTCTTTCCATATATCCTCTCTCAAGTTCCCACACTCCAGAGAGGGTCAGAGCGCAGGGTCGGCCATAGCACAGCGCCCCTGGAGCAGTTTGGGGTTAAGTGTCTTGCTCAAGGACACAATGGTATCCTTGAGCAAGCCACTTAACCCCAAACTGCTCCAGGGGCGCTGTACTATGGCTGACCCTGCGCTCTGGAGTGTGGGAACTTGCCGTGTGTAAATTGACCAAAATTGAGTTAACTTAATTTACTGTACCTCTCCTGCGACCATGATTTCAAAGCCTGCCATTGTGGTGTATTGTTTTGGTGCACAACTGTCTTTCAAGAGGGTGTACCAAGCATTTCAACCCTACTAGGTCCACTCTGGCCCTTGTATTTCTCAGTGTGTGTCCTGATGGCCTAAGCCTTTGAAGATGATAGATAGGATATAGTGTGTGTGTGTGTGTGTGTGTGTGTGTGTGTGTGTGTGTGTGTGTGTGTGTGTGTGTGTGTGTTTTCAGCAGGAGACAGGGACTGATGTGACAGGATCAATGAGGATCACAAGCTCTTGACTGTGGATAACTATGTGCCCCACGGACTACAGAAATATGACAGAAAGGAACAAGGTTGTAGGAAGGTTTTTGAAATACTAAGGTAAAAAAAAATGGCCGAAATGCCCGCTCTCCTGTCTGAATAACTGATCCATAATCAGGGCAACACAGCAAAAATATCAATTAAAAAATTCTAAGACATTTTTGATATTTTTGGCTATTTTGCTTCCATAACATGTCTTCTTTCATATACTAATATAAATGAAAGGTCCAATATTTTCATTACGGCGTTTAATCGGCAAAAAAGTGTCTGTTTGCGTCTGTATATTTCCCCTACACAACCATCTCCAAAGCACAATATCTCAACATTAGTTTTTTCCAATAATCTGAACCGAAAATTTTAACTTCTAAAAGGCCTACTTCACCGGTGGGAATATGAAGGTGTATTGAATTCTGAGATCCTATGTAGTATAAACGTGCTAAAAAAAATTAAATTGGTTCATCCTAGCCTGATTTCTCTTACTGTGATGTCACAGTAAGAGAAATGTAGGGTTAGACAGTGAGACCATAAAACACTCTTTCTGCCTTTCCTCAGGCTAGGATGAACCAATTTCAATTTTTTTTTGCACATTTATACTACATAGGATCTCAGAATTCAACGCTACAAACCGGCACCCGTCTCAATGCTGGTGCACGTGCAGAGCAACAGATGGGTGAATGTGTATGCGCCTACAATGGCGGAGCAGGTAAAAATCCTTTGTGATGGTTTTTATCATGTTTTATCACACTTATGGATCTGAGATGATGCTAGATAACTCGCTGCTTGAAGACCGCAGTGCATTAATGTGGTGACGTAGGGACGAGCGAGGGGACTGCTAACTGTAGTAACTGACAGGAAGTTAGCTAAAAGAACTATTCCGCTTACAGCACCTTTAAGTAGTTCAGTATATATTAAAACATATTTACAAACTTAATCATGTGGTGTGCCGTGGGCGATTTAACCTGGCGGCGCCCATCCCTCTCCAGGTTGGATGTAGTTTAACGTCATACCCAGCAGACTCTTGGGTATCTCCTACACCCAACATGTCACAAACAAGGAAGTTCGGCAAAAGATCAGCCAAGCCATCGGCTCACATGGTGACCTGCTTACCACTGTTTTTTTTTTTTTTTTTTTTTTTTTTTAATTTTAATTTTTATTTACGTGATGCAGGACAAGACAGGTGAAAGACATAACATTAGGTGAGGGACATGACAATTTAAGTGTTCACATTTAAGACAGAACGGACGAGACAAAAACAAGCAGGAGGTCATTGCATATTTTTACATTGTTGTTGACAGGCTGTGTGTGTGTGTGTGTGTGTGTGTATATATACATATATAAAAAAAAAAAAAAAATTATAAGTCAGTACTAAGAAATGAATAATCATCATAACTTGTATGTAATGATAAGAATGACATTTTTGGTTGTTTAAATAATATTAATTTCCACTATGGTATTTTAGACTTTTGATCCACTGCTTACCACTGTTAAAAAACGGAAACTGAGGTGGTACGGACACATCACCAGATCCTCGGGCCTTTGCAAAGACCATCTTGCAAGGAACCGTACAAGGTGGAAGGAGACGAGGGAGACACAAGACAAGATGGGAAGATAGCATCAGAGAATGGACTCACTTGAAAATCAGCGAGGCAATGGAGAGCTGCCGAGGACAGAGAGGGATGGAGAGAGCTGGTCAACAGATCGTCTGTGGTGCCCCAACGACCCTCCGGGGTTATGGGATAATAGAAGAAGAAGAAGAAGAAGAAAAACTTAATGCGTCCCACTAATCGCTCGTCAAGTTAAAGCACATTGCAGCCAAAGTGCCGTTAGTTGGTTAGTGGCATAACTTTGCCTCACCTGAGAACACTAAAGCAAAAGCTACTAATTTGTTTTTAATGGTTTTAAATGTGCGTCGGGTGAATTGAACTTTCAATACACACACACACACACACACCTCTTCCGGATTACGGGTGAATTGAACTTTCAATGCACCAGAACAATGACTCCCTTTGCAGTGAACTTTTGAAAAGCCCTGTCATTAAAAAAAGTCCCCATACGGACTCATTATGTGTGTGTGTGTGTGTGTGAGAGTGTGTGTGTTTGTGACAAGGCCCCTAGATTGTACAATTATAAAAAGGAGGCTGTGTTCTTTCTTTCATTTGGTTTATAATATCAAAAGGTAGAATAGACATCAGAGAGAATGGCAGAGGGATAGATGATAGATAGAATAGGGAATTATTGCACTGTGTGTGTGTGTGTGTGTGTGTGTGTGCGTGTGTGTGCGTGTGTGCGTGTGTGTGCAAGTGCGTCAAGGCGGAAATGTTAAATTATTCCCTCTTTATTTTAGGATAATACAATCATTTGATCAGTGGAATATGTCCTAGTTTTATCCCTTGACGCTCACTCTCCGAATATCTGTGAATTTGCGAGGCTGAGAAATAGTAGAACTAAGGGATAAAAAGACAATATTTGCAGTGTGTGTCAGCTCTTTCTCGGCCCAGGAGAATGTTGTGGTGACGTGTTTGCTTGACTGTGATATTCGAATCTACAATATTATGTGTCAGTTATTTCAAAGCCACCTGGGTGAGATTACAATGCAGAGTTTTTTCTTTGTGTGTGTGTGTTCTGAATACCTCTTGAAAACAGCCCAACACTGCCACGGCATGTTTAAGTCAACGGCATATTTTTGAAATCATATTAATTATTAGAAAGTTTTGCCTTTTTTTTTTTTTTTTTTTTGCATTTTTATGCTTTATTGGTAGTGTAGAGACAGAGTTGAAATGGGGCAGAGAGGGGAGTGACATGCAGAGAACGACCGCGGGCTGGAATCGAACCCGGGTCCGCTGCTGGCCGAGGCCCATGGGGGGGGACGGACGCCCTACCAACTGAGCTAAGGGCGCCCCCAAGTTATGCCTCTTTTAGGGTGATTTTCACAGCTAAAATACTGAACTAAAGTTGAGTTAATGTTGTATATATTTGATGGGAGTAGGTGTTGGTTCACGCTTAATAACTCGGTTCGATACACATATCGTTACAGCCCTTCCTTTCAGTCAGTGCAGTTACAATTTTCTCTGTAGTTTTTGACTGGAATTTGCCCCTGATTCAAGCCTCTATCTCACTGGGCTGCGACTGTTTGCGACAAGTTGGAGTCTTCATTCGCAAACGAGTCTCAAAACTGTCTCCAAACGTTCGCGGAGGTCTCAATTTCCTCGCATGAGTCGCAGAGCCGCGCAGTCCTGTCGCTTGAATTTTGAACATGTTCAAAAAAAGTGTGTCTCAGAGTCGTCGCAGGTGTGTTGCACGCGTCGCAAACCCTTCTCAATTTAGTCTCCGCGAGTCAGAAAAGTGCGAGAAGTGTGAGACAACTTTGCGAGGGTTTGGCGAGTGTTTGGCGACATATGAAACTAAATTGCGACTGCATTGAGACAAAAATGAGACTGACATTCCGTTCGTGCGACACTCGCAAGACGTTCGTGAGACATAAATGCGACCTCCCGGCACGGACATTCGCAAACGTGTTGTAAGTAGCAACTCAGTCAGACTGCAAGTGAAAATTGTCGCAAACTGGCATATTTTGTCGCAATTTTGTGTCTCCAACTGGTAGCAAACAGTCGCAGCCCAGTAGTGAAATAGGGGCTTTAAACATGTGTGCGATGTTGTAAGTTGTATATTCATTGAGGTTGGAATGTTCACCTTTTGCTTGTGCAGTTAAAGAAAATGTTTTTGTCTTAATGACTTGACAGAATTAAAGGAATACTTCACCCATACGGAGCCAGCGTTCTATCATTATAAAATCACTATTATGATATAATGAATGAGGTTTTTCTTCCCTCAGTCTTCCCTTGGCCCAGCTGTCCTGTTAATCCTAACCCTAAATGTTACCATGTGTGATGTCACAAATGGGAAAATAGGGTTAGCCGATTTCTAAAATGGTTGCACATTTATACTACATAGGATCTCATAGGAGTTCAATACACCTTCATATTCCCACTGGTCAAGTAGGGCTTTAATGACCATATCTTCCTTTGATGACACAGAAGTCATGTCCTCTGTAATTTTGTCCTCTTCGGATTTTGTTAAATTTACGTGAAAATAGACCCGACAAAACAAATATCGCTACATTAACAACAGCGTCACTTGACACTACTCTCTAGTAGCAGATAAAGAACAACACATGAAGTAGGTCTTTAAGACATAATTACTTACAAAAACAAATTGTGATATCTAGAAGATTTCGGAGGCCTCTCCTTTAAAACCAAAGTGGATCGTGTCACTAAAATGCCTTTACGAAGGATTTCACGCGCAGTAAAAACTAGATTTAACAAGGTAACGTTTCAGTGCACGTTTAGTTTTTATTGGAAGCATCAGAGAAGTCTCAAGAACAAAAGCAGGTCATTGACTAATAAAGGGAAGAGAGGATATGGAGGCCCCTTATTCACAGGGATAGTGTGTGTGTGTGTGTGTGTGTGTGTGTCCGTGTGTGAGGTTGTGTGAAAAACACGAGCATTGGGCCTTATAAAAAGACTGGACACACTCACACACACACACACAAACACACTCTCTCTCACACACACACACTGAGATAAAGCTGAAGGGATAAAAGCAGAGGCTGTATTTAATAGAACCCTATGAAAGGCTCAGTGATTGTCTCTCTCCCACACGTATCGATTCAGAAAAACTATTTTGCATTTGAGACAGTGGAGCAGTGAATAGACTTCAGTGCACTTCAGATGGGTGAAGAACATCCCCGCTTCCATAGGAGAAAGACTGAAGACAATGTGTTAGAGAGGTTGTGTGTAAGGCCTTGTGTGTGTGTGTGTGTGTGTGTGAGAGAGAAAGGCTGTGTGTGTTTGTGTGTGTGTGTGAGAGAGAGAGGCTGTGTGTGTTTGTGTGTGTGTGTGTGTGAGAGAGAGAGGCTGTGTGTGTTTGTGTGTGTGTGTGTGTGTGAGAGAGAGAGAGAGAGAGAGAGAGAGAGGCTGTGTGTGTGTGTGTGTGTGTGTGTGCATGTGTGTGAGAGAGAGAGAGAGAGGCTGTGTGTGTGTGTGTGTGTGTGTGTGTGTGTGTGTGCATGTGTGAGAGAGAGAGAGGCTGTGTGTGTGTGTGTGTTATGAGGTGTAATACGCATCATCATGCGCAGACCAGAACGCCTAACACGCCTTAACGTGTAAAACATTCTATTTTAACGGTTAAAGCATTATATCTCAACGGTTTTAACACGTCAAGGCGTGTGTGGCATGTACGCGACCTGAGACGTATTACACAGTGATCTGGTGCACAGCACTAAACGCGTACACGCCACACACGCCTTAACATCTAACCTTTTTTTTTAATTAATATTTTTTTTTGTTAGTCCACGATTTCTGTAGGCTAACAGAAAATAAGCGGAGCTACTTTTATAACGCCTGCCAGGACCGGCTAGGGTTTAATAAATAGCAGCTGCTTCAACATCTCTATCCGGCTGATACTATGTCCATGGGCTGATAACCGGGGCCGTCATCTGGATTCACGGACACGGACACAGTGCCGTCAGATGTGAAAACCCAAAGGAAAATTGTAAGTATCCTATTGCTTTCTAATGTGTTCAAACTTTATTTCAATGATGAAAAGCAAAGTGTGGTTAATATTGTACGGCAGCATAGCTAAACCACTAGCTAACAATTCGCAGCAGCTATTTTTCGTTAGCGTCCTTTTTTTGTTGGACAAACCATTTCATGTGGAATTTGGTCACATCTAATGGTGTTAATAATTAACTGTAAACCTAGAATAGTAAGGCTGACCAATGAATCCTCCCGTTAATCAGTTAAAACAATAATTTGGCTAGCCGGGATTCAATGTTTACATGTGTCGATCCCAGGTGAAGTAACTTCCTGCTTTTATAGTGGCTAATGAAGTTCCAACTGAACAAATGTGAGCCCATATTCTGCTTAGCACGTCTCACAGTCAACAGACATGTAGCTTTTCTAAATAAAAACCCGTACTAGTGTGTGTGTGTGTGTGTGTGTTAAAATATGTCATGACATGATAACCCCATGAAGATAATTAATTGCAGGAATGTTAATAGACTGCATTAGATTTATGTATTGAATAAAATAAAGTTATAAGTGTGTTACAAATAGGTCATTTTACTCATGTGTTCAGCTTTTGAACTGCATAATCTGCTTTTCCACAGACTCATCTTGGCTGTTGTGCATTTCAAACATTATGGCAGATGAGAGGAAGCTTATGACGGATATAAAAGCAAGAGGCAAGATCAAGGCGCAATGTTATGATGAAATAAATAAGCAATTAATCACATACTTCTTTGTTTCCCTGTGAAGTCATTTGGATGCACCTGTGTGCAGCTTTTAGCTTCAGTGCCCCCGACTCCTGGAACAACTTACAGCTAAAAATTAAACTAAATACATTCATATCCTTTGGCCAATTTAAACAGACTATCTTGGATCTGCCAAACTCTACTTGTAACTGTTTTAATTAGACTATATTGTACTTTATTCCTTTTAATTGCTGCCACTCTTCACCACTTTGTAAATGTTTCAATTGTTTTTTTTTTCTCTTCTCTTCTCTTCACTTGTTGTGTATTTGATGTTTTTGCATTGAATATTTTGTATGTATTGTTGTTTTGAATTTGTTTTGAACTCGACGTCATTGAAAATGAGGGTCACCCCTCAATTGGTCTCTCGAGGATAAATAAAAGTTAAATGAAATGAAAATGTGTCCAGCTTTAGTGAGCACAGATGCTCAGAGCTGGTAAGTTATGTTTACATCTCTCTCCCTTTTGATTTTTCCAAAACTCAAAAATAATATCAAACTTAAATATACCACACCGTAATCTAATTTGTGTTTTGTGTCATTTGACTCTTTGCAATGCCTATGAGCATAACTTCAAGATACAATGTTATCCTAAACATTTAAGGCAACTTAACCATAGCTGTTTTTAAAGGAATTAAGAGTGGTTGAACATTGGTAGAATTCTTATTGATTTTCTCCCCTTAAGACTTGACACAGAATTAAAAAAAATTGGAAACTTTTGAATATTCATAATATATACAATTTATTCATTATTTATTAAAAACAACATCACATTTAAAATATATTAAAAAATAATTGAAAGACCATCTTATAACAATTACAATAAAACAATTTACACTATAAAATAATATATTAGTACAATTATTATTAACAATAAAGAACAAGTATTAAAACAAGTGCCAACATTAAACAATGCAAGAACAGTAGGCATACTCATCAATGGATGATACAGGGCTGTACAGTGCGACAGTTTTGATGAATACAAGTCTACTCGCACGAGTGTGATAGGAGATGAGGAGATAGGCCGAGTGCGATAGGAGATGAGGAGATAGGCCGAGTGCGATAGGAGATGAGGAGATAGGCCGAGTGCGATAGGAGATGAGGAGATAGGCCGAGTGTGATAGGAGATGAGGAGATAGGCCGAGTGTGATAGGAGATGAGGAGATAGGCCGAGTGCGATAGGAGATGAGGAGATAGGCCGAGTGTGATAGGAGATGAGGAGATAGGCCTACTATCTCATTTAGACACAGAGAGAGGAGTGATGCACAACACTACTTAGAAGGCTCTACATTAACACACGCCGCAAGCTGGTAAATGGCAATTTATTCATAGGCAATTAAGTAGCCTAGTTGAGTCCACCCGCCACTTTGGCTGGTGAAAGACGTGTGCTCGGGATTCTGTGCTTGTGCGGCGATTCCAGCGTCTAAGGGGCACTTTACAGGCCACGTGAAACGGTGCATACGCAGAAGAATTCCCGCGGATCCACTATATCATTTACATGAACACAGCAAACGCAGGCATGAAACCGCAGGTTTTTGAGATCACCTCCCAGGGAGGATTTTTTGGAAAACTTAACGGTTTTGGTTTCTTGTAAACACCGAAACCATGTCCCCTGGTAACGCTGACGTTACGGCTCCACCCTCACACATGCGGAGTCTATAACATTTGCTGTCAAAACACCCACACGCGAGTTATAAAGTTAGAAGACAACATAACATGCACGGTGTCTCCGCGGCACCATCACTGTGATCAGCGGAGAGTGTCGTGCAGGGCTAAAATATAGGCTAACACTCGTCAATTTAGTCCAAGCGATCACCGCAGTAAGTTATTGAGACCACCCGCCACTTTGTCTGGGGAAAGATTTGTGCTCTGCCTGTTTTTCTAGCTAAATAAACGTGTACCACTTCTATATGCCAGGGACACGGCTCTCTCTACATTAAAAAACACTATCAGCGTGCAGCGGTTAACTTAGGCTACTGTTCAACAAAAGGAGCATTAAGGCTACGGCTTCACAGTAAAAGCATTTCACTGGCTAAACATTAATAGCATTTCACTGGACACAAAACTGGAAAACTGTCACGTTAGTTAGTGCCCCTAATAAACTTCACCAACGGTAAAAAACGGAAGGACACGGCTCTCTACATTAACGCAATCAAATTAGCGCGTGTGCAAACCGAACATTTCCTGTGCCCCTTCACATTAAAGGCATGTTTCTAGCCTAACGTGAGTTTACTTTTATTTTGAAGCAGATAAGAACAGGAAATTAGCGATCAGAGCCCCACAGTGCTCTAGCTTGAAAGGCAACTGAAAAAATGCACAACAAACTATTTAATTGATCCTAAATTGTACAAATATGTATATTAGTTCATAGGCTATGTCCAATGGTTTAAAGTTTGGTTTTAATTAAAAGGAAATGTTCTAAAAATTATTGTTATTAATAAAAAATGGAAATAATTCTGAATCAGCAAAAATTGCTATTGGCAGGTGAAATTTTTTGTCTATTGCAATCAGTGCACCCCTATTCATTGTTCTACAATTATAACTGCACAATAGGATATAATATTGATTGATATGAGACCAAGATAATATGCTCAAAGGTAATTAGAGTGAAATGCAAGGGTTAGGGTTATGCAGGGTTATGTTTCAATCATACTTTGTGTGCTACAAAAAAAAATTGTGCTACTGAATTTTTTGCTTGCTAGCACCAGTGCTACCACTTAAAAAAATAAGCGTACAGCCCTGGGTTGATAGCTTATATGTTTTCATTAAACAAGGCCAAACCCTGTATGGCATGTATTAATTGCAGCAAGTAAGTCTTTTTCGAAATCATCATATGATGTGTAGTGGACAGGCAACTTGATGGTTTCGAAGCACGTCATGGCCCTTGGATGAGTGCCAAAGGCCACCTTCACGATCAGCTCCTTGGGTGGAACCTCCCAACCGACCCAGAACTGAAGAAGTGTTTTTAGTTGATCTGAAGAGGCTGTAAAAAAATAGTAAAAAGTAAGTAAAAACCTCTGAAACACCCATATACTTCACACACTTATACCTTCACAGTTTAATGATGAATGTTTTGTTCAACTCTGTAAAAACTGGAAATTTAGAGGGGAAGCTACGTTTAAAATACACACCTTGTTCAATAAAGCTTCTGAAGTAGCCAGTGACCTCAGAAATGGCCTCAATAGTGACGTCGTCATCCTCATCGTCAGAATCATAATTTGCAGGTGTGGGACATGTTATTTGTGGAAGGATCATCTACAAACACAGGGCATAGTCTCACGACTTATTCATACTTAGGAACAATAATAGGAGAGTAAGTATTTCAGAAGAGTATTTATAATAGCTTTTGATGAATGATGAACATAAATAAATCTTTACCTGGGGTGTGATCTGTGCCTCTTTCTGTGTAGGGAAAAGGAGCTGTTTCACATCCGGTCTTCCTGAAAGAAGTGGCCAAATGCCAGTCTCCTTAAGTCCCCTTCTTAACTGCTTTATTTGCCTTGAAGCTCTCCCCAGAACCTGTGTAAAACAGCATTGCACGTCTGGTTAAAAGATAACACCAATATTATTAAGATGACCAAATTATGTCAATCTAAAATGTGTTTTTAACACAGCAAACACTACAGTATACTGCATGTATGAGCAGCTTCTCTGGTAGCCAGTGTTGCCAACTCTTCAGTAAGGAAAGTAGCTATTGGCTGTCCAAAAAGTCGCTAGAAGTCGCCAGATGACGTCATCGCCTAATTTGCATATTTGTAGATGACGTCATCGCCTAATTTGCATATTTGTAGACAGGGGTTTTATACAGTAATATTTGAATAGATGAGGTTCTAGTGTTATGAACGTGACAATCGCATAAACAACCAACGTGGTAATGTTAAGTCTAGCAGTAATCATACATGCTCATGGTTTAAAAAAGCACTGCATAACATTTTGAATTGCACTACTCGTAGACTGTAGAAGAGGTGGGAAAAGCTGCTAACTGCTAATAGTGATGCTAACGGAACACAAGCGGAGATGTGTATCTCCTGCTCTGACCGCAGCTGGGAGGGGCTGCTGCGCGAGGACCGGGCCGTCTGTCAGTGCTCTGTGACGGGGGACGGGCTGGGAGGCTCCCGCTGCTCGTTGAGAAGCGTTAAAAGTGATATTTGCTTCGGCGAAAAAGTCACAAATTACACCAGAAAAAAAGCTAGATTTGTCGCTTGTCGCTTTTTGAAAAAAAAGTCGCCAGGGGGGGCTGAAAAGTAGCTAAATATAGCGACAAAATCGCTAAGTTGGCAACACTGCTTGTAGCCACTTCACGTTGGTGGTAGTTGGAGTGGGAAGATCCCAAGCCAAACAAAGGTTGGTGACACAGTCGAGCTGTTCACCTTTCAGTTCAGTATGCTCGGTCAACTTCAGATGGATAGGAAATAAGAGGCAGGAACAAAGAGTACAGTGAAAGAAAAACTAATGAATTAATGTCACACAGGTTCTAATATATCCCAGTTAAACTCACGTGCTGAATTGTATCTCGTATGTCCAAATCTGGACAGTCTTCAATTCTCACTGTGGCAGTGTCAATAAGGCCACCACAGACAACATGTGAAATGGCAGGGCTCAAACCAGGGAACGCAGGACCACCATAAAGTAGACAATGCCCCATCATTCGCCCTGCCATCAGGAATAGCTCACTCTCAATCATGTCAGCTGAGTTGGCAGGGACCAAGTGGTCTGTTTGACCCTCGAAGATCTTTGTGATTGGACCGTTTCCTGGTTAAATCATACATTGATAATCACTTAGAATTTTCACCCTTCGCATTTCTAATTTGAAATTTTAGAGAACAAGTGTGGTTTTAGAACTTACCAAGATTTATTTGAAATCCCGTCCTTAGCTTCATCATGATTGATGACATGACATGTCGGTTGACGCCAAGACCTACAGCAGCATCACCTATGGGTAAGATAGAAATAATAGCATTAACAATATTCTAATTTAAAAACAAATTTATTTTCTTAAAAAATTAAAAGACCAAAAGTACCCCAAGTTATTTTAAATTTACCACATTAAAAAACATACACTTCACCTTCAAGCCGGCATGTTAGTGGAGACGCCCACTCGACACTGCTGCGCTTGTAAAAGGTCATATACGACCTGTCCTGCTCTTCCTGGTCTTTCCTCAAGTCCACGCTAAATCTGCTCTCTTCAGAACTGTTGTTCCTGTGCATGAGCTCTTTCGTAAATATCCAGACAGCTCTTGTCGGATCTGCAGCAGTCCTCCAATCTAAAAGGGAAAAAAACATTTTCTGTAGTTAGTGTGTAAACCTAGCATTTCACCCAAAATCAGGAATAGAAAAAAAATGCAAATGTAGGGGTAAGTAGAAAGGATATAGTGGGACATGTTCCAAAAAGGAGAAAAAGATTTAGGTGGAAAAAATGAAAGAGGAATAAAGCTACCTCATCTTCCTCTGAGCCATTCACCACGGTGCCAGCAGAAGTGCCAGCAGAAGTGCCACTGAGTGCAAGCAAGATTGTTGTGATGCCTTGCAGGGAGGAGGAGGGGTGGATAAGGTGATCTGGGTTGATAGGGGGATCTGTATTGAAAAGTGGATCTGGGTGGTTTATATAGTTGCACTTGTAATACTTTAAAGAAAAACTTACGTCTGGAGTACCGGCATTCACCCATTCTGCGTTGTCAAATTCCTCCTATTTGAGAATGACAATGAATTTCAAAAGAAGTCTATGGCAAAAGTGTATATTTTAAGATAAAACATTTAGGATCCTTACACAGTCGGGAGTTCCCTCAATGGTACCGGATGCACTGTCATTGTCACTCTTAAAAGAACTAGTAAAGATGTTGTGTCATTTGATAGTATAGTATCACCTGTCCATAATCAAGTTTACATATCAGATGGATCACCTCCAAAAATTATATTTTAATAACTACTAAATGGAAGGTATATTACCACTAAGGAAATTGGAGCATCTTCAAGGGAGGAATCTGAAGACTCGTCTGAATTATCTGAATCCTACATTTACAAAAGTCATTGCCATTAACATAGGTATCCCAAAGGTTTTTATATTTACTTATCATAGGTTCCCTTTATGTTACTTACATTGGCAGTCGAATCCTTGTCCAAGGGTTCCTTTGGAGCACACAGATATTATGCCGTTATTACATTTTGTCAAAAGAAAAAAAAACTTAATTTAGTATTGAAAGTGAATATTTTACAGACCTTTGGCCGAATATAAGTCGCCGATCTGGTTGACCTGGCCATTGCTTTCAGAGCAATCCCCGATCTCTCCCCAATCTCCAGTGTGTGGATATTTCTCCGGCAGTCTACCCGGCAGAAATCGAATTCCCTTTTTCCCAGTTTAGGGAATGAAGTCCCAATTGCAGACAGCAAACACGCTTCACTGTTTGTGAGTGCAATTGGGACCTTCATTATCGGGTCAGCTGCAAATAAATCCAAGGAAAATAATATAAATATTTTGAAAAGAAGCTATAAGATCATAATGTCATATACAAATTGATTTCCTGTATTACATTTTTCATAGGAAAACAAACAACATCATATTTAACTAGAAATGCAATTCCTGAAGAAATTGCGGTGTGAATGCTGCGCTGCTGAACTGAAGCTGATGCTGAATAAACTTCACTGCTGAATGTTGATGAAGAACGAAGGATGAATATATCTGAATGAACAGAATGGTTGAACAATAGAATGTTTGAAAAATGTGGAATATTTGGAAGTTTGAATGGACTTTTCAGATGAACTTATGAATTAATTATGACCTTAAACTATGATAAATGTTATCAGTTCATCTTTGAGTCAGAATCAACATTTGTGCAAAATTTGAAGAAAAACCGTGGAAGCGTTCATAAAATACTGCAGTCACAAAAGGCAACGTCACAGTGACCTTTAAATTTGACCTTTGAACTCCTATGAGGTCATTAGTGAATCATAATCAACATATGTGCACATTTTTAAGAAAATCTGTGTAAGTCTAAAATTAAGCGCCAGCCGGGATTTGAACCACCGACCTTTGTATTTCAGGGTTAATCGACTATGCACTCTTCCACCCACAGTTAGTATGACTCATGTTCCCAGTCAGACGTCGCCTGGCATTCCCAGCGCTGGCAAATTAAATTTGCTGCGCGTGTTGGTCTGGACACGCTCCGTTGAAGCTTTATCAAGAAAACCAGAAATCTGGCTGGTGGTTTCAATTGGTTTCAATCTAATATGGGCGTGCCAGAGCCCTTTATATGGTACTCCGGGGAGGACGTAACCGGATGACGACAGTGACGTGCATGCGCCGTCGAAGCCGTGATAGTAAACATCAAAGATGGCTGCGGATATGTTGTGTGAGTTTGAGACTGCTTTGGCCTCGACCCTTAACGATTTGGAAGACGGCACTCAAATCTTTCATTAGCAAGTAAGTGGAATGTTCTGTTTTGCCGACCGACAACGGCAAACGTTTAATTTAACAGTTTAACAGCTGTTTGCTAAACGAAAGGGGCTTACGTCGCCTTGTGCATCGCTCTGATTGGTTGTAGTGCTATCCAACTGCGTGCAGTGGCATTTGAAATGCACAAGTAGGAGCCGCCCCTTAAGTTGGAAATTACAATTGATCGTGGCCAGACCCTCTATCGTTCAAGATATCAGGGTCTGGATTTCCAGGCTAAGTCAGATGCACATTTAGCAGGATAAAATTTGATGGCAAACACTTATCTTGAACCTGTGACCTTTGAGACCCCAATCCAAAGCACTTTCCAGTACACCACCAGATTTGTGTTATAAGGAGGAGAGGAGGTGATATTTTAAAAGGTAAGACTGAAAGACTTGCCCTGGTCAGACGGAAACGGAGAAACCTAGTGAGACACTAGTTTGTTCAGTGTTTATTTCTCACCATAAAATAAAATTTCACCACATTATTATTTTAAACCGCAATATTCAAATTTGATAATACCTATCACTTTACCTTCAAGTCCCAGTTATTTTATGATAAACCTGTACACAAAACATTTCAGAAAGGATATTGATGATAATCTTATTGACCTCTTAAGATAGAGAAGATGGCATAATCAAATCAACAAGTGTAAAACAACATGTTTGTTCGAATATATGTTACATTGTAGGCTACCCTCTATGCATATGCATACCAATAACTGTGTCAGACACCTGTCAAAAGTAGGGCTGGAGCCTCCATCGATGCAGATCTTCTTTTGAATATTGTGTAGGAAACCCAGATGCATATATGTTGTTATATATTATATGATGTTATATAGTGATGCTAAATGATACCCAAGTGTCTGATAATGACGTACATGCATTTTAGACCCTTAGTGCCAAATTTCCTGGATTGCGTGAAGTTGAACCAAGCAAATTTTCCATGTATGGTCAATGGTCATGCTGCTACACGGCCTGTCCCTGTAGTCCACTCGGTGTAACGGGAGGCCAGAGGGCGGTGCCTGATACTATCCGGTTACTTTGAGGGGACCTGGCCAATCAGAGCAGACCCCCTCTGTTCAAACAGAGGGCAGTTGTTTTAGTCTCTAAACAGAATGTTTAGGGGCAAAACTGTAGTACCAAAGTTAGATTGAAAAATCTCTAATGTTTTTCTTTGATTACATCTCTTCTGTTGCTCAATTCATGCTCAGCTGCTGATTATATAATGGATACGTCAACAAGACTGAACATTTTTAAATAATAAGCCCATTGTTAACATTCATTCTACAAGTGACCCACAGAAACTGAGAGAAATCTCCATCTGCTGGATGTCACACTTAATTATGCTTAAATTATGGATGATTATAGCATTAGGTTTTTTGGCTCCCCCTGGAGGAGGGAAAACTGTTATAAAACAACTTCAAAATTAAGAATTTGAAAATGGTTAAATTAATATGAATTGTACTGAGACGTTGAATAATGCCCACCTTCAAGTTAAATCAGATATAGTCTGTTAGAATATTTCAGCTAATTCACAATTTATTAAAGTGTTATTGGTACATCACAAATGTTAACCGCATAGAAAAAGGAAAAAATAAAAATCTGCAGATATAATATTTACAGTGTTGCTTTCTTCATCAGCCTTACACCCTCAAAGCATGTCAGGAAAAACTTCTTAAAAACCCTTATAAGGGAAAAATAATAATTGAAGAAACCTTTAGGTAGGCCAAGTCTAAGAGGGATCCCCTACCGAGACGGCTGGGCATGAAATACTAGTTCTGGTTTGAATCTGTGATTGTCTGAAAGTCTTGTGCACAGTGTAGCTACTGTGGATGACACAATGCGTATCTGTGTATGGTGGTTAGTGGAAAGGAAACTCTCTTTTTCAGAAGTCATTCTTCAAGTGGCCAGATGAGGAAGGGCAGCGACTGTTTTTGAGTTGAGCAGAGGTCCAGAAGTAGACTCCCAAAGGAAATTGCTGTAAAGAAGATCAACAAGAGACAAATGTTTTACAATAAGACCAAATAATTTGTTATATATGCATTTAATCACTTACATAAGAAGCAAGGTCAAATGTTATAGTAAAAAAAGCATTGACAATTATCTACTTACATGCTCAGTACAGAGTGGAGCAGCACTGCCTGCCTCTTTCCTGCTCTTCCTCAGTCCATATGATTATGTGTATTAGGAGATGGCATCAGAAGCTCTGCAGACGATCCTGTCTCTCCTTTGGGATGGTTGGTCATGTGGCCTTCTGGATGGACAGCCACAGGAAGCATCTTTGTCGAGTTGAGGCCTCCAGGATACTGCTGCAGAAGATGAAAATGTAAATGTATATATGAGAGGGAACACATGTTATAATACAATAGTCATTAAAAATCACATGTAGAACAAACAAGTTCAAATGTTTGAGTAAAAAAGCATCAAATATAATCTACTTACATTTTTGAAGCAGATAATTGAAAGCTCAGCAAAGAGTCACAGAGTTGAAGTGTCTTTAACTGCCTTGAGTTGACCTCTCCATGATGCTGAAGACTTTCAGCCTGGCACAGATCAAGTGAGAAAAGATCAGAAGCAATTGATAATTTGATTTTTTTTTCACATTGTGAGGGTTTGAGGTGCAGCTGCAATTTCGATTTAGAACGTTGACTTACAAAAAAGCATTGTTCCAGCTCAAGATGGCCACACAGGTTGTTTGCCACTGGTTTTTCCTGTTGCCCCAGTATCACCACGTTTCCTCGGTGCAGATTCATATTTTCCACCTCTCAGCCTGAAAACCAAATGTGAATTTTTTTGTTACTCACAGTAAATACTGACGACAGTGACAACAACCAAATCAGTACAGTCATGAAGAGTTATGCAAGCTTTGATACAGCATTAACATAAAAAATATGTAGTTACATACTTGGCACTGTTCCAGAGAACTATGAAGGGCGGTGAAGACCTCTGTGGTTGGTCTCTCTCTGCCTTGAGTAGATGTCTCTCACGTCTATTGTGAAGCACAATGTTGGTGTTTCAGGACCTCTGGTGTCATCTCTGAGCTGAAGGGCCTCCCTAGTGACAACTGTGAGGCACTTATGTAGACAAATATACAGACAAAAATGTATTTAGTAAATAGGAGTCATGTAGAGTGCAGCAGGAGCAAGAATGAATCATAACAACTTCCCACAATTACTGTTAACAATGAGTTATGTTTTAGTTACCTGCACTTATTTGCAGTGTCCTGTCTGTGAACACTTCTCTGGACTGCCATTATATTATATTATATTATATTATATATTGAGAGAATAGTTTATTCACAAATTTAAAAGGTCAACTTTCTTCAATACGTGGCAGCTGTATTATTTAATTAATAAGCTTTGCCGCTCAGGAAAATATAATTGAATATTTTGTCATCTTTGAATGTTTTCGAGTGAGATTGTCCCTCCATCCCTCCCTCCCTCCCAGCCTGTAAAAGGCTGGAACAGCCGAAGCAGATGTTACAGCTTGGCTGATGAGGACAATCCCACCCACAAACTAATTTGAGTATTTTTCTGTGTAAAGTTTTGTTCAAGTAATATGTTGAGAAATCGATAACTATGAAATCTGATCCTTTTCATAATAAGATGTTGACTTACAATCCATCAATGCATTACAACATTCTTAGTTATGTTAGTCTGCAATAGTCACCAAGGCTATACTCTCAATTTACATTTCGATTATTTCTGAGGTTATTGTACAGAACACAGGATTGTGATAGCTGTAGTAAGTTTGGAGCATGCCAGAATGCAGACAGCACTGTGGTCGAGAGATGTAGATGTGGTCCAAGAGTGTATTTTTGTCGGTGGTAGCGGCTGTGATAAGTTGCTCGTAACCTTTTGACTGAAACAGTTCAAGGATGGGCTTGCTTGCTCTGGACAACAGATTTTCATTAAAATCTCCACAGACTATGATCGGATGGTGATCCATAATTTCTAGCGAATCCAAGAGGCTTTGCAAGTTGGATAGGAATGAGCGCATGCTGTAGGTTGGAGGCTTGTAAACAGCAGCAATCAGCGCATTGAATGGAGCTTCAAGCTTGACAACTGTGAACTCAATATCTGTAGCATTTTGAATGTACTGCTTTTCACGGACTTGGATATGGTTTTTTACATAGATAGCGACCCCGCCACCATTTTTGCGACCCATGTCAGGGCAGTTTGTGTACGAGACATTTCGGTTGCGATTAAACATCTTGTACCCGTCTAAATGGAGACTTTGGGCGAGAAATGATCCTTGTAAGTGAGTTTCTGTTAGACAGAGGACGTCTGCAAGGTGAAGTTCATGGTGACTCTTGATATCAGCGATGTGAGACGGAAGTCCTTCTGTGTTGTGGTGGATGACAGTGAGAACATCTGGCCTGTTTAATGTCGCTGTGACATTCAGCAGAGGCATTAAATGTTCAAATGAAGCTTCTGCCATGGCTGCAAGACCTATTTTGACTTGTGGATTGGCATATATTTTTGTCTCGTCAAAATCTAGAACATGTAGTCCACTGAGGGAAGTAACTCTGCTGAGAGCAATATAGGCCATGCCTGGTTCAAAGATGGTTTTTAGTGAGACTGCTGCTGAGGACCTTGTCATGCCTTGAACCTTGTGTATTGTACAAGCAAATGCAAGTTTTAAAGGAAACTGCCTGCGAACCACTCCCTTTTGCTTCAGTAGTTTTTCTTCCTGTCTATCAATGTAGACAATATTATCAGCTGCACTGATATTGCTGGGATTTCTTGCCACATCGAGTTCTAGACCAAGTTTGTTGACGTGTGAAGCACTCCCCTCATCACTGGTCACTATTTTCGCAATACATGCAAATGTTCCATTGCAGAGACCAGACTGCACGTCGATATTTCTGGTTAGCATGACACGAGCGCCTAAAGCAACTTTAATTGAGTCAGGTAACTCTTTATTGTCCCCTTTCAAAGGTGTAGCTTGTATCGCCATTCTACCAGTTCTGGGATCTTTTCGATAGTCGTCTGCATCTATCCTTATGATGTCAGAGTGAAACAACTCTAGTGATGTCGAATTATGTGCATCAACCTGTTTATTTGTAGCATAGACGTGAAGTATGTCTTTTGGACAGTGTGCAGGATCAGTGACAGCCTGTGAAAGCAAAGCTTTGTCTTGGTCGGATAATGCTTCTTCCTTCTCTTTAACGCGGATGCGGTTCAGCATCTCAGCAAATGGGACATCATCTTTCTGACGCATAATCTCGGTCAACGTGATAATCTGAAATTGGTCGCGCCAGAGGTCGATCTGAGTTGGATCATAGACACACAACGGTTTAGACTGTCTCACAGGAGGGAGCTGATTGAAATCACCCACGGCGAGGACACACATTCCACCAAAAGGTCTCTGATTTCCTTTGATTTGTTTCAATCTGGCATCGACATAGGCAAAGAGATACTTTGAGCACATGGAGATTTCATCAATGATTAGTATCTCTGTATTTGAAAGCTCTGCCCTGACTTCATCTAGTTTATTCCCAAGGCCAATGAACGGAGGCTTTAAACTTCTTGGCAGCTTGAGGAGACAATGTAGTGTTGTGCCTGATATGTTAAAGGCCGCAGTGCCAGTAAATGCGGTTAACAGGACGGTAGGTTTGGAAATGTCAGACTCCTCTGCATTACGAGGAAGTGTACGCAATATTTTGGATGCTTCTGCGTGGATGCATTTGATAAGATGAGACTTGCCTGTTCCAGCACCACCGTTAATGAAATAGAAGAACGGTTCCACATTTAAACCACAGACGCGTTTTATGCTCCAGTCTCTGATGGCGTAGAAAACGGATGCTTGCTTCTGGTTTAAGTTTTGATACATTTGCCGCAACATTGCAGGATCTATCTCAGGGGCTTCTCTCATGATGGCAACTTCTGGTCTGTTTTCTGACCTCAGATTATAGTCTGGCACGTTCTCTTGCACGTTATCCTCATCAGCTGGTCTGGCTTCAAGTTCCTCAATGCATTCCAACCTTTGCAGTTCACATTCGGGAGCCAGATTACTCCATTCGTTTATTATAACACCATTCTGTTCAAAGTCTGCGATGGCGCTGTCAATGTCTTCCCTGTGTTTCTCATATTTCTCTCGGTTTCGTTTCACAACACAAGACACCATCTCAGGGTGCTCTGTACCTGGTATCCAAACTCTGGCACGGTCGTGGAAGGACTGGTAGGTGGGATAGTTTCTTGTTTTTAGCTCTGTCTCTGAGCGATAGGGGACATAAGTAAGTTCCCTGAAAGGGACAGCTGACCCGAAGTTGCTGTCCCTCACCTTGAAAGGCTGCAGCTGAATGTGAAAGGAAAAGGACAAATATTTTATTAAATTGGCATAAAACCTGCTAACATCCCTCTATCTTTCTCTCTGCGTTTGGTGCAATATTGTCACTGAGAATGCATTTTATGGAACTGAGTAAGAAGAACAATCTGCTTACATCTACAATGTCACCCTGCAGGGTAATGTACCCCTCCAGGTCGCTCAGTGTGAGTTCCTCGATGGGTATCCCCACGCTTGGCGGTGTGAGGAGGTCGAGGGCCTCTTCCATCACGTTGACGGGTACAAAGACGTCCGAACATTTGAATAATTTAGATGTTTTGTGGCACATGAGTGCCGAAGGGTTGGCGTGGCTCCTTTGGAAGTTTTTGAATATGTAGCTCTCCTCCTCTTTGAGAAGACTGGCCAGCTCTTTAAACAAAGTTACTGTAAAAGCCTGTTTTCCATCGGATATCGCAGCAGTAATATTATTGTGTGAGTATAAAGGCTCAGCTTCCTCTGGGCTGATGTCCCATTTTTGCACTTTGAGGCTCTGCTTAATGCACAGCACCTTAAAAGGCCTGGCCTTCTCCGACATTTTCGAATCCATTCTGAAAAAGAAAAAAAAGATACAAGAAAAAAAAGGTTATTATAACAATTAGTATTTACAGAGCAAGCAATTGTTTTTAAATTCAATTTAATTAAGAAACACAAAAGAAGCCAAATATACAGATTTTCAGGTAGCCTAGAATCTAATATTTTTTTTATTAGATGGATTTTTGTTTTGTTTTTTCAATTTTCTGTAGGTATGCAGTGGGTAATTGATATCTTGTTACACACTCTTGGTATACATCTTTTAAGTTGTTTGCAATAAGACAGTAAAGCCAGAGAAGATGAAGAAGATAATAAACTCTACATTAATTCAGAATCTTGCACCCCTTATAAAATAGGTCAATTTGTTGCACACCCTGGGACACTAGGAGGCACTAAAGCAGCTTTTATGCTGACTTGCAGCCGCTTGCAGCTTGTCAAACAACAGAAAGTCTGCGCATCCGGATCCGGTCACGTGCATTATGGGCTAGCCATCATAGAAATTATATATGGATTATTATAATTATTTTATTTTATAATAATTACTTTATAATGTCTATGCTAGCCATGACATTCATCCTCATCGACATTCATGTATTTGACTCCTGCAAGGATACGGCTGTAGTCAATCAACATGCTTTTAGGAGACACGAGGATGTAGGTAAGACGTTAAAATGACTATTGACTGACTCGTTATGAGTTACTGTAGTGTGAGGCGCATAGAGTATGCTTTACTATTGACTGACTCGTTATGAGTTACTGTAGTGTGAGGCGCATAGAGTATGCTTATTTTTTTTTTATGAGAGACGAGCGTAAGGGAAAGTCAATTGAATGTATTTATTAAGTATACATTCTTAACAAGGGTTTCTTAAGCATTTCAGATATAATTATATGTCAAGTAACTTAAATTTGACCAAGTTAGAGCGCTACTAATAAACAACCAATAAACAAGTTTAAGTTGAATTTCTCCTCTAGCCAGATGTTTAAAGTAATACTATATCAGTATTTAATTTTCAATTGAATATCCAAAACTGGACCTGGGGAAAGGATCTATAGCCAAAAACAAATATAAAACACAACTTTTTGTACAGTAAAAATATTGACTGGTGTACCATTTATTTTTCAAAGAGTCATTATAGTGTAAATTAAGTGACACGCTTTAAAAATAAGAAAAGTGCTTTTGTTTACATCACAAAAATCACCGTAGTTGAAGAATGACCCACATACACAAATTGGTCTTGGAATATATCACACTTTTTGAGTGTTTGTGTTATATTAGGCCTATATCAGTTTAATTGTCAATACCAAAATTCATGTGTGAACTTACGTTTCAGATGACTTGAATGAGGAGCAGTGTAGAGAGAAGGAGAGAGAGAGAGAGAGAGAGTTTTAGTTCATGTACAAAAAGCAAACTCACAGCTAATTTTATTTTAATTAAAATTACACACACACACACAGGGTAGAGATTATTAATAAATAATTATCTAGCAGTTGGCTAGAGAGAAATAGAGAGACCAATGCTCGTGATTATGTCTGATTCCAACACACACATATAGCTTACACGCCAGTATATACAATCTTTGAACACTGTGACAGCTACCGGAAACTTTAAGGTGGGCCGTTTTATTTCATGTTACTCAGTGCACGAGTTGCCGTCGTGATTCATTCAGTCCACCTTAAAATCACCGCGGGCCGGCCGGGCATAAAAGCAACTCTCGTCTCGGAAGAATTGTAGTTTAAAACGAATATAAGTTTAAAACGTTAACTATGACATTTAACTTATTAAAAGTATTGCGTTTTCATCTTGATCATGGACCTATGAAGAAATCTCTCTTGATACAGTGTAGGATCATCAGTTGACGTGGGTGGGCCTTACGCGCCAATGGACTTTTGATGACGTAGTCCTAACGGTTTTGTAAGGGGCGGGAAGACAATTGTGTCTGCCTTTGTGTCAAATCAGTTGGATTATTACCAAAGATATGTTCTTATTATTTTTTTTTTAGTTTTGATCATTTTAAGTGTTAATGTACTGTGGGAAAATTACTAAGAGAACAAAAGGAGGGAGGAAAAAAAATCCGATTTAAAAAATTATTTCAATCTGTTTTTTACAATTTTACAGTCTATGGTATTCCCTAACATATATAACCCTATATATATAGGCCTATATATATATTTATATATATATAGGGTTATATATATATGTGGGGTTATATGTGTGTGAATTGTAATTAATTTAAAAAGCGAGCTAGCTTAATATACAGTTTATGAGATAGAAGATAGATCACTTACCTTGTATTATCAATTGTTGAATTGAAAGAGAACAGATGAAACCTCGGATCATATTTATATGGTGGTGGCGGGGGGCTGTGATAGGTTCAACCTCCACATCCCCCTATCAGATCTTCCTGGTAGACCTGTTGCTAAGGGCCCCGGAGACCTGGTCCAGGGACCTGGACCAGGGGTCAGGGGGTTTCCCACCCCGTGCCGCAGGGGCACAGACCTAGGTGGACCAGAAGTTCTCTTCTACTGTCCAGCCAATGCTGTACATCTGAGACTTCATTCCTGTGACAACAAACTATCAAGTAATATGGAGAAGCGCTTGTCTATGGATATACTGTCATGTAGGCCTTAATGCTGGTCCAGGACCTATTTTCTGAAACTGAAACCTCCTCATTATGATGGAATTTGTGGTGGAGTCTGGTCCTTCTTCTGAAAAGCCAGTACAGACTATTTCACAATAAAATTATGAAGAAGTTGAAAGACATGGATACAAATCTTAAAACTATGAAATAGTAATTGAATAGACTTGGAGCTAAACTACCTTGATGGCTTGAATTTATATGAATCAGCTAAAGGAGTATGAAGATGTGGAAAAGTAAGAAACAGTCTTAAATATGAACAGTAGTGAATTGTTTAACTCTTATAGGAATGATGTTGAATATTTAAAAATGTCTAGATAAAATTACAATTGAAAGACATGAAAAACAATGTATGTGAGAAATAGGCCTTCAAAGAGCAGAGTGTTTGCCCCATTTCAACTGTGCCCCTACGAACTGTCTAATAAAGCGGAAAAAAGAATCAAGAAAAAAAAGTGAAATTGCCCTTTAATGGGCAGAGTGAGTCACCAAGGTGAGTGTATGTCTTATTGAGGGTCTGTGATCAGGCAGAAATCCCACCTTTTAGAGGCCTCAGAGAGGTCATTTCATCCAAAACCTCACCTCAAACCACTGTCTCTAACTGACGGACCGTGAGTCTAACTGACAAAATGATTTTATTGTTAGAACCAGAAGAATCTGATGAAGACACAGTGTCAAGATTATGCTTGTAATGTGAAGAATATGAGAACCAGAGCCTGTTAAAAATGTGGTACAGTCTGCCTTTCTCCAGAAATGTCATGTCTCAGTTATCATGGCGGCAGTTGGTTGGACACCATTTAGCTTGGAAGCCCAGACCTCCCATTGTGTAAGTCCGATTGCTTCAGTAGTCACATCTATGCGACCGGCAGAATATGTCCTACATTTTGATGTAAAAATTATCCGCGTAGGGTTAAATTTGTGGGAGTGAGAGGCAGTTATGTGGAAGGTTTTGGTGTATTTTTACACCAGTTCTACACTGTAACAGTTGGTTTCCCCACTCTGCCTCTGAACATTCCGTCCCATCCGGATCCCATTATAAATTTAGAAAGAGGTTGAAAAAGCTTAAAACTAAAACTGTGTTTGTTCAAAGACAGTTGAAGATTTTAAAAAGTTGAATGAGAATTTAATAGCTGTAATTAATGTGAATTGTTTAACGTTTGAATGGAGTCTCTAGCTGAAAAAATGTGGGAGGAGATAGGTTTCAAAGCAGAGGAAGTTTTAGCGGTTTGGAATGCTGCTCCTATCCGCTTCAATGTTAAATAATTTTTGTTTAATTGCTTATTAATTATGAAGTTATTAATTTTTTTGAAAATTTTGAATGAAAGCACACATGTGAAAAATGGGCTGAATATGAGGATAGTTGAAGGAAGTTTGTGGAATGAAGCATGTTGAAGATATGGACGTGCATGAAAAGCGGGCGGAATAATAATAATAAGAATAACTAGAAATGCAATTCCTGAAGAAATTGCGGTGTGAATGCTGCGCTGCTGAACTGAAGCTGATGCTGAATAAACTTCACTGCTGAATGTTGATGAAGAACGAAGGATGAATATATCTGAATGAACAGAATGGTTGAAAAATAGAATGTTTGAGAAATGTGGAATATTTGGAAGTTTGAATGGACTTTCTAGCTGAATTGAGGAATGAATTATGACCTTGAACTATGACCTCCAAAATGTAATCAGTTCATCTTTGAGTCAGAATCAACATGTGTACAAAATTTGAACAAAAACCGTGGAAGCGTTCATGAGATAATAAAGTCACAAAAGGCAATGTCACAGTGACCTTGAAACTTGAACTTTGACCTCTAAACTCTTGTGATGTCATCTCTGAGTCATAATAAACATCTGTGCAAAATTTTAAGAAAATCCGGTGAAGTCTAAAATTTGGTGTTGGAACGGGGAATTGAACCCCCAACCCTGTGTTCAGCTCAATCAGGATACTACCATGTAATGTCCTGAAGGAGCTGAACATGTACATCTTACACAAGTCTGTAAGTGCCACTCAAAACAACACTGACGTGGCCTTTATCAGTGGTGCCACTTTCAAAAATCAGCAACTGACGTGGTACTTTATCAGTGCCTCGGTCAATAGTTCAATAGGCTGAACAGTGAAAACCCGTGAAAACGGGGAGAGAGAAAGAAGTAAGAGACAACAGATGGAGGAAGACAGAGGATAGAGGGGTTGGGGGTTGGGATGGGAGAAACATGCAGGACTGCAGGGCCAATCGTCTTCTTGTAATTCTGCATGTGAAACAGAGAGGAGATAACAATCAGTAATAATAATGAGCGCACAGTATATAGCCTGTTGATTCATTAGAGGTGCCCTACTTTTCACATGGCAATATAAAATCTTTATTGACAAGAGATTCAATTGTTGTTCTAATGGAAAACTTTAATATAATTTATTGTGCTTGCAAAGCAGCAAGCAATGCATTGACTTTAGTTCATAATATTGAATAGAAAAACAAATGGGTAATTTGTGTGTTTCCAATTTTTTTAACCCTCCTGTTGTACTGGGGTCAAATTGACATTTTTTTGCGGGAAACTATTTTTTTCATTCAACAAATGGTCTGAAAATGATATGGATTGTCCAATACTATGCTTTTGATAATTAAAATAAATTTGAAGTGTTAAATTAGACCAAATTGTTAGATGCTTCACCGAAAAAGGCAGCACTATTTTTTGATAGTATTTTTTTATTTAGAACATTAAAAAAGACTGTATTCATTTTGTTTTGTTAAAACTTTGGACGCATAAACATTGGCTAATTTGCATATTTATTCAAACATTTCAGAAAATAATTATATTATAAAAAATTATTGTTTGAAGGGGGCTGAAAAGTAGCTAAATATAGCGACAAAATCGCTAAGTTGGCAACACTGCCCGAGCAGCCCCTCCCAGCTGCGGTCAGAGCAGGAGCATAGATAGTAGGAGATACACACACACCTCTCCGCTCTTACAATTAGTTTGCTATCTTGCCTGGCTGTTACAGCTACTTTTGTTAGGCCAACCAGCACACTTGCAATGATTTTAAGCTAACATAGGCCCACATGGTATGTCTGTGATTAAAATGTATGCTCAATATGTACGTATGTAGTTATCATTACTAATGTTTAATCACCTCGGAATCGGACATGGTGTTTGTCTCCTGTCAACTGAATTCACATGAACGCGCGTAGCTGTCGTTCAGAGGGATGAGCTACAGCAGGTAGAGCGTTGGGAAAACAGCCGTTGGGATCCCAACGGCTGAAATTATCAACTGCAGCTTTAAGTAATTTACTGGTAAAGTAGTCTTCTACAAAACGTATTCTAGGGATGTTTTGGGTTATAATAAATCACAACTAGAATTTGCCCATCTGGACATTTTGGGACTTGGCCGGCGAAGAGGCACAGCGAGCGAAGCTGCAGCGAGCCTGTCTGTCATCGTTGCTAGACAATAGTAGCCAGCCCCATAGCTAACTTCCTCAAAAGCAAAAAAAAAAAAAACGATTTACCCAAGCATTATTGTTCCTTCCGAGGTCGCGTTATGGTTCTAATGTTGTATTATGATTTAAGGGAAAGACAAATGAAATGATACATTTCCAGCTGTCGCAATACTGTGCTTGCGTTCACTTCTGAGTTAGCTTCCAAGCAACAGCACGTAGCCTAAAGCTAGTATATCTTGAGTCATCCTGAGGCAACTTCAAGGCTAGCAGTGTCTCTACTTAGCTAGTTAACTCATGCGCTGCGGCCTCCCCCATAACAGTTTAACAGCCGGCTCAAAGCAGTTTCACCGCTGACCTGCTGTAGCGGTCCGACAGTGAACATAAGAACATTTCTTACACAGTGGGAATTATTTATTCTTCTTCAGTGGGGGATATTTAATATCTAGCTTTAGCAACAACGCTAAAGGCTGTACGGCCGTTAGCTTCATAACCTACTTTACCATAACAATGTCGGACCAGAAAGGCATAAAGGCTTTAGTACCTCTAATGTGTAACAAGTCATCACGTTATTAAATAATTAATATTAATGTTAAACCACTCAGCCGTCTTTTTATACAGTTATAGTTGTCAGTTAAGAGACACGTCAACTCACCGCAAAGACCAGATGAGAACTGTACAGTACGATGACGTGCGTTCACGGACACTCGGAAAATTCCAGTCAAATATAGATAGCTTAAGAAATGAGATAATGTGTGTTTAATGTGTGTGTACAGACACGAAAAAGCAGGTGTGTGTGTGTGTACGTACACACAACTACTGCTTTTTCAAACACTTTCATAGACGTGCTTATCATAAATTGTATTAAAATTAATGCATGGTTAAAGTGTTAATTAATTGAGCCCTTGGATTTCCTACTGCAAATGAATGCAGCCTCATCGATTACGAATTCACCAACTGCTTCTGCTGTGCAGTAGGCGTGTGTGAAAAGTAGCTAAATATAGCGACAAAATCGCTAAGTTGGCAACACTGCCCGAGCAGCCCCTCCCAGCTGCGGTCAGAGCAGGAGCATAGATAGTAGGAGATACACACACACCTCTCCGCTCTTACAATTAGTTTGCTATCTTGCCTGGCTGTTACAGCTACTTTTGTTAGGCCAACCAGCACACTTGCAATGATTTTAAGCTAACATAGGCCCACATGGTATGTCTGTGATTAAAATGTATGCTCAATATGTACGTATGTAGTTATCATTACTAATGTTTAATCACCTCGGAATCGGACATGGTGTTTGTCTCCTGTCAACTGAATTCACATGAACGCGCGTAGCTGTCGTTCAGAGGGATGAGCTACAGCAGGTAGAGCGTTGGGAAAACAGCCGTTGGGATCCCAACGGCTGAAATTATCAACTGCAGCTTTAAGTAATTTACTGGTAAAGTAGTCTTCTACAAAACGTATTCTAGGGATGTTTTGGGTTATAATAAATCACAACTAGAATTTGCCCATCTGGACATTTTGGGACTTGGCCGGCGAAGAGGCACAGCGAGCGAAGCTGCAGCGAGCCTGTCTGTCATCGTTGCTAGACAATAGTAGCCAGCCCCATAGCTAACTTCCTCAAAAGCAAAAAAAAAAAAAACGATTTACCCAAGCATTATTGTTCCTTCCGAGGTCGCGTTATGGTTCTAATGTTGTATTATGATTTAAGGGAAAGACAAATGAAATGATACATTTCCAGCTGTCGCAATACTGTGCTTGCGTTCACTTCTGAGTTAGCTTCCAAGCAACAGCACGTAGCCTAAAGCTAGTATATCTTGAGTCATCCTGAGGCAACTTCAAGGCTAGCAGTGTCTCTACTTAGCTAGTTAACTCATGCGCTGCGGCCTCCCCCATAACAGTTTAACAGCCGGCTCAAAGCAGTTTCACCGCTGACCTGCTGTAGCGGTCCGACAGTGAACATAAGAACATTTCTTACACAGTGGGAATTATTTATTCTTCTTCAGTGGGGGATATTTAATATCTAGCTTTAGCAACAACGCTAAAGGCTGTACGGCCGTTAGCTTCATAACCTACTTTACCATAACAATGTCGGACCAGAAAGGCATAAAGGCTTTAGTACCTCTAATGTGTAACAAGTCATCACGTTATTAAATAATTAATATTAATGTTAAACCACTCAGCCGTCTTTTTATACAGTTATAGTTGTCAGTTAAGAGACACGTCAACTCACCGCAAAGACCAGATGAGAACTGTACAGTACGATGACGTGCGTTCACGGACACTCGGAAAATTCCAGTCAAATATAGATAGCTTAAGAAATGAGATAATGTGTGTTTAATGTGTGTGTACAGACACGAAAAAGCAGGTGTGTGTGTGTGTACGTACACACAACTACTGCTTTTTCAAACACTTTCATAGACGTGCTTATCATAAATTGTATTAAAATTAATGCATGGTTAAAGTGTTAATTAATTGAGCCCTTGGATTTCCTACTGCAAATGAATGCAGCCTCATCGATTACGAATTCACCAACTGCTTCTGCTGTGCAGTAGGCGTGTGTGAAATTTATCAATCATTAATAAAAGCACAACCATCATAAGCACAAACACGATTTAATTAACACACTTTAACAATAAACCAGACGTCTGTTGACACCCTTTGTTGTCACAGCTGATCGAAACCTACACTTACCATTTCTTACCGTGACTTCTTTTCCGTACAAGCCAGTGTTCGGAGAGGGAACCAACCGGGTGACGTAGGCGTCGACTCATTCCAACATGGCGGTCACTTCAAGATTGTTATAGCCTCGTTTGACTAGGAGCCGTCTTGCTCAGACCTGCGCAATTATGACGCGCGTCTTGCTGAGCGCACAGCATAATTGCGCAGGTCTGAACAAGACGGCTCGTAGTGAAACGAGGCTATAATCTATGATTTAAAACACATTTTAAATGTTTTTTTTTTCATATGTGTGTGTACTGGCAGTACTAAAATATGTGTTTCATTTCCTGTTTAAGGCAGCGGTCAAGAAAATATTTTTGCTTTGTACTCTCACCTTTTTATTCCTCTCCCTCTTACCCCACACGTAGGCCCAAACACATTTGTTGTTATACCTTCATGAGTTTCTGTATTGGTACACTTGTATTAAAATATAGCCTTATAGCAAGTCTGATTTCGATTCAAGGTGACTATCATCTTTTCAAGTCTATTCATAACAATCAAACCATGTTCTAATCATTCATACTCCTTAAACTCCTCCCAAAAAATGTAAATCATAAATGTAGTCTAACTCTCAGTGTTTACCAATCAATAACACATATTGAACACATTATTAATTCCTGACAAAAACTCCATTCAAACATGTTCAAATTCAAATATATTTATTTACAAAAATAAAAAAACACAATGATTTAAAAAAGGAACAATATTATCTAAAAATTAAATTGAAGTTATGTACAAAATAAAAATATTAATAAAGAATAATGATTATAAACAAATTAATTATAAAAAAAGATAAATATGAACTGTGTGTGTGTGTGTGTGTGTGTGTGTGTGTGTGTGTGGCGGTGGTGGTGGGACGGGGAAGGTTGTGTGGCTCAACACATCCCCTGAAGGCATCATCACACCACTTCAATGCTCTCTAAGTAGTGATGGAAAATAAATTTCACCCTCAGTGGGGTGATGATGCCTTCAGGGAAGGCATCAAGCCACACATCCACCGGTATGTGGAATTCCTCTCCTTCGGTATCTATTACTTCCACACGCGTGTTGTTGCCGGTGCTGTAGCCCTCAATATTGAAAATGATTTCGGATGGTACCACCTATAGGAAATAAGATTATAAATAGTTGCCTGGTACAAGCTCAGCGTGACAGCAATTGTAATGGACAATCCAAAACATGAAGTAATTTACTCACCTCCACCTTCGACCAATTTGTGGTCCAAAGAGCCTGGACGGAGGAGCCCCTGAGGTGGGTGACCCGGATGGGCCACCCAACCTCCATCTCGGCCAAGTTGGCCTCCCTCCAGAGTGTGAGTTTTATCTCCTTCTCTCCCTTCAATAACACAACAGGCAGCATTAGTACTTATTTAGTAATAAAATGTGATTCAGACAGACGATGACTGGAAAGTTTTGTATTTTTATTATATAAATTACATTCATTTATTTACTAAAAAATATGGATCTGGTATTGCAATGAGCTGCTAACAAAGTCACTAGTAACATAATGAAAAGAAACCCTACCTCTTTGAATCTAATGTCCCTGACGGGGACATCTGATGCACTGGCTCCCCCTCTAGTCCTGAACGGCAGAAGCTGAATGGGAAAGGAGAAGTACAAACTACTTTATTAATTTGGTATGAAACCTGCTGTTTACCATCCCTCTCTCTTTCTCTCTCTACGTTGTGAATTTGAATGCATTAAAAAGAAGTAGGTAACACCAACAATCTGCAACAACTTACCTCCAGCACAACACCTTGAATGGTGAGGTACCCCCCCAGGTCCTCCATCTTCAGGTCCTGGAGGGATACCTCCTTGCTGGGAGGGTCCAGAAGTCCCCTGGCTTCCCCCTCCAGGGCCGAAGGGACCTTCACTGCCGCGCACTTAAAAATCTTGCTTTTGCGATGGCACAGTAGTGCCGTCCTGCTGCCCTCTGTGCTCTTTGCAAAATTTTTAAAAATATAGGACTCCCCTTCTTTTAGGCCCTTGGCCAATTTTTCGAATATTGTGATTGTGCAGACTGTTTTCCCGTCCGAGACAGCTGCAGTGGTATTGGTATACTGACTGAGCGGCGATGCTTTGTAATGGCTGACCCCCCACTTTGCCACCTTTGTTGATTGGCTCAACTGTAGCACCTTGAAGGCTTTTGGGCTCTCAAATTCCATTCTGAAATTCAAAAAAAGATACAAGACAAAAAGACCATAAGAATGAGTGATTACAGAGGCAAGCAATTGTTTTTCAATTGAAATTAAATTAAGAAAAACAAAATAAGCCAAATATACAGGTTAACAAGATAATAAACTCATACAAGTTTGGTGGGTAGAATCAAAGTTTTGCTTTGTTTTTTTCTATTGTTTTTTTTTTTTTGCATGAAATCACCACATTAATATGATTTAAATAATCCCTGCAAAATGTGTCAGCACAAACGATACATTAGGCTACATGAAACAATATATTGTTTATATTCTTTAGTGCTTTCTATTGGAACCATTTGAAACTTGCACATGGCAAAGAGTTTGCTCATTGTATTGATTATTCCAAATCCTTCACCACCACTCCCATGCAATGGATCCTGCATTATTTAATTTGGTGGCAATTACATGCTGCCATGGACCTAATAGCCTCGTTTAGGAAGGAGCCGTCTTGCTCAGACCTGCGCAATTATGACGCTCGTCTAAATGCTGTGCGCTCAGCAACACGCGCGTCATAATTGCGAGAGTCTGAGCAAGACGGCTCCTACTCAAACGAGGCTATTATAAGAGGCTGCCCATATTAAGTGTGCTGTCGTGGTCCATGTGTCACACCCCAGTAGCCTACACTATGGGACACCAAAGCAGCTTCAATGCTAGCTCGCAGCTTGTCTTTAAACATAGAAAGTGTGCATATCCGAATCAGGTATACAATAGGCCTACGTGCATTAGCCAATTCGGTGGACATTTGACTTTTGCACGGCAAGGACTGTAGTCACTGAAGATGCTTAAATACATTTTGGCAACAAATAGGCCTGCCTTAGAAAAAATCTATTTAATAGAGCTATTTTCGAAACCTAGAGCATCTTAAAAAATACAACAACTTTTTATAAAGAGTGAAATTTAATCACTTACTTTTTGATGTTTATTGAGTTCAGTGGAATGATCTCGAATAACGTTTTGCCAGTTATTTATAGGCTAGTTCAAAGGGGTAGATTTCTGATTTCTGGGGGGAGGGGGTACAGGGGATGTGTGTGTCCCAATAGAAGAGGTAAATTAAAATATATATATATAGAAATACAAGAAAAGTGCTTTTGTTTACATCACAAAAATCACCGTAGTTGAAGAATGACCCATATACACAAATTGGTCTTGGAATATATCACACTTTTTGAGTGTTTGTGTTATATTAGGCCTATATCAGTTTAATTGTCAATACCAAAATTCATGTGTGAACTTACGTTTCAGATGACTTGAATGAGGAGCAGTGTAGAGAGAGAGAGAGAGAGAGAGAGAGAGAGAGAGTTTTAGTTCATGTACAAAAAGCAAACTCACAGCTCATTTTATTTTAATTAAAATTACACACACAGGGTAGAGATTATTAATAAATAATTATCTAGCAGTTGGCTAGAGAGAAATAGAGAGACCAATGCTCGTGATTATGTCTGATTCCAACACACACATATAGCTTACACGCCAGTATATACAATCTTTGAACACTGTGACAGCTACCGGAAACTTTAAGGTGGGCCGTTTTATTTCATGTTACTCAGTGCACGAGTTGCCGTCGTGATTCATTCAGTCCACCTTAAAATCACCGCGGGCCGGCCGGGCATAAAAGCAACTCTCGTCTCGGAAGAATTGTAGTTTAAAACGAATATAAGTTTAAAACGTTAACTATGACATTTAACTTATTAAAAGTATTGCGTTTTGATCTTGATCATGGACCTATAAAGACATCTCTCTTGATACAGTATATGATCATCAGTTGACGTGGGTGGGCCTTACGCGCCAATGGACTTTTGATGACGTAGTCCTAACTGTTTTGTAAGGGGCGGGAAGACAATAGTGTCTGCCTTTGTGTCAAATCAGTTGGATTATTACCAAAGATATGTTCTTATTATTATTTTTTTAGTTTTGATCATTTTAAGTGTTAATGTACTGTGGGAAAATTACTAAGAGAACAAAAGGAGGGAGGAAAAAATTGCCTTTTCAGCACATTGCTGCCACCCACAGGACAAAGATAACACGCGTTCAATGAACGATCTGAAAAAAAGCATTTCCTGCTGAGTTGAAAAGTTGAACAAAAATGGAAAAACTAAAGGTTTATAAAGTCGAAGTTTATAAAGGTCATACTTGTGTAAAATAAGTTTAAAAGGAGATGAGTTTTTTTTTAAATTATCTATTTCAAATAGCCTACACAATGGTATAACTGCAGCAAGACAAACTATGCAATTAATATTAGATATTATTGCATATTTAATCAAGTAAATAAATTACTATTTCATTTAGAACTGTGCCATATCTCTCCTCTTCACCCCAAAGCCCAAAAAACATTAGGATTAAAAAAAGACAGTGCCTCGCCAGCCATAAACCTCACTGCACGTCTCTTCACATTCACACTCTCTCACTCACACACACACACACACACACACACACACACACACACACACACACACACACACACACACACACACACACACACACACGGACTCTCTCACTCACACAAACACACACACAGTTTCACATGGGATGTTACTGGTTTCTATGGCAACAGTTGATGACAGTGTCTTCAGTTATTTTGGTCCTGTAATACACTGATATGCAGCAGTTGGTTGGACACCATTTAGCTTGGAAGCCCAGACCTCCCATTGTGTAGGTCCGATTGCTTCAGTAGTCACATCTATGCGACTGGCAGAATATGTCCTACATTTTGATGTAAAAATTATCCACGTAGGGTTTAATTTGTGGGAGTGAGAGGCAGTTAAGTGGAAGGTTTTGGTGTATTTTTACACCAGTTCTACACTGTAACAGTTGGTTTCCCCACTCTGCCTCTGAACATTCCGTCCCATCCGGATCCCATTATAAATTTAGAAAGAGGTTGAAAAAAGCTTAAAACTAAAACTGCGTTTGTTCAAAGACAGTTGAAGATTTTAAAAAGTTGAATAAGTGTTTAATAGCTGTAATTAATGTGAATTGTTTAACGTTTGAATGGAGTCTCTAGCTGAAAAAATGCGGGAGGAGATAGGTTTCAAAGCAGAGGAAGTTTTAGCGGTTTGGAATGCTGCTCCCACCCGCTTCAATGTTAAATAATTTTTGTTTAATTGCTTATTAATTAAAAGTTATAAATTTTTTTGAAATTTTTGAATGAAAGCAATAATGTGAAAAATGGGCTGAATATGAGGATAGTTGAAGGAAGTTTGTGGAATGAAGCATGTTGAAGATATGGACGTGCATGAAAAGCGGGCGGAATAATAATAATAAGAATAAATACGCAGAATATCAATGCTGTGAATGCTTTCAGCATTCACACCAAATACGCAGAATATCAATGCTGTGAATGCTTTCAGCATTCACACCAATTATACTGTATGTCTCCAGGTGTTTGATGTTCACATGAACAGATGGCATTACCGTTATGGCGTGAATAAACTGTCATTTGGGGATCCAAAAGAATCCCCATCTTTACTGTAGTCCTCAAGCTATAAAGAGATTTTAAATGTAAAAATCACATGTATGAAAAAAGACATTTGCAGATTAATAGGTGGCAGTTGATGGATATTTGCTATTAGATTACATGAATAACTAATCTGTCCCAGTTTGTTTTTAACACAGAGGCATCCTATATGGTAATACACATTGGTGAGGGGACATCCAAGAGTAACAGAGCATGATTCAATTCACTCTAGAAACAACTCAGAGTGGAAACTTACATAGGTGTGGCAGCTGCTGACGTCTCATTCTGATATTCCCCACTCTGTTGTTCACATGAGCTGTTCATAACAATGTGAGAGATGACATACTGTCATACAAAAATGTTCTAAAATAATAGGTAAGATAATGTTTCTGAAAATCTGTATTCAAACCATTACTGGCACAATTCATTTTAAGGTCAAAACATACTAAAAGAAGGCCTACCTCTGTCCACAAGACAGAAAGTGGTGCTCAAGTGATCGCAGGGGAAATTCCAGTTGGCATGTTCTGCATTGCTCTTTCACAACCTTGCACAATTAGAATGTTAGAAAAACTTACATAGTGAAGAAAATTACAAATGGCTAATAAACAACATTATTGGACAATAACTACCATTTGGTCATTCATAGCTGACATCTCTCCAGTTGCTTTTAACTCCGCCTGAAGAGGAACGATATATGCAACAGCCCGATTCAGTCCACTTTCTGATCTGAGGAAACTGATGCTATAACCATCTGGTGGCATACTCAATTCTACCAACTCCCTGCTTCTGCTGCACCGCATTAGTTTAAATCCTCCACCATACTGCAATAAGGGATACATTTCTGACAGGCGCTTAACCAGGTCTACATGGACCCCTTCGTTATTTTCAAATCTAATCATTTTCTTTCCAAGGCTAAGTCGTTGTAATTGAATTGTTGTCTGAAGGTCTGGGACTTGGCTACTCCCTGGTTTCGCCAAACAGAAGAACGCATGCTCCCAGGGCTTCTTTTTGTTTTGCAATCGGCCGCCTGTGCGGTATGGTTGGAAAAGCCTAGAGAGGGAGGCTTGGGTCCCACATGCCTGTCGGTAGGTGTGGGAATTAGCTGGATTAAAATTGGTGGCACTTGTAGATGGTTGGCTGGAATGGGTGTCGTCCCTTGATGCAAACTGTGCAGACAGTATCTGTGCCACCTGCTCCAGCAGCTTTGCAGCCTCCATACTACAAAAGCTGTGTTTGGAACAAGGAGAGAAAGAGGTTGTTCCAGTTCGCACATCATTTTTGCATTTGCAAGTATTTGACATTGGAAATGTTTGCCATTTAATTTGCGATAATTAGAAGCCGAATTTATAAATGTATTTTAGGATGTATATATGAATGACATATATATAAAAATATATATATATAATATAAATGACATTTAAATAATGTTAAATAAAAAGTTACACAAATATATTTTTCCTGTTTAAAATAAATACAAATCAAAAACACAAATATATGTGTTTAAAACTATTTAGATAACCTTCACAAATAATGTATTTGCATGTTGTTACATGTATATACAAACTGTTAAACTTGCATTTAAAAAAAAACATTTGATTTTTAAAAATGTCTCTGTGTGTGAACTCGTTTGCAACATGAATATGTGAATTCCTGAGTCTCCCCTGTTGTCGATGCAATCGGTGAATGCATTTTTTTTTATCTGTTCGCCTGTGTTCACGCAATAAAAAAAAGAGAAAAAAATTAAAAGGGTGCGATCTGTAGCCAATCGGATGTCTCCCTCGTTTTTTAGCCAATCACATGAGTGCAGTCCCACACGTGTATCACACATGGACCTATTAGGTCACACCACATAGATGACAGGTCAGAGGTCAGCCTCAACATGGCGTCTGATAGTGGCTACGCCACTTCATGTGTAAGAGAAAATGTATTTCCGAGCGTTTATAGATACGCTTCAGTTATGAATTAGTGTTACGTTACTGATGTTGCATCATGAATGCTTTTGTTTACATTATATCACAAAAATCACCGTAGTTGGAGAATGACCCACATACACACATGTCTGATTCCAACACACACATATATAGCCTACACGCCAGTATATACAATCTTTGAACACTTCAACAGCTACCGGAAACTTTAAGGTGGGCCGTTTTATTTCATGTTAGTTGCCGTGGTGATTCATTCAGTCCACCTTAAAATCACCGCGGGCCGGCCGGGCATAAAAGCAACTCTCGGAAGAATTGTAGTTTAAAACGAATATAAGTTTAAAACGTTAACTATGACGTTTAACTTATTAAAAGTGTTGCGTTTTGATCTTGATCATGGACCTATAAAGAAATCTATCGTGATACAGTATAGAGCATAATCGGAGGCCACGCCAGGTCGGACGGGAAAAAGCACCTCAATATCTAAAATTACTCAATCATTTTTCACAAAAACAGCTCGTATGACAAGAGTCGTGGCTTTCAAGAGAGTAACGTTTTTTTCGTTAAATGGATGATTGATTAGGTTTTAATTAAGTTTGTCTGCAGAAGACAGGTCTCCTTCAATACAAAGTGATTGGAACGCTGTTCAATGTTTTCCCCCACGATGGGCGTGGCCAGATCATCAGTTGACGTGGGTGGGCCTTACGCGCCAATGGACTTTTGATGACGTAGTCCTAACGGTTTTGTAAGGGACGGGAAGACAATTGTCTGCCTTTGTGTCAAATCAGTTGGATTATAACCAAAGATATGTTCTTATTATTTTTACTTTAGTTTTGATCATTTTAAGTGTTAATGTACTGTGGGAAAATTACTAAGAGAACAAAAGCAGGGAGGAAAAAAATCCCTGATTGAAAAAATTATTTCAATCTGTTTTTTTTTTTTACAATTTTACAGTCTATGGTATTCCCGAACTATATGACTAACCCTAACATATATAACCCTAAATATATATATATATATATATATATATATATATATATATATATATATATATA
This sequence comes from Hyperoplus immaculatus, assembly GCA_949357725.1. Lineage (NCBI taxonomy): Eukaryota > Metazoa > Chordata > Actinopteri > Uranoscopiformes > Ammodytidae > Hyperoplus > Hyperoplus immaculatus. The sequence goes on along the minus strand of OX442356.1, from coordinate 33,175,547 downwards.
TATATATATATATATATATATATATATATATATATATATATATATATATATATATAGGGTTACATATATGTGTGCGGTTATATATACCGTATGTGTGAATTGTAATTAATTTAAAAAGCGAGCTAGCTTAATATACAGTTTATGAGATAGAAGATAGATCACTTACCTTGAATTGATCAATTGTTGAATTGAAAGAGAAAAGATGACACCTCGAATCATATTTATATGGTGGTGGCGGGGGGGCTGTGATTGGTTCAACCTCCACATCCCCCTATCAGATCTTCCTGGTAGACCTGTTGCTAAGGGCCCCGGGGACCTGGTCCAGGGACAAGGGACCTGGACCAGGGGGTTTCCCACCCCGTGCCGCAGGGGCACAGACCTAGGTGGACCAGAAGTTCTCTTCTACTGTCCAGCCAATGCTGTACATCTGAGACTTCATTCCTGTCAACAAACTATCAAGTAATATGGAGAAGCGCTTGTCTGTGGATATACTGTCATGTAGGCCTTAATGCTGGTCCAGGACCTATTTTCTGAAACGGAAACCTCCTCATTATGATGGAATTTGTGGTGGAGTCTGGTCCTTCTTCTGAAAAGCCAGTACAGACTATTTCACAATAATAATTACAATAATAATGACAACAATGACAATAGATAATAAAAATAACTTTATTAATATAGAACCTTTAAAAAACAGTTTACAGCGGGCTTTTGACAGACAAAGCTCGTGCAGGATAACCAGGCACATGCAGAATTAATACGTTTCAGCAGATAGAAGGGAAGACAGAAACAAAACTAGAAATGCAAATTAAGGAATACATTTTTTTGTGTTTTATTATTATAGTATTATATTATTATTATTATTATTATTATAAGTATTAATATTCAAAAATAAAGTAAATAGTATGTAATATATGTCTATAAAACGACAAGTAAAATAGAAACATTACAAATAAAAACAACCTGTAAAAATCTGATGAAGTTATGAAGACACACATGACAGAAAATACTTAAGAGACTGACCGCAGCTGCTCCCTGCAAGATGGCTCCTCCCTGGCGGGGAGGAATACCCAGAGACTTTTGCAGGGACCTCTGGTAGCGAACCACATACCACATTTCACCACTATTGGTTCCTCTCATCTGCCATAATGTTTAAAATGCAGGACAGCAAAGATGAGTCTGTGGAAAAGCAGATTACTACTAATTTGTGTAAAGTGTTGGGGCAATGTTGAAAATAAACCATTCAAATTATATTTGAATAATAAAACAATATACATGTAGATTTGAGTTTAGTTGAAAATAACACAAAGCTATGAATCTAATGAAGTCTATTATAACATCCCTGCAATTAATTATCTTCATGGGGTTATGTCATTAGTTATTTTAAAATGGCTTTTTAGATGTGTTTTAGGGCTGAAACGGCAGGTTTAAAATATGATTCATACACGATACAACTGCACAATTTAACACGTTTTTCAAGACCACATTTTGTTTTACTGCATAATGGGCAGCTTGTCTACGGGTTTTTATTCAGAAAAGTAGCATGTCTGTAGACTGTGAGACGTGCTGAGCAGAATACGGCTCACATTTATTAATTTGGAACTTCATTAACCACTATAAAGACAGGAATTTACTCTACCTGGGATCAACACATGTAAACATTGAATCCGAGAAAAGCAGACAGACACCCAAAACTATCTGATTATTATTTTAGCATCATAACTCCAGTATATTAATTGACTAATTTTTCCTGGCTAGTAACAGTATTGTTTTAACTGATTACCGGAAGGATTCATTTGTCATCCTTCCTAATTGAAGTTAATTATTAACATCCTTTGACATTACCAAATGCCTTAATCCAACAAAAAAGGATGCTTACGAACATTAGCCGTTATGAATTGTTAGCTAGTGGGTTAGCTATGCTGCCTTACAATACAAACCTCACGTTACTTCCCATCATTCATATGATTATGCCGACTAATTTGGAAGTTAAAATACAAGACTTACAGTTCACAGTTTCCTTGGGGTTGAATATCAGACCGCTCTGTGTCCTTATTATAGGTCTGTGTCTCCGTGA
>OX442356.1:33148473-33165973 GCA_949357725.1 Hyperoplus immaculatus | reverse complement strand
CACACACACACACACACACACTGCTATTGTGAAAGTCAGTCAGCAGTTGGCAGGTTGACAGTTACACTCAGAGCCGGCCCGAGGCACAAGCGAACTAAGTGGCCGCTTAGGGCCCCCGACTGCCTGGGGGGCCCCCTAAGAATTTTTTTTTTTTTTTTTTTTTTTTTTTTTTTTTTTTTTTAGTTTGTGTGTTTGATATTAACATCATATTGTGCAAATGTGAGTTATCATACAACAAAATTGATAAAATGTTTTGGTCTAGATAATTAATAGCCTAAAAATGTAATCAGTTCATCTGGGAGGAAATCCGAAATTATCTGATCATGTCACGTTCACATCCATGCACAGTGTGTATTGAGTTTATTTAAAAACAATTGGAAATGGGGCTGCCCTCAGTTGCCCATGCACTGTGTATAGTCTATAGCCTATTTCAGCCTTGTCTGTGGAAAAAAAGATACAGTAGCTGGACAACAGAGTTCTTCTGCTTAGTTCCTCACACTGCATTTAAATGCATTCACTATATTACAGAGAAATATGTCCCGTAAAAGAAAAAGAGCTCCAAGCCCTACCCAGAGGACCCTCCATAATATTTTATTTTATATTAATATATATATATATATATATATATATATAGGGGAAGGTGGGGTGATTTGTGCAACTTTTTACTCAAAGTGATTTTAAAGTGAGGCCTTGACAGTTATGTCTCCAACTCAAATATGTACATATATTTCAGGATGTTGTGCATCCCTGGCAATAAAAACTTTGGATCTGGAATAAACTGTTTAAGAAATATAGCTTTCGGAAAAAAAGTTGTCTTGTCGCACAAATCACCCCACTACGTGGGGTGATTTGTGCGTCATTGTGTCACAATGACAAAGTCACCATCATCATCTTTCTGGCCATCTGAACTCTCATCAGTGGTGTCGTTAAGTGGAGTTGAGATGTCACTCTCTTCTGAGCTACTGTAGACAATCACTTTCTTTTGGTGACCAGCGTATACAGCCATGCCACTGGCACAACTCTCAGAAATGTACTTTGCACTAGTTGCTCCGTGCTTGTGGAACCAACTGCCACCTGACAAATGTGATTCCCCCTACATTTCTGCCTTTAAATCAAGGCTCAAAACCCATATGTACACCCTGGCTTTTCCTCCCCATTAACTATCTTACCTCTGCACTACTATCTGTGTTTATGTGGATGTATGGGCTTTACGTCTTTTATTTTGGTTATTGTTATTGTACCTTCATTGTTTACCTACTGAATGCACTATGTACAGCACTTTGGACAGTGCAAACTGTCATAAATGTGCTTTTCTAAATACATTTTACTTACTTACTTACTTATAACTCACCCAGGCCCTTGCGCACAAATCACCCCATCCCCAGAATTTTGGATAATAGGCATGATGCAGCAATTTAGGGTTGACATTGTGCTAACTATATAGACTCAAAGTGTAGCATACCAAAGCACTAAAACATGTGTCAAATGTTTTCAAACGTGTCTATAATTGTTCAGACACAATAATCAAAAAACCTTGATCATGGAAATTTTACTTTGAAAGGCAAAACACAGTTTTTTGAGCTTAAATGTGCTTATATCTTATTCCTTGTGTCTCCCTTCTTTACAGGATGAGTCAAATGGATGGCTCTTCTTAAATATGTGGTCACATTTCCAATTTCTTCCACGGTTTTCTAGAAACAAGGGGTTTTGCAACTTCCAAAACGCACAAATCACCCCACCTTCCCCTATACTTTTTTTTTTTTTTTTAAATATTTTTTGGGCATTTTTATGCTTTATTGATAGTGCAGAGAGACAGAGGTGAAATGGGGCAGAGAGGGGAGTGACATGCAGAGAACGACCGCGGGTGGGAATCGAACCTGGGTCTGCTGCTGGGCCCCCGGGAGGGGGACGCCTTACTATATTAATATTTTTATGGAAAATCCATGTGTCCTTCTTCAATAGCTTCTAATTCATCTGACCCAGTGTCTCCAAATTATTTGTTCACACAATTTCTCAGATTTATCCTCTTAATTTTCCTCTCAAAGTGCACCAGATTCATGCATTTCACTTTAAAAAGGTTAAAAAAATCTCCCGGGGGGGGGCATACCCCCGGACCCCCCTAGGAGGTCTGAATCTCGCCTGTCAAATATTTTCGCACAGCCGCACAGTGGAGGCACTAGCGGAAAACACTGGGTGTGTGGATGATATTTAACAAAGATCTATAGTTTCAGCAGCAGTAACATTGGAGAGGGGCCCCCTAATCATATTTCGCTTAGGGCCCCCTGAAGGCTTGGGCCGGCTCTGGTTACACCCTGTCCATATATCATTCAGTAGATCAAAAAAACATTGTATATCCCATCTTGACAGCACCAGATATATTATTATATAAAACCCACTGTGCTCTAATAAACCCGAGATATGCCAGATTTCAATCCAACTAAATGCACTGTAAAAATGAAGTAGAAATACTGTATGTGTGTGTGTGTGTGTGTGTGTGTGTGTGTGTGTGTGTGTGTGTGTGTGTGTGTGTGTGTGTGTGTGTGTGTGTGTGTGTGAGCATGGTGATTTGTTGAATTTGCGAGGCATACAATTTCCAAACGGGGAAATTCCAATGTTGATAGGCAATGCTCTAACCCTCATTCTACCGTAATTTTGACATTTCACACACACACAATGTCGAGAAATGTCAAGAATAAAGACAAATAGTCCAAAATGCTTTGGGAGTTAGTGGGGCATCTAGGTATTTTCAGCATACTACAGTTGACGTGCATGTATTGGGACATCCTAAATCTTTTTCTGACGTACTAAATAGTAGGGAAGTATGGGGATTGGAACGCAGGGTCAATTTACCCTTGTGCACATGGGCAAACTGTCGCATTGCCTAAATCTTATTGCAAAGTCGAGTTGTTTAGTTCATCCACTGAAGGCATTTTTAACAGCAAGCTACAGCATCTGTTTTAGTCTTTTCCTTTAAATGTGTGACTTTAATCTCAGATAATTTATTAGGCAAATGGATGCCTTTATGATCTCAGATTTCTTTCTTTAAAATGTACGACTTCAATCTCCTAATTATTTTTTTTTCTGAATATAACCACCCGTTCCTCTGCCCCAGAAATCTCAATAAAAATACCTATCATTTATCGATTTATTTATTTATTTTTACCTACCAGGACCTTTCTACAAGAGTGTGCAGGTCATAACTGAAGTAAATACAGTATTTAGTCGATCTGATTACCATTATAGCGCCATTAATGTCAATGGCTTGAAGGGCCGGAGAGATAAATCATATGGTCATAAATCAAACCTAGCAGTATATCACACCTCCACCTTGGGAAGATTAATACCATTTGCATTGGTCTCTCTCAGAGCCCTTAGGTCGTCCGGGACAGGTCTTTTAAAAGTCCCCAGAGCTAGGACTAAACAGGGAGAGGCGGCATTCAGCGTTTATGCGCCCAATGTCTGGAACGGACTGCCAGAGAGTCTGAGGTCCGCTGAGACTCTCAGCTCTTTTAAATCGGGTCTCAAAACGTTCTTGTTTCCCTTTTAACCTGTAATTTTTTTTTTTTTTTTTTTTGGTAAAATGTTTTAATTCTTTTATTTAAATGTTGTATTTTTATCCATGTTTTAAATTTGTTCATTTTTTTTTTTTTTTTTTTTTTTTTTTTTTTTTTTTTTTTTGTATTCTTTATTTGATTTTAACCCTGTGAAGCACCTTGAGTGGCCCTGTGCCTGAAATGTGCTCTATAAATAAAATTGCCTTGCCTTGCCTTGCCTCTCTACCGTTTGCAAATGCTCCAGAATTTTGTGCGCAGAATAACATACCATTTTACATCTACCAAACTCTAACTGTAACCATTTTAATTAGGCCGTATTGTATTTTTACCAATTTAAAGGTGCAGTGTGTAATATGACATCATCAAGTAAGTTCTTGAAAGTTCTAGAATGCAACGCTCCCTGGGTAACCCCAAACCTTTCGAATAACAACAGAAGCTACAGTGGCCTTCAAGGACAAGAACAATTCTAAATTTTAAACAATGCACCTGATGACATTCCAACTATGACACTTCCACAATGGTGGTGACAAGGCCTTGGTACAAAGTATGGAGAAATATGCACATATATGAGACCCTTTCTAAGGAAAATAATAATAATTCTAAAAAAAAAAAATCAGCTATTATGCACTAAATTAAACATACTTATTTTCTACAAAATCTGCTAGGAAATAAAACCCAAAATTCTACTCACTGCAGGTTTAATTGTATTTCCAGCCACTCAACACCTCAGTCTAAAATGTTTCTCTTTACTACTAGTATAGAGCGACAATATGCTCCCTCTCATGTGCTATTGCTTAATTAATGGCCAAATCTGTGTACATTATGAAAACAGTTAAGACAACTTACTATGACAGTTTTTTTTAGGAACAATTAATTGGTCCTCTGTTGTCAAGGGAGCGTGGGTCATCTCTGTTCAAGTGTCACCGAATCAATTGGTTGGCTATGATTAATTGCTTACACACACACGCACACGCACACACACACACACACACAAACACACATAGACATTGACTCACTCTCACATACATACACACTCACACACATACACACACACGCACACACACAGACAGACACACACACACACACACAAATACACAGAGACACTGACTCACTCTCACACACACACACACACACACACACACATCCCTCTAACAACTAACTTTTCCAAAACTTCTTAGCACCTTCCTTTTAACGGTGCATTAGTTGAACCAATCCCCACTTTAGCGTGACACTTTAATTGATCGGTTTGCCAGTTAATTACATACAGTGCAGTGAAGTCGCTCACAAAAAAAATTGTGCAGAAAAGACCCTTAAATAGGCCATCAAATCAATAGTTTGAAGTGCGGGGAATAAGGGGGTTAGAGCCGGTTATTATTGGGCCTCTGAGAGGGTCTGCACACGGGAGAATAGAGTTGAACTTAAGCCCCTTTAAATTGCTTTGGGATTTATTAAAAGGTTCTGGTGGCAAGCGCCTATTGAGAATATTATCTTTGACAGGGAGGGAGGGAGGGGGAGAGAGGGAGGGGGGAGGGAGAGAGAGGGAGGGAGAGAGGGAGAGGGAGGAGGAATATGGGGGGAGAGAGGGAGGGAGAGAGAGAGGGAGGAGAGACAGGGAGAGGGGGGAGAGAGAGGGAGAGAGGAAGAGAGAGGGGGAGAGAGAGAGGGAGGGGGAGGAAGGGAGAGAGAGAGGGAGAAGGAGAAAGAGACAGAAACAGAGACAGAGAGAGGTTATCTTAGGATCTGCTGATAGTCTAGACACCTAATTAAACGACCCTTTAGATCGAGGTGACCACACAGGGCCTGATTATAAAATGGTTATTAATCAAGATTCAGAATATGGTTAAGAGCTTGATGGAGGGAGTTTGAGATGAGTTAACTTTGGTGTTATATACAGCTCCAGAAAAAAATAAGAGACCACTCCAAATGTTCAGTGTCTCTCGTTTTACTCTTTATAGGCATATGTTTGAGTAGAATGAACATTTTGGTTTTATAATATAAACTACTGACAACATTTCTATCATATTCACAATAAAAAATATTGTCATTAAGAGCATTTTGCAAGTTGTATGTATTTTTTCCGGGGCTGTATACACCCTCATTTTCCTAAGTGGGCTGTAATTTTAAATAAAGTTAATAAAAAAAAATGCTATATACTCAACAAAAATATAAACGCAACACTTTTGTTTTTGCTCCCATTTTTCATGAGATGGACTTAAAGATCTAAAATTCATTCCAGATACACAATATTACCATTTATCTCAAACATTGTTCACAAATCTGTCTAAATGTGTGATAGTGAGCACTTCTGCTTTGCTGAGATAATCCATCCCACCTCACAGGTGTGCCACATCAAGATGCTGATCTGACATCATGATTAGTGCACAGGTGTACCTTAGACTGTCCACAATAAAAAGCCACTCTGAAATGTGCATTTTTTTTGCTTTATTGGGGGTCTGGGGACTCAGAACCAGTCAGTATGTGGTGTGACCACCATTTGCCTCGTGCAGTGCAACACATCCTCTTCGCATAGAGTTTATCAGATTGTCAATTGTGGCCTGTGGAATGTTGGTCCACTCCTCTTCAATGGCTGTGCGAAGTTGCTGGAGGCGGCTTATGGTGGAGAAATGAACATTCAATGCACGAGCAACAGATCTGGTTGACATTCCTGCTGTCAGCATGCCAATTGCACGCTCCCTCAATGCTTGTAGCATTTTGCTGTGAGACAAAACTGCACATTTCAGGGTGGCCTTTTATTGTGGACAGTCTAAGGCACACCTGTGCACTAATCATGATGTCAGATCAGCATCTTGATGTGGCACACCTGTGAGGTGGGATGGATTATCTCAGCAAAGCAGAAGTGCTCACTATCACACATTTAGACAGATTTGTGAACAATGTTTGAGAGAAATGGTAATATTGTGTATCTGGAATGAATTTTAGATCTTTAAGTCCATCTCATGAAAAATGGGAGCAAAAGCAAAAGTGTTGCGTTTATATTTTTGTTGAGTATAAAAAATATAAAAAATCCATGCACCCCTTGAATTGTGCATTTCGTTTTCATGCACCATATCAGCTACAGAGGCATGCACACACACACACAAAGACACACACACACACACACACACAGACACACACACACACACACACACACACACACACACACACACACACACACACATACAAAGATGCATAAATCATCTGATACATCCATCCAGTATTGACAATGTATAGTCCACTGCAGTCCACCATTACTCATATGATCTAACAGAAAAGCTGAACAAGCAAATTATATTATCTACTAAATTAAACTGGTTAGTGCCAGTAAAGCCCCTATCTCACTGGGCTGCGACAGTTTGCGACAAGTTGGAGACACACAGTTGCGAGTTGAGAAAATATGCAAATTAGCGACAATTTTATCTTGTAGTCTCACTGAGTTTGTTCCTCACGACACGTTTGCGAATGTCCTGGCCAAAACTTGCCGGGAGCTCGCATTTATGTCTCGCGAACGTCTGGCGAGCGTCGCACGAATGGAATGTCAGTCTCATTTTGGTCTCAAATCAGTCGCAATTTAGTTTCATGTCGCCAAACCCTCGCAAAGTTGTCTCACACTTCTCGCATTTTCTGACTCGCGGAAACTAAATTGAGAAGGGTTTGCGACGCGTTCGAGACACATGCGACCACTCTGAGACTATTTTGAGACTAGATTTGTCGCACACATTTTTTGAACATGTTCAAAATTCAAGCGACAGGACTGCGCAGCTCTGCGACTCATGCGAGGAAATTGAGAAAACCTCCGCGAACGTTTCAAGACAGTTTAGAGACTCCCTCGCGAATGCAGTCTCCAACTTGTCGCAGCCCAGTGAGATTCGGCCTTAAGCTTAGAGGGCGCTTCATTTACAGTATCAGAACACCAGGGAAGTTCAAATTCTTTGTTTAATTGTATTTTTATTTAAGGCAAGGCAAAGCAAGTTTATTTCTATAACACAATTCAGACAGAAGGCCATTCAAAGTGCTTTACAGGGGCAAGATATACTGAATACTTTTGCAGATGTGTTTAGGCTACTAGAGAAGAAATGGACAAGGCCATATCTGCATTGTCACAGGCAAAGAGGAAATTAGAGACCTAAAATTATCTGTGTTATAGAATGATTCTTCTTAAAAAAAAAGAAAAAAAAAATGTTCTAACTGTAGTAGCTGTGTATCTGTGTATCTGAATCTTATGGCAGTGGGGGCGGGACCCGATGAGCCTTTGGCTTCTCCTGCTTCCCTTCGGACGATAACACAAAGTAATATGTATGAATATGCAATGAGAAAATTATGTATTGTGTGTAATTGTCCGGAAGAATAATAATAAAAAAAAAAAGATTAAAATACACAATACACATTAGAAAAGCGAATGAATAAAAACAGAACATTTAAATAAAATAAAAATTACAGTTTAAAATGGAAACAGAAAACTCTTCAGTCTTGATTTAAAAGAGCCGAGAGTTGCAGCAGACCTCAAGTTCTCTGGGAGTTGAACATTGATGTCAGGGGACTACAGATGAAAAATAGGCTTTTTGGCTAATTCTGGCATTGTTAAACCCAGGTATGATCATGTGTGTTATTAATTTGCACTGTCCCCTTCTTGGATAAACTGAATTGAATGAATGAATTGAATTGAGTAAGGTTAGGGGGCGCCTTATGAACAGTATCATAATACCAGGGAAGCTCATATTATTTAGTGTTGTAATGTTGAATTAAGTATGTATCACAAATTTCGATTTGATGATGTATTTCTGCAGAGGTGTCTTCTGCGTAATTTGGTTTAACCGTTATTGAAGACCATTCAAGACAGTATCAGATGGTGATTATGTGAGAGAAAAAAATATATATTCATAACCAGGAGCATCTCAAAGTTTATTTTGTAACACTAACTGAATAAACTCCAATAAAAAACTGAAGTGGTTGGGTTTAACCATCACTAAAAACTATTCATAATAGAAGGACACGGTGATTACATGAACAAATATATCTGAATATAGGCTACAGGTGCATCGGGGAAAAAAATGGAATATTATGAGTAAAAGTTTATTTTTATTTTGTGCTAGTAAGGTTGAAGGCGCTTCATGTACAGTATCAGAAAACCAGGGAAGTTCATATTGTTTAGTGTTGTAATGTTGAACTAAATATTAACCAAGGGGCGCCCTTAGCTCAGTTGGTAGGGCGTCCCCCCCCCCCCCCCATGGGCCTCGGCCAGCAGCGGATCCGGGTTCGATTCCAGCCCGCGGTCGTTCTCTGCATGTCACTCCCCTCTCTGCCCCATTTCAACTCTGTCTCTACACTATCAACAAAGCATAAAAATGCCCAAAATACAGTATCTCACAAAAGTGAGTACACCCCTCACATTTCTTCACATTTTTCTTTATATCTTTCCATGGGACAACACTGAATAAATGACACTTTAATACAATGTAAAGTAGTCAGTGTACAGCTTGTATAACAGTGAAAATTTACTGTCCCCTCAAAATAACTCGACACACAACCATTAATGTCTAAACTGCTGGCAACAAAAGTGAGTACACCCCTTAGAAAAAATTTACAAATTGGGCCCAAAGTGTAAATATTTTGTGTGGCCACCATTATTTTCCAGCACTGCCTTAACCTTCTTGGGCATGTAGTTCACTAGAGCTTCACAGGTTGCAACTGGAACCCTCTTCCACCCATTTATGACAGCATCACAGAGCTGGTGGATATTAAAGACCTTGCGTTCCTCCACCTTCCATTTGAGGATGCCCCAAAGATGCTCAATAGGGTTTAGGTCTGGAGACATGCTTGGCCAGGCCATAACCTTTACCCTCAGCTTTTTTAGCAAGCCACTGGTCGTCTTGGAGGTGTGTTTGGGGTCGTTATCATGTTGCAATACCACCCTGCGGCCCAGTTTACGAAGGTTGAGTGCACATGGTCAGCGTCGTACACAGAGGTTGGCTTTGGAAAATAGACGTATGAGTGCTGCCAGCATTGCTGAAGGGCTTGAAGGGGTGGGGGGTCAACCTGTCAGTGCTCAGACCATACGCCGCACTCTGCATCATACTGGTCTGCATGGTTGTCATCCCAGAAGGAAGCCTATTCTAAAGATGATGCACAAGAAACCCCACAAAAAGTTTGCTGAAGACAAACAGACTACGGACATGGATTACTGCAACCATGTCCTGTGGTCTGATGAGACCAAAATACATTTATTTGGTTCAGATGGTGTTAAGAGTGTGGAGCGGCAACCAGGTGAGGAGTACAAAGACAAGTGTGTCTTGCCTAGAGTCAAGCATGGTGGTTGGAGTGTCATGGTCTGGGGCTGCATGAGTGCTGCCAGCACTGGGGATCTACAGTTCATTGAATTCTAACATGTACTGTGACATACTGAAGCAGAGCATGATCCCCTCCCTTCATAAACTGGGCCGCAGGGCAGTACTGCAACATGATAACGACCCCAAACACCCCTCCGAACGACCACTGGCTTGTTAAAGAAGCTGAGGGTAAAGGTTATGGACTGGCCAAGCATGTCTCCAGTCTTAAACCCTATTGAGCATCTTTGGGGCATCCTAAAACGGGAGATGGAGGAGCGCAAGGACTCTAATATCCACCAGCTCCTTGATGTCGTCATGAATGGGTAGAAGAGGGTTCCAGTTGCAACCTGTGAAGCTCTAGTGAACTACATGCCCAAGAGGGTTAAGGCAGTGCTAGAAAATAATGATGGCAAAACAAAATATTGACACTTTGGGCCCAATTTGGACATTTTTTCTTAGGGGTGTACTCACTTTTGTTGCTAGCAGTTTAGACATTAATGGCTGTGTGTCGAGTTATTTTGAGGGGACAGTAAATTTACACTGTTATACAAGCTGTACACTGACTACTTGACATTGTATCAAAGTGTCATTTATTCAGTGTTGTCGCATGGAAAGATATAATGAAATATTTGAAGAAATGTTAGGGGTGTACTCACTTTTGTGAGATACTGTATATCTATAAAAAAAAAGTATTAACCACAAATTCTGATTCCATGATGTATTTCTGCAAAGATAAAAACGAGACAATGTCATTTTCAGAAGACAAATTATAATATAAAAGAAAACGTCTCCACTCTAAAATACAGAGGATTGAGTTTCTCTGATTGTAATTCAAGGACACATCTGGGCTTCAGTTGCTCCAGTGAAGCAAACCTCAGCTAACATCTGTTTCATAAACCCTCCCCTGGGTGGACACCTGTTCTGAAACTACAGAGGAAAGAAGAAAAACTTTACTTGAGAAAGATTGTATTGGTTTATTAAGATAAATATAAACAGTAGAACTGAAGGTCCGATTTTTTATTTAGTAGTTTATTGAACAGGGTCAAATACCTTGTACATTGTTTCATATACAATAAAAAATAGATGCCATGCACACAGGTTTCATTTGGGGGTGCTCCGGTGGCGTAGTGGATAGAGCATGTACCATATTGGCTCCGGCCTTCGTTGCAGGGGTCGTGGGTTCAAATCCGACCCGTGGACCTTTACTGCAGGTCATCCCCCCACTCTCTCTGTCTCTGTCTCCCCATTTCAACTCTGTACTGTCTAATAAAGCTTGAAAATGCAACAACAAGAAAAAAAGAAAAAAGAAGACATTTAAGGGTTGGACGTATAAAGGATGTTGTGAGCCCCAGAAAGCCGTGTTGGTAGGTCAAGCTTTTCCAAGACTCACACTGAATTGGCAAACTGTCGAAAGGAACTCAGCAGGTGTGTGTGTGTGTGTGTGTGTGTGTGTGTGTGTGTGTGTGTGTGTGTGTGTGTGTGTGTTTGTGTGCCGTCACAGATTATCTTCCAATGCCAGTTCTGCTTGGAAGGTATACAGTCCAGGAGCTCAGAAACCATCCAATCCCCTAAGGTTGTCTTAAAGCATATCCCCTCTCAAGTTCCCACACTCCAGAGGGGGTCAGAGCGCAGGGTCAGCCATAGTACAGCGCCCCTGGGCACAATAGTAGAATTTGGATCGAACCAGCGACCTCATGGTTACTGGTCGGCCCCTCTTTGAGTTACGTTAAGTTATCTTTAGTCGTTAATTTACACAAGACACATTGACATTTGTTTTTTTGCATATCCCCTCTCAAGTTACAACACTCCAGAGGGGGTTTTCATGGATGGATGGATGGATGGATGGATGGATGGATGGATGGATGGATGAATGGATGGAAGGACGGACGGATGGACAGACGGATAGATAAATAGATAGATGGATGGATGGATGGATATATAGATGGGAGAGCACATTCTTCCCCTCTTCACACAGAGACTGTAATGTTCTTTGATCTCTCAACAGATTACACTGCTGTCATCACACACACACACACACACACACACACACACACACACACACACACACATAGACACTAACACACACACAGACACAAACTCTCACACACACACAGACACAAACACACACACACACACTCACACACACACACACACACACACACACTCTCACTTCAGGGTTTTTGCCCTCTTCGCTCTCTCCATCTCCTCTCAATCCTTCCCTGCTGATCTCTTGATCCACCAGCTATCCCTCTATTATTTCTTCTTCACCCCTATTTCCTACAGCTGCGTTTTAAAGCTGTAGTGCGTAACTTTTTCATATCAATCAATGTCCGTTACGTTCAAGCCATCATCAGACGAGTTGACACAAAGTTGATTAAGCCTATCAGCTCCACAGAACGCTCTCTGTATTTCTCAGTATGGCAGCGTATACAAACTGGTGTTTTTCTACAACTATTGATGGCCCTACATTTAATTTTTCATCAACTGGTGTTCTCTCTCTCCCTCTCTCTCTCTCTCTCTCTCTCTCCCTCTCTCTATCTCCCCCTCTCTCTCTCTCTCCCTCTCCCTCCCTCTCTCTCTCCCTCCCCCTCTCTCTTTCCCCCTCCCTCCCTCCCTCTCTCTCTCTCTCTCTCCCTCTCTCATCCCTCCATCCACACACACACACACACACACACACTCTCTCTCTCATCCCTCCATCCATAGTCTACCTAATAGCTCTAACCTTTGGGCATGTAAAGGTCATCCTCCATAAATCGAATAATTCTGCTAGTCATTAGTGGAGGTCTCCTGGAGCGCCTGGGGAATGTGTGTGTGTGCGTGTGCGTGTGTGTGTGTGTGTGTGTGCGTGTGCGTGTGTGTGTGAGTGTGTGCAAAACTGACAAACCAGTTTTTTCCGACTACAGTAATGTCAGATGGATGCTGCAGAGTTGGCATGTGAATCGTGAGTCACACTTCGTATACACCAACATTTATAAAAAGCCAAAAAGACGGATACTAAGTTGAATTATTTTCTTTCTGAGCATTCTTTGAGGGGCAAAATCATAGGCTGGTCTTTTTTTTTTTTTTTTTTAAGATTTTTTTTTAGCATTTTTATGCTTTATTGATAGTGTAGAGACAGAGTTGAAATGGGGCAGAGAGGGGAGTGACATGCAGAGAATGACCGCGGGCTGGAATCGAACCCGGGTCCGCTGCTGGCCGAGGCCCATGGGGGGGAGGGGACGCCCTACCAACTGAGCTAAGGGCGCCCCCATGCATTATAATATCTTAAGGTTATCTTAGATGATAGATAGATAGATAGATAGATAGATAGATAGATAGATAGATAGATAGATAGATAGATAGATAGATAGATAGATAGATAGATAGATAGATAGATAGATAGATAGATAGATACTTTATTTATCCTGAGGGAAATTCAGGTATCCAGTAGCATAAAACAAGACATACATTAAACATACATTAGGCTAAAATTGAGATACATATCTAAATTAAAATATAAAAACTAACAGTACCTACAATAAACTTTAACCTAAATTAAGATATAAGATAAAATGAACAGTAGCTACAGTAACGGTGCAGACAGTAAACAGTGCAAATGAAAGTAAATCAGTGCAGATGTAAGTAAAGTAAGGTAAGAACAGTGCAAATGTGTGTGCAAAATACAGATATAAATAAAGTGTCCATTGTCTATTGTCGTTGTCCTCCCTGCCTTTACTGGGAACTGTTGTACAGTCTGATGGCCAGGCGGACGAAAGCGTTTTTGAATCTGTTTGTGGAGCTTGACTGGGACAGCATTCGGCCACTGAACACACTCCTCTGCCTGGTGAAGGTGTCGTGCAGAGGGTGGTGGGTGTTGTCCAGGATGGATAGCAGTTTGTCCAGGGTCCTTCTCTCTGCCACTGTCACCAGAGAGTCCAGCTCTGTGCCCACTACTGAGCCAGCTCTCCTCACCAGTCTGTCCAGTCGACCGGCGTCTCTCCTCCTGCTGCTTCCTCCCCAGCAAACCACAGCATAAAAGAGCACGCTGGCCACCGCAGACTGGTAAAACATCTGCAGTAGTTTTTGGCAGATGTTGAAGGACCCCAGCCTTCTCAGGAAGTACAGACGGCTCTGCCCTTTCCTGTGTAAAGCGTCCATATTTGCTGTCCAGTCCAGCTTGTCGTCCAGCTGCAGCCCCAGATACTTGTAGGTCCTGACCACCTCCACATCGACCCCCTCGATGGACACGGGTTGGAGACGTGGTTTCTTCCTTCTGAAGTCCACCACCATCTCCTTGGTCTTGGAGGTGTTCAGCTGCAGATGGTTGGACCTGCACCACCTCACGAAGTCCTCGACCAGGCTCCTGTAATCCCCCTCCATTCCATCCTTGATACAGCCAACTATCGCAGTGTCGTCTGAGTACTTCTGCACGTGGCAGAGCCCAGAGTTACGCTGGAAGTCAGATGTGTACAAGGTGAAGAGGACGGGAGCGAGCACTGTCCCTTGTGGTGCTCCTGTGCTGCTGACCACAGTGTCTGATATGCAGCCCTTCAGTCTGACGTACTGTGGTCTCTCCGTGACGTAGTCCGTAATCCATGTAACCAGGAGTGGGTCCACTCTCATCTCTGTCAGCTTGTCTCTCAGCAGGAGCGGCTGGATGGTGTTGAAGGCACTGGAGAAGTTAACCAACGCGATCCTCACAGCACCGCTCTCCTCGTCCAGATGAGAGTGGGCCCTATGGAGCTGATAGAGGATGGCATCCTCCACGCCCACCTTCTCCTTGTATCCAAACTGCAGTGGATCTTGTGCGTGGTGGACCTGGGGTCTGAGGACATGGAGCAACAGCCGTTCAAATGTCTTCATAATGTGTGATGTCAGTGCTACTGGTCTGAAGTCACCCGGCTCCCTGGGGTGTTTTTTCTTAGGGACCGGGATGACATGAAGTCTTCCAGAGCACTGGGACCCTCCCCAGCTGCAGGCTCAGGTTGAAGACATGCTGGAGTGGCTCCCCCAGTTAAGCAGAACAGGCTTTAAGCATTCTTGGACACACTCTGTCTGGGCCTGCTGCTTTCCTTGGACGAAGCCTCCTCAGCTCTCTGCTCACCTGATCCTTGGTGACGGTGGTGGGGAGGGGGGTTGGACTGTCCATGGGGGTGTAGGGTGGGGGTGGTCTGCAGTCTGAGGTGGTGGAATTGGGGGAGGTGATGGACATGGTGGAGGTGTGAAGTGGGCCATCGCTGGTTGTGGAAGCTGCAGTATCAAACCTGTTAAAAAACAGGTTTAGCTGGTTTGCTCTTGGGGCATCCCCCTCTCCTGTGGTGCGGCCCTTCTTCTTGCAGCCTGTGATGGTTTTCATGCCATCCCAGACCTCCCTCAGGTTGTTTAGCTGCAGCTTCTGTTCTACCTTCCTTCTGTAGTCCTCCTTCGCCCCTCTCTCAGGTGGACCTTGAGTTCCCTCTACACGCTTCAGCTCGTCTCTGTCACCATCCTTGAATGCCCTCTTCTTCCTGTTCAGGATGTCCTTGGCCTTACTGGTGATCCAGGGCTTGTTGTTGGGGAAGCAGCGCACAGTTTTGATAGGGACCACAACGTCCATACAGAAGTTCAGGTAGTCAGTAGTGCAGTGTGTGACCCCCTCTATGTCCTCACCATGTGCTTCCTGCAGGACACTCCAGTCAGTACATTCAAAGCAGTCCCTCAGAGCCTCTGCTGCCTCAGGAGACCATTTCCTGAAGGAGCGTTTGGTCGTAGACTGTCTCTGGATCTGTGGTTTGTACTGTGGCGAGAGCAGGACCAGGTTATGGTCAGACTTTCCCAGTGGGGGCAGAGGAGTGGCAGTGTAAGCTTCCTTCACGTTGGCGTACAGGAGGTCTAATGTCCTGTTCTTCCTGGTGGGGCAGCTTACAAACTGGTGAAAGTCTGGTAGTGTAGAGTCTAGTGTAACGTGGTTGAAATCCCCGGAGACAGCGATGACTGCGTCTGGGTGTTGTGTTTGCAGTCTCGCGATGGTTGAGTGTATGACGTCACACGCGGTCTCTACGTGCGCACGCGGAGGGACGTAAACAACAACAGCAATGGCGTGGGAGAACTCTCTAGACATGTAGTACGGTCTGAGACCCACCGCCAGCAACTCGATGTCTTTGTCACACACAATCTCCTTCACCGTAACATGCCCCTGGTTGCACCATCTGTTGTTTATAAACAGCGCGAGTCCCCCTCCTTTGCTTTTGCCGCTGTGCCCACAGTCCCGATCAGCTCTCACTGTAGTGAATCCAGGTAGATCCACATTAGCGTCCGGGGTGTTCTGGGTTAGCCAGGTTTCAGAGAGGCAAAGTAAGCTGCACTCCCTGAACGTCTTGTCCGTCCTCACAAGGGCAGCCAGCTCGTCCGTTTTGCTGGTCAAACAGTTCACATTCCCCATTACTATCGACGGAACCGAGGGCTTGTACTTCCACCGCTTAGCCGTTAGCCTAGCCTTCACCTTCGCTCCGGCTCTGCGGCCGCGGCGCCTCCTCTTCAGCTCCTCAGGTATGGGGTGGAAAATGCCGGCACGTCCCATTGTTTGGAGTGAAAGCAGCTTCTCCCTTGAATAAACAAGGTTTCCACCGCTATGCTGTCCGTGAAAAGTCAGTGTATCCATAGGACATATATAGTTTTACACAGGTAGTGTTACTTAAAGAGTTAAAAGTTTACAAAAACACACCTAAATTACTAAAAACAACACGACAGGCACGGAGCTACTGGATAAGCGTCCTGCTCGCGTCGCGCCGCTTGTCTCAATGTTTAAAGTCTAAACTTGAATCTTGACATATTTTCTTTAGTTTTACTTTCTCTTGAATGCAATTCCTAATGTCTAATATTGATGTATTTTTTTGACGGAGTAAAGTACTTTATAAAACTGGTTAAATGGTTATAAGTTATCATGGATAATTATAAACGGGGATTATGTGTTTTATAAAGCCTAATAAATGCATTTTAATGTCCTCTGAATGTGCTAATAATGCATTGTAGGCATAACCTTGATAGAAAGTGTAACTAAAAAGGTTTTTTGGGTGAAATCCATGAATTCAAATTTCCCAGACACACACACACAAACATGCACACACACACGCACACACACACACACACACGCACGCACGCACACACACACACACACACACACACACACACACACACTCAAACTCAGCAGCGAGCCACATATTGCCAGGGTGCTGCTGTCAAAACTCCCACTGTTTCCCAAATAGTTTCCAAAAAGAATCCGTCCATAAAGAAAAGCTGAAAAAGCCGATTATCATTCTCATGGCACGTTGGAATAGTTTCAACTTCTGATACTGGCAATCTCACACACACACACACACACACATACACATACACACACACACACATAGACGCACAGGCACACACAGAAAGACACGCGCACGCGCACACACACACACACACACGAACGCAAGCAGACACATGCACACACACACACACTCACTAACTCTCACAAACACGCACGCATGCATGCAGACACACACACACACACACAATCACACATGCACACACAGCCACACACACACAAACTCTGCAGGGAGCCACATACTCGCAGCCCTCAAAACGCTCGTCAGCACAAAACTATTCACCAAAACAACAATAGCAGAA
>OX442356.1:33140973-33143473 GCA_949357725.1 Hyperoplus immaculatus | reverse complement strand
AGTAGTCAAGTCTACTAAAGATAAATGCATAGACAAGTTGTTTTCTAAATCTTGCTAAGACATAAGCCCTTTGATTATTGATAAGTTTTAAGCATATCATTGTTAATTTCTATACCAAAAGCAGGAGCCAAGGTAAAGCTATTGAATTTGAACAGGGAAAAATACATATTATAAATAATAATTTTCTTTAATTTTTATTGTTTTAATATGCAATGGCATTTACGTAAAACAATCTACAGCCGTGGAAAAAAATGAAGAGACCACTCCAAATGTTCAGTGTCTCTCGTTTTACTATTTATAGGTTTATATGTTTGAGTAGAATGAACATTTTAGGTTTTGTATTCAAAACTACTGGCAACATTTCTACCAAATTCACAATACATGTGTTGTCATTTAGAGCATTTCCATGAAGTAATGTAGAGATGAAGATTTAAGAAAAATCCAGACTGGTCTCTTAGTTTCTTTCCAGAGCTGTAAATAAAGGTGCTACCGCTGCATTTTTGTAACAAGTATAATAGATAATGCAATCATTTCTTACAAAATGTCTGAGTTTATCACTCCATTAAGGGACAATTTAGTACATTTTGATCTATTATTACATGTCGCATTGTTACAACCATCGATCCACCTACAAACTTTAGACAATTCAGTTTCCATCGACTCAAACATAAATTCACAACCCACACACACACACACACACACACACACATGCACACACACACACACGCACACACTCACACTCCCGTGCACACACACACAACTGTATATTTCCTCTCTACAGTAGTGGCCATAAGTGATAAATGGCCTTGAAGAAAGAAGTCCTTTTTTATTCTGTTAGCACCACAGAGCCACGGAGGATATAAAAGTTGCTGACACTCACACACACACACACACACACACTCACACACACACACACTCACACACTCACACACACACACACACACACACACACACACACACACACACACACACACACAAATACACAAACAGACAGACACAACAACAACTTTGGATGGCTGTACTTGCGTTGCCAAGCACAACAGCAAAAATGACCAATATTATGTTGTTGATGTTGTTGTCATCCTAGTGTGTGTGTGTGTGTGGTCCCCCTCATATTTCTCCTACAAACAAGCCATCAACTAAAGGCTTGGTTGTCTTGTGCAGTAAGAAATGTGTACATATAAAGGGTTTGTGTGTGTGTGTGTGTGTGTGTGTGGTTGTGAAGACAGTAGATGGCAAGCACAGCAGTTTATAACACTAAGAAACAATGTTCTGAGATTCTGCAACTTTTAGAGAAGTCGTGACAGTGTGCAATTATTTTATCTTTCTCCACACAGATAGGGATGAGACAGCAGAAATAGGAAGGCAGTGTCCATGTTATGAGGTAATAAAGAAAGGATTGTGTGTATGTACTGTAAGGGATTGGCCAACTTGAGCAATGTGGGAGAGATGTTGCAAGCAATATGAATTCCCTATTAAATAGCGTGAGAAATGATCAAATTAAGACTTTGATTTTGTGTTGAGCTATAAGAAACTAATAACACACTAGCCTACATACTTCCGCTCAGTTTTCATTTCCCTTCAGTAGTCAGTCTGGCTCCGCGGTATATTAGTTGGTTTTCTCCGGGCAGATTTTTACCGGCCCAATCAGCGAACAGAGGGAGTGGCTGAGAACAATGACGTTGAGGTCGTGCGCCAGTTTCAGTTGTAGTCAGAAGCCGGCGCATGACATCACGTCACGACCAAATGTTGTGCCATTGGTTGGCAGATCCAGAGTGGCACTGGGCAGATCCAATAGTTTTAAACTTCAACAGACACCCGCCTTCAAGTGAGTGTACGTTTGTCAATTGAGCGATTCCAGACCTTCTGTACAAATGAAATGAAGTACGATGGTCTGGTAGGACCAGGCTAAATGAAGTACGATGGTCTGGTAGGACCAGGCTATATGAAGTACGATGGTCTGGTATACGACCAGGCTAAATGAAGTACGATGGTCTGGTATACGACCAGGCTAAATGAAGTACGATGGTCTGGTATACGACCAGGCTAAATGAAGTACGATGGTCTGGTATACGACCAGGCTAAATGAAGTACGATGGTCTGGTATACGACCAGGCTAAATGAAGTACGATGGTCTGGTAGGACCAGGCTAAATGAAGTACGATGGTCTGGTATAGGACCAGGCTAAATGAAGTACGATGGTCTGGTAGGACCAGGCTAAATGAAGTACGATGGTCTGGTAGGACCAGGCTAAATGAAGTACGATGGTCTGGTATACGACCAGGCTAGCCCCAAACGCTATTGCAAGCACATTACCACTCAGCATTTTTTTTTATCTAGCTCACAACAACAATCCATCCGTCTCAATTCTAAACATTGTCTATGATCGACCAACTTCACACATTGCCAGATGACAGACACACACACACACACACACACACACAGATGTTGCCATCAATATTTCCTTCCTTCTAGAATAACATGAGGACAATGTTTTATG
>OX442356.1:33125973-33130973 GCA_949357725.1 Hyperoplus immaculatus | reverse complement strand
ACTTGGCATGAGAATGTATTTAATTGCAACAGAAGACCATTCACACACATTCATTATGAGCGGGAGGAGCTTCTTCTGTAATATAGCCGAGTGAGTAGAATTTGTTTTTGTTTTAAATATCACAAATATCAAAACACTTATAATTTGAAATGGCAATACAATAAAGTTAATTAAAGTTACTTAAACGTGCTACGAGGAACTTTTAAATATGTTCTGAAACAGTCTAATTTTTCCTCTGATGATCATAAATTACATGTAACAAAAAACGAGACCATCAGTGCAAAGAATGCTATTTTTTATATAGTTTTCCTTAATGCCTTTGTCATGGGTATACGCTCACCCAGGAACAACAGCTGGCGTAGTAAAAACACTACCGCTTTTGTCCAAAGGGGGGCGCTAGAATCAACACAAACTGAAAGTTCCTCGGAGCACCTTTAAAGATCAGACCCAGAATAAAGCAAGTATAGCGATTAAAATAAGAGCAGTTGGAAGTGAAATAGGACGACATTTTGAGTTATTCACATTGTTTTCTAGACCTGTATAATATCTGTCCTCTCCATTTTCGAATTACCATAAACCTTTACCAGATTCAAAGCTTGTCCTCCTTTAAAGCTGCAGTGTGTAGAATTTTGGGTTTTATTTCCTAGCAGATTTTGTAGAAAGTAATTATAATATCCATAAGTACATTTAATTTAGTGCATAATAGCTGACATTTTTTTTTTTAATTATTATTTTTTCCCTTAGAAAGGGTCTCATATATGTCCATATTTCTGCATATTTTGGACCAAGGCCTAGTGCCGCCATCTTGAAAGTGTCATAGTTGGAATGTCATCAGGTGCATTGTTTAAAATGTTGAATTGTTCTTGTCCTTGAAGGCCACTGTAGCTTCTGTTATTATTCTAAAGGAGTGGGGTTACCCAGGGAGTGTTGCATTCTAGAACTTTGTAGAGCTTTCTTGATGACGTCATATTGCACACTGCACCTTTAAGAGTGGTCACTTTTATATTATCAAGATGTCTGACTTCACCTCAGCTTGAGCTTGTGTTTGAGTTTATATGTAAATGTTCAGACATCTAACAGTATAATCCAGGCGTCTATCAAATAGCTGACATCCAGTCATTTACATAACTTTAGATTTGGACATTTTCAAAGAGCTATTCAGATATCCTGCTGCCTTCATTTCTGCTATACCACCAAGTGTAGTGTGTGTGTGTGTGTGTGTGTGTGTGCGTGTGCGTGTGTGTGTGTGGGTGTGTGCGTGGGTGTGTGCGTGAATGTGTCCGTTGAAATGCATATTTATCATACCATACGGCCACTCAAACATTTCAATACATCAATACTTTCAGAGCTAACTTTTTATAAAAGTACATTCTCATACAAAAGAGAAATCTCCTCTCGTTAAATGATTGCACACCATTTTACATTTGGAGATCAAATATAAAGAGTGAAATTTAAATATCAAAGAGTGTGGACTTCTTTACATAAGGTTCAGATAGTGTCTGGAAAGTCGAATGTCTACATACACTTTCATTGGGATTTTCTTATGGAGAAGTTAGCTGTTAGTTCAATAAAAGGGTCAGGGCATAGTTATAAAACTATGTAGGGCTTACATGGATGGATGGATGGATGGATGGAGAGAGAGAGAGAGAGAGAGAGAGAGAGAGAGAGAGAGAGATAGATAGGTAGATAGATAGATAGATAGATAGATAGATAGATAGATAGATAGATAGATAGATAGATAGATAGATAGATAGATAGATAGATAGATAGATAGATAGATAGATAGATAGATAGATAGATAGATAGAAAGTGTATTCATCCTCTTGGGGAAATTCAGGTAAGTACAAATAACAATAACATTGACTGGTCGATCGCGTGGCATTCAAAAAAAAAAAAAAAAGAAGAAAAAAAAAATATTATTTTTATTTATTTATTTTTTTACTATGAAAGAGCGAACGAGCCGTGCGAGCATGCGCCGACGTTCGGTGGAGGGAGAGAGGACACCACTTTCTATTTTGACATACAGTACATATCAGTTTGTTAGCCAGTGAGCTAAACAAAGCTAATCCAAGTCAAGGAAGTGGAGAGCCTTCTGCACTGTGACAATTTATTTAAGAAGTATTTTATTTATTGGAGACTTTGGTTGTATGCAGCAGTTTTTTCTTTTCTACACTGGAAAATACCTTTAGGCTGCAATTCTGCACATCTTTCCTCTTAACTGAGAACCGTACCGTACAGAACAGAACCGTGACTTAAAAACCGAGGTACGTACCGAACCGTGACATTTGACCCCTAATAGTAGGTGGTAGCTCACTTTGACTTGGTCATTTTCAAAGTAGCTCACAAGCTGAAAAACAGTGGGCACCCCTGTAGTAGGCAATCTAAAACATAATTAAAATTGCATATAAAAGGGTTAGCAAGAAATAGCCGGAGGTACAGGTAAATAAATAAAACTTATTATTGTGTGTGCGTGTGTGTGTGTGTGTGTGTGTGTGTGTGTGCGTGTGTGTGTGCGTGTGTGTGTGTGTGTGCGTGCCTGCGTGCGTGCGTGCGTGCGTGCGTGTGCGTGTGTGTGTGTGTGTGTATAAAGTTGTATCAAGGCTTTCTCCCAAGGTAAAATGGTGGGCAACTTGATTTAAGTTCCAGACTGTTAAAGTCAGGGGCAGGAATTAACTGTAGAAGGTCAAATCGATCTGTGTCCATCTAACCTTTAGTTTAATACTTGGAGAGCAGTTGATTGATGAAACACTGTTTTCTAGGAGAGGCGGAG
The DNA here is from genome assembly GCA_949357725.1 of Hyperoplus immaculatus. Taxonomy (NCBI): domain Eukaryota; kingdom Metazoa; phylum Chordata; class Actinopteri; order Uranoscopiformes; family Ammodytidae; genus Hyperoplus; species Hyperoplus immaculatus. The sequence continues at coordinate 33,128,203 of OX442356.1, read as the reverse complement.
ATCACACACAGGAGAGAATAGAAATGTTTGCATCAGTCTTCAGCTGCAATGTAATGTACTACAATATTAACTTAGTGAGTGAGTGAGTGAGTGAGTGAGTTCCCACGTTACCATTCACACACACACATTCATACACCAATAGCAGGCTAACTATGGACATTCACACGATTCATTCCCTCCTGTGTTACATAGTCTTTATATGTTTACATTCCAAATATCTAAAGTACAAATAAACAGAGGTGGAAAGAGTACAACAATATTCTACTCAAGTAAAAGTATGATTACTTGGATGAAATTTTACTTAAGTAAAAGTAAAAGTACTGGTCTAAAAATCTACTGAAGTAAAAGTGAAAAAGTAGCTGATTTAAAATGTACTTAAAGTACAAGTTACTAGTTACTTTTTAACAGCGGGAGGGGGCGGGGGTCTCTCTTCTGTGTAGGGCATTATATATATATAGACAAGGGGATATACATCTCAAACTAGCTTTGTTTAATTAATACACTTACAAATGAAAGTGCACAAATTAAATAAATCATGTCACCACACATGTATGGATGTATACTGTGTCATTATACTTTAGATAAGCAAATATGGCGCAAATAGTCTGTTAATGGGGGAATGGGAACGTAACCGGTCAACAGATCTAAACAGACTGCAGCTGCAGTTCTAATAATGTAATTGTGTACAATTGATCTAAACCATGGACATTGCAAGGTTAGGCTGCTCCATTTTGACAAAAATCATAATCATGATTATTTTGATTGACATTGTGTAATCACGATTATTAGACAATTTTGGGGCGACTGTGGCTCAGTTGGTAGAGCGGGTCGGCTGATGATCAAAGGGTTGGAGGTTCGATCCCCGCCCTGCCACCTGTGTCATAGTTGTTGTGTCCTTGGGCAAGCCACTTCACCCACCTTGCCTCGTGTGAATGTCGATAGTTAGCCTGCTATCGGTGTATGAATGAGTGTGTGAATGGTAACGTGTAAATGGGAACAGGTCTCCCTTGCAAAAGAGTCTTCGGACTCAATGGGATTTACCTGTAGAAATAAAGGTTAAAAAAAAAATTATTCATTGATTTAAGAACTGCAACATGCACTTATTTAACATTTGAAACCGTGACTTTTGACTTTAAACATATCCTAATTGAACTGAAAACAAGGAAAATGCAAATAGCCTAAGTAAAACATATTTTTTATAATTAAACAAAATAAGTGTCAAAATCAAAATAAAACGTTGCAAATGTTGTCGATAGGGCACGTCTTTTGCTAGCAGGAATGTGAGGGCATATTTTATTTATATCTCATGGAGCTGGCTGGATAAGCAAGTTGCATTGTAGGCTACAGTGTTCTTAATTGATGACTGTTGTGGTGGCAAGAGTCAAGGAGCTTTAAACTTCCTGTGTTTTTTATTCCTTTATTGCTTGGTCATAGACCACTAGGATTCAACTTAAAGTGAGTAAACTAATTGGTCGTGATGTTTTGAGGTGCAGCTGGGTCGCATATGACTTTTTTTCTCTCTCTCTCACGGTCGCGCATGTCATCTGACTCGCGTGTCCGCGCATAACATATCTTGCACATTGTTTTAGGCTATTACTTTTACCTTTCTTCTCGAGCAAAGGCTGACTTTCTGCCGTCTTCTGGAAGTTTTTCAAAGCTCCCGGCAACACGCACAGTCTCCATCCTACTCTGCACTGTTAAACTGAAAGCTAGGTGAGGGAGGGGCCGATCGCACGGCTGGATGAAAGGTTTGCTGCATTTAAAAGCCTTCACGTCTTCACATGCGGTACAATGACAGTTTAACTAGGATTATTTAGTTTTAATGATAGAGGGAAGCAATGTTTGTTGTTATCATTTAGTCGCAATGATCCTGTCGATCATTCTCTGTGTTAGTTTCCGGTATTGTGCCGTAAAAATAAAAGCACCCCGCGATATTTCTTTTATTTTCTCTCCTTTCTCTATCTATTTTTTTTACTCAGTAACGCAGGTGATATAAAATGTAGCGAAGTACAATACTTCACAATAAACATACTCAAAGTAAAAGTAAAAGTATAGGTTTTAAAAATCACTTACAAAATTACGAGTACACGAAAAAACTACTCAATTACAGGAACGCGAGTAAATGTAATTCGCTACTTTACACCCCTGCAAATAAACAAGTTGATGTTGAAACATCGGCAATTGTGTTATGCTAATTAGTGTAAATAGTTAAAAGTGATATACTACAGAA
>OX442356.1:33110973-33113473 GCA_949357725.1 Hyperoplus immaculatus | reverse complement strand
TGGTACTAACACAAAGTTTGCTTTGCTTCACCATCATCAGATAACCATTATCTGAAATAGTAATTATTTACATCAACAACACAAACACATTACCTCATCGTGATCCATACTAACTGCCGTCTATCGTTCATTCGCCTTCTGTGAGGAGTCGGACACGTAATCTTTCAGCTCCGTGAGAGAGAGTAGTTTAGCCTGGCTCCGCCCGCCCGCCTACTTCCGGCCAAATTTTATTTTCCCTTCAGTAGGTCTGGTAGCACCAGGCTAAGAGTAGTTAGCAATCAGCATTGCAATCAGGTGCGTGTGGCAGTGACTGGCATTAGCCTAGTTCATGCAGTGTCAAAACCACTCTCACGGAGCCGAAAAGAGTCCTCAGACTTTCAACACACGGACATGCACTATATTGCTCCCTTCTCAGTTCACACTCACGCGCCTGGCACGCGCTAGTAAACAGCTTTGCGACAGCGGGCGTCGTAAAAATACTACCGCTTTTGTCCAAAGGGGACGCCAACGTGCCATGTTACTCGTTGTGGCTTTAAGTGTCAAATTACCAATAACAAGCACAGAGACACACACACACACACACACACACACACACACTCACTTTTGTGATAAAAGCATATAATATGGTACACTTATAGCCATGAGTATTTAAAAAAAAATATTTGAGTCAACATGAATTTTTCAATAATGCGCCCGTGGCTTATTAATGTAGTTTATGCAAATCAATTAAATTACAGTATGTCGTTGTCTAAATCAATTCCAGCTCAGTCATTACTAGTTTTGGGTGCACATTGTGGCATTTAGTATTTTTTTTCTTTTTTATATGAATAAATTATTTCACATGTGAAAGTAAATACAGAACAGAAGATATTTTAATTAATAATTGCTAATCCTTTGAAATGTTTCACCCAGTTTTAGTAGATTTTTTTTCATCCGATATGTCTGAGTTGGATTTTTTGCGTTTGCAGCAGTAGCAGAAATGCAAATGGTTTTTAATCAAATCCATATGGAATCCAAAATGTGCATTATTTATCCTAGAAATGCATTAATAAATCAAGCCCTTCTACGTCACTGAAAGCATGGATCCTGTGTGTGTGTGTGTGTGTGTGTGTGTGTGTGTGTGTGTGTGTGTGTGTGTGTGCGTGCGTGCGTGCGTGTGTGTGTGTGTGTGTGCGTGCGTGTGTGTGTGTGTGTGTGTGCGTGTGTTTGTGTGTGTGTGTGTGTGTGTGTGTGTGTGTGTGTGTGTGTGTGTGTGCGTGCGTGCGTGTGTGTGTGTGTGTGTGCGTGTGTGTGTGTGTGTGCGTGTGTTTGTGTGTGTGTGATATTTCAAACTCGGCATCCAGTGGAGAATAAAAGTGGCATCCAGCTGTGATCAGATGTGTGTGTACATTATCTATGTATGACATACACCCATTGACCTCTGTCTGTGTGTGTGTGTGTGTGTGTGTGTGTGTGTGTGTGTGTGTGTGTGTGTGTGTGGCTGCTATAAAATATGTGTGTGCGCTTTTTCAGCATATGCCAGCTTATTGGAAGTTCAAAAACAGAAGGTTGCAGTATTCATTTTCATTTTGAATCTTACATTAGACCTCTTGTTAAAAGGTTGATATCAATAAAAATGCATATACTGCATATCGCACATATTGTGAATATTGTTCATCACATTGCACATATTTTCAACTTAACCCATTGATGACTATGGCAATCTAGGATGCATGTCCTTAATGCCTGAGGGTTTTCTGAAAAAATAGTATGAATTGTCAAGTCTACCAAAACCTTAATATCTAAGCCTGTGTAGCACATAGAAACATGAAATAAAATACATTTAAAAGTTAAGGTTCACAGGTTTTATTTAAACATGCTCCCTTAGCGCTTACAAACCAACAAATATTTCTAAAAATCGTCAAAATTAGATGAATTAGAAAATTATTAAATATTGTTAATAAATAGATGCAATGTGTTGTGTGATTTTCGTCAGTAGTCTATAGTAGACCTTGATTCTGCGCACCAAACGCCACTAACTGTTCTGTCGCCGACATAACCGGCGTATTTTTTTTATTATTTTGTTTTATTTTTTTATTTTTTATTTTTTTGATTGACGTGATTTTCGGCAAACCACACAACTTTTGGGTGGTCACATGGTCTTAAAAAAATCAACAAAACCCACCTCATGTGTATTTGAACCAATGACAGTGCATTCTATGCTGGGAATGCCATGAAAATTAGATAAAGTAATAATGCTGCGCGATGCAGCATCAGGCAGGAGAGCCAATGTGGCATCGCGCAGCAGCCGTCATCAATGGGTTAACTTAACTACTTTTTACTTTCTATTCTATTTTATACAAACTGTTTTATATTCCTTCCACTATAATTTATCTAATGTAAATATTTTAGATGTTTATCTTATTCTACTTGCACCGTGGGTCAGAGATAAACACCTTTTATTTTTTATTTTTTTAAGATATTTTTTTGGCATTTTTATGCTTTATTGATAGTGTAGAGA
>OX442356.1:33072619-33080119 GCA_949357725.1 Hyperoplus immaculatus | reverse complement strand
GAGAGAGAGAGGGGGAGAGAGAGAGGGAGGGAGAGAGAGAGGGGGAGAGAGTGAGGGAGATAAAACGGTGCGAATAAATCAAAGTATTGTGCCAAGGAGCTGACAGCGAGCTCTTGTCCACAGAATAGTCAAAAGCATCACGAAGGAAAGTGCAAAGTGTGCAGCTGTAGAATGTGTGTGTGTGTGTGTCTGTGTGTGTGTGTGTGTGTGTGTGTGTGTGTGTGTGTGTGTGTGTGTCGTGTGTGTGTGTGTGTGTGTGTGTGTGTGTGTGTGTGTGTGTGTGTGTGTGTGTGTGTGTGTGTGTGTGTGTGTGTGTGTGCGTGTGTTTCATTGTGAGATTAAAGGGTCAATTCTCTGCAACATCAGGGAATTTTGTTGAACATTGTGACTGCAGTCTGTATGTGTGGTATGCAAACGGTCCCACACATTGTGCCACACATTCTTTCATGAACACACACACACACACACACACGCACACACACACACACACGCACGCACACACACTCGCACACACACACACACACACACACACACACACACACACACTGCTGTCAGGTGACTTAACTTCCTGTTGTCAGCTTTACGTATCTACTTTTTATTTCTTGAATGTAACTGACATTAATTCATATATAGCTTTAAAGCTGCAGTGTGTAGAATTTTGGGTTTTATTTCATAGCAGATTTTGTAGAAAATAATTATAATATCCATAAGTAGGGAAGAACGGGGTAATCCGAGCCACTTTTTACATTTGCTCCCCAAGGGAGCTAAAATGATTTATCACTCAAATTTACACATTTCCCATTAATTCAGGATGTTTCCTAGAAATGGGCATTAGCAGAATTTTTTCAAGACAAAGGGCAGTGAAAATATGATTGTTTTAAAAAAAAGTTGTCATGTGGCTCACTTTACCCCAGCTGTGGGGTAAACTGATCCACTTACTTTTTCCACTCTGAAACTACCATAACAACACATATTGTAACAGTAAGAATCCTGAAAGCTAGCCACACCATTCCAGAACTAATGTCGGACTAGTAAAAGAATGATGGGGTTTGGTCAATTAAGCAATGCAAATTTTCTAAACACTTGAAAGTAACTCTGAACAAAATCAAATACAACATATTATAATTCAAAAGGTTTTAATAAGATTCAAATGAAAGATAGAACCAGTTAGATTAGAACACAGTCTGGGGGTCAGAACACAGGACCCTTAGAGCCAGCTAGTGTCTGGGGGTCAAAGCATAGGAAAATCAGAACCAGCGAGAACAGCCTTGGACTCAGAACACAGGAGAAGACCCAACTGGATTATAACATCAGTCTGTCATACTCTACAACTAGGCCCACTCTACATTCCAGCCCTGAAGGTTACAGGGAAAGATGAGAAGGTGCTCTTTCCGTGTGGTTGACCCAGGTCGTCTTCCTGGTGTATTTCCTTGGCATGATGGCTTTTCTACAATGTGTATGACATTAAAATAAGACATATGTCATGTAATATTACATTAAAATATGTTTAAGACTAAACTTAACTTGTGCCTCATGGTGGGGTAAAGTGAGACAGTGTCTCACTTTCCCCCACAGCATTTGTCTCACTTTCCCCCACCACCACAATTTGAGAAAAAACTACCTCTCATAGCATTTCAGGCTAATCTTCAGTTATCATCAGCACATGGTTTCATATGTTGGTAGTTCATCAACAAGTATGATAGAAGTTTTTCTACGTGAATACATTTGCTTTGGCACAACAGTTGATTAAGTTGACAGCAAGAAAATTTACTTTTACATGCAAAATACCTATTCTGGTGAAAAAAACATGCTTACCACAGCACCATGAGGTCCTCTCTTTCAGGGCCATGGGGAAATGAGAGGGGCTTGAAAACATATATCTCACATGACCACAAATGTTTTCCCTTGCCTAGATACAGGGGGTGGCTCACATTACCCGATGCCTCAGATTCCCCCCTTCTCCCCTACGTTTAATTTAGTGCATAATAGCTGAATTTTTTTTTAGAATTATTATTTTTTCCCTCAGAAAGGGTCTCATATATGTCCATATTTCTGCATATTTTGGACCAAGGCCTAGTGCCGCCATCTTGAAAGTGTCATAGTTGGAATGTCATCAGGTGCATTGTTTAAAATTTAGAATTGTTCTTGTCCTTGAAGGCCACTGTAGCTTCTGTTATTATTCGAAAAAAAAAAAAAAAAAAAAAAAAAAAGAAAGGGGTGGGGTTACCTAGCCTGGTCCAACCAGACCATCGTACTTCATTTAATTTGTACAGAAGGTCTGGAAGTGCTGTAATTGGCAAACGTTCACTCACTTGGAGGCGGGTGTCTGTCGAAGTTTAAAACTATTGGATCTGCCCAGTGCCACTCTGGATTAGCCAACCAATCGCATCACGTTTGGTCATCACGTGTGTCATGAGCCGGCTTTTGATGGTGCGTTCGAGTTGGACAGGGAACTCGGAAATTTCCGACTTCACTACATATTGTCTATGGATCTACCGGTACCTGGCAACGGTAACTTGTTAGAGCCTAACGTTTAGTTATTTGGACGAGAAAGGTTTTAGGCGTCCATACTTTCGCGAGCAGATGCACTGGAACACAGACAGGTCGGAACTCGGAACTACCAAGTCGGAAATCTCCTTCTTCCGAGCATAAAGGAACGCAGCATTCAACTGAAACTGGAGCGTTCTCAGCCACTCGCTCTGTTCGCTGGGGTTAGATTGTAGATTCTCCGGAGAATCTGGGAAATGCGCTGTACACCCAGACTGACTACTGAAGGGAAAATGAAATTTGGCCGGAAGTAGGCGGGCGGGCGGAGCCAGGCTAGAGGTTACCCAGGGAGCGTTGCATTCTAGAACTTTCTAGAACTTACTTGATGATGTCATATTACACACTGCCCCTTTAAGTTAAAAGTTAAAATTGCAGAAGCCTGCGGACCTCAACTACCTCAAACGTCTATTTTACATCAAATTTGATTGGACACTTCTTGGCATTTCTTATCTTTCCTTTTAGTCAATGTGCAAAAAGTTATAAACTAATTATGTACTTTCAAATTCACTCTAAATGGCTTGACCTTCCCTCGGTTCTAAGTCATTAAGCAGACTATCTCTCTCTCTATCTCTATCAATCAACGAGGGAGAGAGAAGCGCCCGCAATTTGGAGTGGGAGAGAGAGAGAGGGAGGGATAGAGAGAGAGAAAGAGAGGGAGAGAGGGAGGGATAGAGATAGAGAGACAAGGGGAGAGAGAGGGAGGGAGAGGGGAGAGAGAGACAGGAGGAGAGAGACAGGGAGAGGGAGAGAGAGAGTGGGAGGGAGAGAGAGAGAGGGGAGAAGCGCCGGCAATTTGGCCCGGGGCTCCTCATTTATTGATCGGGACATAAATCTACTTAATTGGCCTTGATTAAATGATTAAAGACACATAGCCAAATATTGAGGCTCGTTGGTAATTTAGCGAAACTCAAGTTGTGACACGGGTCATAACACATGATTACTGTTCCATGTGTTGTGAAGCGTTTTAAATTCCAGTTAAAGAAATGGCTCATTGATAACCAGAGCTGTCTACATTACCATTAACCTGTTCATGTCATTGTCTGCTTTTGTCTGATTGTTGCTCTGCTGTGTTTTTATTGTATATTTTAGCTTAATAGTACTTTTTACTTTACTTGATTTTTAATAGTACTCTTTACTATAGGTGTGTTGTGTTATGTAAATGTGTAACTTTATTTTCTCTAAAGGCCAGGACACACCAGCCCGATAATCGCCGTCGTCAAAAAAAATGGAGTCGGCCGTTTCAGGAAGCTCCAGCTTCCCGTCGCTGCTAAAGAACACACCGAGACGACTGTTTATTTTCCGTACGCTCGCGGGACGTAATGTCTCCACAACAGCAGGCGGCGCTAATCTGTATTGTGGCCCGAAAAAATACGAAAGCCGGAAATGATTGGACATCTCTCTAGAGCATAAACATAGATAGAAATACGTATTTATATTTATGGACCATAAGAGCACAATTTTTAGCAGAGAGTGTCGAGCATGGTGTCGAGCAGTCAACAAGGGTTGATGCATGTGAGTACTCTCAAAACGAAACGAACAAACACATTAAAACGATGGCTAGCTGTTGTTAGCTGTTTGTGCTACCCGCCTCACTTCCGGGCTTCACTGATTCGCTAGCCCTCCACCAATCAAATTGCTCCAAATGAAAGACGGTCGGCCGCCGATTAGGCTCAAAACAAGCCCGACGACCTCTACGTCGGCCGACGTCACGGCACACACCAAACAGATTCGTCTTTTTTTTTGACGACGGCGATTATCGGGCTGGTGTGTCCTGGCCTTTAGGGTGACTTTTACCATCTGTCTAGGGACTGCAGATGAAAAATAGCCTTCTGGCTAATTCTGGCATATTGACATAAATGTGTGATAATATGCACTGTCCCTGAATAAAATAAAGAAACAAACAAACAAACAAACAAACAAACAAACAAACAAACAAACAAACAAACAAATAAATAAATAAATAAATAAATGAATAAAAAAATAAAAAAAATAAAATAAAATAAAATAAATTCAGTATCAACGTGATTTGTTCAGTCAGTGATAAATATTATTTGGCCCAGGACTAGAATATCTCAACAGCTATTGGACAGATTTCCATGAAAACTGGATAATACATTTTTGATGCAAGAATATACAGCTCTGGAAGAAAATTAAGAGACCACTCCAAATGTTCAGTGTCTCTCGTTTGAGTATTTATAGGCATATGATTGAGTAGAATGAACATTTCGGTTTTATAATATAAACTACTGACAACATTTCTACCAACCCCCCCCCCCCAAGCATTTTCAATAAGTTAGGTAGAGATCAAGATTGAAGAAAAATCCAGACTGGTCTCTTAATTTTTTCCAGAGCTGTATTTTATTTGAACAGAAGGTTTTTGAACATTAGGCCCGTTTTGGTATTCTGACCTCTTACAACCCTCCATGAAGGATGCTGTCTTTTAGATTGGGCAAAAAATCAGTAGCGCAATCAATCTTTCGCCCCATTCAAAAACACCTATAATGTTGATTGAGGGGTTTGTCTTATCTGTCCACAGTGTCTGGATGGTTGATTGATGTATTGTGATGTTCAGAATGTGAGATGAATTAGTTTTGATCAAGTGTTGTAAGTGGTGTCGGGATCTGGTCCATCAAAAGCTGTTTACCGCCATTTGTCTTAATTGTTGTATCAGGTTGGCATCTCAAAAACTGCTTCCAATCTCTGATCTCTCTCTTTCCTTCCAAATCAACACTTTTTCTTAAAGTATTTCAAATGAAATCAAATCTTATTGTTTTATTTGTATAGCCCAATATCACAAATAGACTTTTTTCTCAGTTGTCTTTACATTCCATACAATATGATACAATATGACACCCTGCCCTTACACCCTTAGCTCGGCTGAGAAAAAACTCCCAGTAAAAAACCCTTTACCGGGATAAAAAAAAAGATTTTTTTTAAGAAATCTCAGGGAGAGTTGACAGAGTACGGGATCCCTCTCCCAGGACGGACATACTGCAATAGATGTCATAAGTAGAGAAAATCACTAAGGATTTTGATCATTTGACATCCTGACAACTTTTTCAACAGATTTCTCATTTTGTAAATAACTTTTTATTTAGTAAAAGTATTCTTAAGTAAGTAAAGGAAGTAAAGTAAAGTGTATTTATATAGCGCCTCTCGCAGACCAGGGTCACAAAGCGCTTCACATTAAGAAACACAATAAAATACAATAAAACGACACATATACATTCTTGACACTTTTTGTAGTAAAACCAGTAAGTATCGCCATTAATTAAACACATTAATCAATGTGTTATTAAAAAGCACAACATGCTTCTCATACCCCTCTCCCATTTCGGTCTCAGATGTTGTTATCATACAGAAAGTCATATTTCAACACACAAACACACGCAAAAACACGCACGCACACACACACACACACACACACACACACACAAACACACAAACACATGCATGCACACACGCATACATGCAAACAAACACATGTAAACTGTGATATACTATCTACAATCTGCATGTCCAAAAGTGTCCACAATGTGCAGCCAGGCAACACATTTTTCCAATTCCTCCTATATCTAGTTTTGATCAAGTGTTGTAAGTGGTGTCGGGATCCGCTCCGTCAAAGCTGTTTACCGCCATTTGTCTAAATTGTTGTATCAGGTTGGCATCTCAAACACTGCTTCCACTATTCAAGTTTTCTGAGTTTTTACATCAAACCCTCCGTTCCAATACCCATACTATATACTATTTAGTATAGTAGAAAAAATATTTAGTATGTCACGATTCTTGTGGCCAGATTTAGGATGGTTAGAAATATCTACTACATCACGGCCAAGATTTTTTAAGTGTTGAAAACTGTTTCTTTTTAGGGCGATTCTGACCCATAATCCAGTGCGCACCTGAAGTGACGTCACATCAATGGAGCCTCCATATATAAACAAACAGGGATGCGACGGATATAAAAGCAAGACGCAAGATCAAGGCGCAATGTTATGATGAAATAAATGAGTACAAGTATGTCCCAATAGTATGCCTACTGCATCTTAACTAGATTATTTTTATTGTCAGATGTAGTATGTAGAATAGAAAAAAGAAAGAGTATGCGATGCGGAACGCAGGGAATGTTTCTACCAATAGTAATGTTACACCTTAACAAATGTATCTTTTATTTTTTCGTAAGTATCTCCATTTTCCGATTGGATAATCTTATCCTGTGGTTTTGTGTTTAGGGAGTTAGGGTTTGAAAATAAAAATATTCACACACTCACGGACAGATAGACACACACACTCAGATAAATATATAACTGTACTATCTACTATCTGCATGTCCAAAAGTGTCTTCAATGTGCAGACAGGCAATACATTTTTCCATTTCCTTCTAGATCTCTCACTCTCACTCACTGTCAAGTTCTCCCCTCTTTTGTGCAGTCTCCACTTGAAGGAGTTGGATATCTACGCAGAGTTGCTGGGCTTCACTCAATAAATACACTTTTCCTTTTCCTTTTTATCTTCTTTTATTTTCTGATTTCAAGGTTTCAGGTAAGTAGGTTGTTTCTTAGCAGGTAGTTAGTTAGTTAGGTGAAAAACCTTTAGAAACAATAAACAAGAAAAAGGTTGTTTTTACAATGTTCTGGAAAATATCCATTCTTAACAATTCTTGCCTTTTCCTCTTAAATTAAACAAAGTGCAACATAAATTATCCCACTGTTATCAATATCAATGTATCCAGGGATTTTCTTAAGTCAATATTACAGACTTTAAACATTTTATATTTTTACTTATATTTAAATAATGTCACCATAATGATATAATTTCATCATAATCATTTTAACTTATCTATCTATAATTTATAAACTCAGTAAACAATCATGTTCTTCTTAAACAATCATGACATCATTAAACTATGAATGAGAATCAAACATGACACAGACTGGCATTTATAGGGTTAACCAC
>OX442356.1:33069806-33072419 GCA_949357725.1 Hyperoplus immaculatus | reverse complement strand
TTAAAAACGTTACGCTACAATTAAATATAGAGCACAGGCCCGGAAAAAATTAAGAGACCGGTCTGGATTTTTTTTCAATCTTCATCTCTACTTTAGCTTAAATGCTCTAAATGACACAATTTGTATTGTGAATTTGGTAGAAATGTTGTCAGTAGTTTATTGTGTAGAGACACTGGTATATACATTTTTTTTTTTGCGTTTTGGTCCATAACTCCCAAACCGAACATCCCACATTTGAAAACTTTATATCCCCAGATTCATAATCTTATTTTATCACTAACACAGGTGTGTGTGTGTGTGTGTGTGTGTGTGTGTGTGTGTGTGTGTGTGTGTGTGTGTGTGTTATCACTACCACAGGTGTAAGCCCTTAGGGGCGTCATGACACTTGAAACCAGAACATGATTTGATATTAGATGAAAAAAGAATAAAGCAAATACAGAGGGAATAATAATAATGAAAACGCAAGGTGACAGAGCCTCTGTATTTCATTAGGAGACGATTCCCCTTCACTCTGTCCCTAAGGAGCTGTAAGAGAAGAGACGAGAGAAAGTTCAATATGATGAGCACACACACACACCACACACACACATACACACAATGGAGAGAGCACACACACACACAGACACATACAGACAGACACACACATTCTCTCTCACACACGCACACACTATCTCTCTCTTACACACAGACACACACACACACACACACACACACACACACACACATACACAAAAACTCTCTCTGTCTCTTACTCACTCACTCACACTCACACACACACACACACTTTCTCTCTTACTCACACACATACATGCTGAGCCTCATTCCTCCCTTTAGGTTTCAGTTGATGGGGTTTCAGCAGACTGCGGGGATTACAGGCGACGGTAGCAAGAAGACAAGCACTTCTTCAAGTGGAATCAGGGGTGTGCTCTGCATGTGTGTGTGTGTGTGTGTGTGTGTGTGTGTGTGTGTGTGTGTGTGTGTCTCTCTCTCTCACTCCAAACTATCACTCTGCCAGTTAAAGACTCCTCTGAGTGTGTTCCGTCTCTTAACTCTCAGCACTTTAAATTGAAAACAGAGGAAGACGCAGTGACACACACACACACACACACACACACACACACACACACACACACACACACACACACACCTACCTATCCAACAACTCTCTCTCTCTCACACACACACACACAACCTCTCTCTCTCTCTCTCTCTCTCTCTCTCTCTCTCTCTCTCTCTCACACACAACCTCTCTCTCTCTCTTTCTCTCTCTCTCTCTCTCTCTCACACACGGCAAATTGTCGGTTTGCGCCCAATGTCCAACTGTCTCCTATTATATTATATATAAACATTTGCAGCATACACACACAGTAACTTACAAAGTATCAGGTTTTCTAGTTTTCCCTTAACATAACTCTACTTTAATCTGCATTGTTAGAGGTAGTTAGTGTGTGTGTGTGTGTGTGTGTGTGTGTGTGTGTGTGCGTGCGCGTGTGTGTGTGTGTGCATGTGTGCGTGCGTGCGTGCCGTGTTGCATCAGTATATACTCCCCTCACTCTCTCTATTGTTACTGCAAACTAATACTGCCTCCCAGTGGTTGGTAAGGAAAAGGAAAAAATGCATACCCACCAACTCAAAACTAGCCCTGCGTTCCAAATCACACGCTTTTCCTCCTATCTACACTACATACTAAAGTACAGAAGAGTTTAAGGGCCACAGGAGAGAAAAAAAATCAGATAAGGAAGTTTTTTTTATTATTTTTTGTCGAGAAATGTCAAGAATAAAGACGAATACTGTAAAATGGTGGAGATAGTGGGTCATTTATGTATTTTTGGCTTACTGCAATTGACGTGCATGTATTGGGACATCATAAATCTTTTTCTGGCATACTAAATAATATGAAAGTATGGGGATTGGAACGCAGGGTATATAGGATTGATGTGTGACTACTCTGCCTAAGTTCTGTAAACTGGTATGTCAACAAAGGGTATAAAACAAAGGGGTCCACCGTAGGCAGCAACACGCCCGTTTACAGAGCCTAGGCTGTGTATTAATACCAGATTTGTTTTTCAGTGCACACACAGTACAGACAGGTATGGAGATATTCACTGATTTTGACTAAACGTTATATTGACAACAGGCGTTCTCCAGAATCACTGACTCCACCTTTAACTTTTTGGATTTGTATACATTTAGTCATTCACAAAGGGTATGAAAACAAATGGGCCTATCGTAGTGTTAGGTTTATCAAACTTGTGTGTAAGACAAGAAAACCCAGGTTAGTTCAACCAGACAAATGAGACACAGACACAATGATACACAGAGACAGTCAGCTCAGTTTCTGCAAACTGGGGAGAGGTCAGCTGCTCAGAATCAACTCCGCCGACCCTCTCTCCCAGAGTGCCTTTTATTCCCATTGAATGTTGGTTACAAGCTTGTGTGTGTGCGTATCTACTAATGATTAATGATACTGGGAACTTGTTTGTTCATTCCAGCTGGGGCATGTCAGCGTGTCCTAACTGTCCTGGGCCCTGACCGCCTTGGTCAGCCAAGTCATGGGATTCTTTGGAAAGTACATATTTCACAACAACATCTGGTTAAATAAGGAGCGTAAAC